>CM064966.1:27480919-27739919 GCA_032847665.1 Solanum chilense
AACGTGGCACTCCGATCCACATTCTCAGGTATAGTCTCTGCCATGGGCGGCCATTCGCTCTTTTAATGCCCTCTTATTGGCATGCAACCTCAAGGGAGAATCGAACCCGTGACCTATGGCTCCTTCTACCATGGGCGGTCATTCGCTCTTTTAATGCCCTCTTATTGGCATGCAACCTCAAGGGAGAATCGAACCCGTGACCTATGGCTCCTTTACTCTACCATGGGCGGCCATTCGCTCTTTTAATGCCCTCTTATTGGCATGCAACCTCAAGGGAGAATCGAACCCGTGACCTATGGCTCCTTTACTCTACCATGGGCGGCCATTCGCTCTTTTAATGCCCTCTTATTGGCATGCAACCTCAAGGGAGAATCGAACCCGTGACCTATGGCTCCTTCTACCATGGGCGGCCATTCGCTCTTTTAATGCCCTCTTATTGGCATGCAACCTCAAGGGAGAATCGAACCCGTGACCTATGGCTCCTTTACTCTACTATGGGCGGCCATTCGCTCTTTTAATGCCCTCTTATTGGCATGCAACCTCAAGGGAGAATCGAACCCGTGACCTATGGCTCCTTTACATCCCTCCCAAGACTATCATTGTGCCTTCCTCTATACCAAGGCATCATCAATAACACAACATAGTTTACCAAGCCTTCTTTATACTAAGGCATCACAATAACAAAACAATGTTCATCAAGCCTTCTATCATACTAAGGCATCATAATAACAATACAAGGTTCATCAAACCTTCCCTTATACTAAGGCATCATAATAACAACACATAGTTCATCTAGCCTTCTTTATACTAAGGCATTATCAATACACATAACATAGTTCATCAAGCCTTCATTTATACTAAGGCATCACAAATCTCATAACAAGTTCATCAAGCCTTCTTTTATACTAAGGCATCACAATAACACTACAAAGTTCCTCAAGCCTTCTTTTATACTTAAGGCATCACAAATCTCATAACAAGTAAAATTAGGGTTTCATCAAGATTTAGGGTTCACAAGCTTCATCATGCTTATTTCATCACAAACATATAATCATACTCATACAATCATACAATTAAGCATATAGAAGGATTTACAAGAATACACAATACATATCATTTGCTATTGAGAGTTTACTACAAATAGCATAAACCATAACCTACCTTCACCAAGGATTTGTGTTCAAGCAAGAATCTTCAAGAAACCTTGCTCCTTCTCTCTCAATCGCCTCTTTTCTCTTCTCTTTCTCTTTCTCTTTCTTCCTCCAACCTTCCTCTCTTCTTACCCTAAATCACAAGATTTCAAGTTTCAAAAGTAATGAAACCAACCCACCAAGTTACTCAAAGTTAGTCTTTCAACCCCCAAAGAATTGAACTAATAACATTAACCCACTAACTTTATAAAATAAAGCCGGAATGGTCCAAAACAACCCTTTAAAAATAGTCAGAATTCTGACCCCGACGGAGATTACGGAACCTGTGATGGTCCGTCATGCCTGCGACGGTCTGTCACGCAGGTTCGTCATGGACTCGATTTCCTTTAAGAAGTCTGTGACGGTCCGTCGTGCATACGACGGTCCGTCCTGCACTTCCGTCACGACGGACAGAGAGTTGCTCCCAGCACCAAATTCTCAAAAGTCTAAGTGTTTTGAAACGGGGCTCACGACGGTCCGTCGTGACTGTGACGGTCCGTCCTGCAGGTCCGTCACAGAGTTCAGAGACTCAGTTTTCAACACTCAAATTCATAATTCCAAGTATTTGGGAACGGGACACCCTCGACGGTCCGTCGTGCCCACGACGGTCCGTCGTGGTGTCCGTCGTATTCAGCCAGTTTTTCCCAAAATAATTTTTTTTTTTATCCAAACGACTAAACAGGTCGTTACAAGGGGCGCTCCCCGGTCGTGATAAACTTGATATCTCAGAATGAGGTTAAATAAATCTTAGGATAGATGTCTCATTCAACCACAGTTACGTAGAGTCTTGTTCATGGGTGTGAAGTGCGCCACACTTAGGAATGAGAGGGTATGTGACGCTTAGGAATTCTCACTTATTGGTAATCTTGAAAGTCGTTCCTTGATAGTTAAAACTCTACGTGTCCTCTTTTTTCTGATCAGTTTCTTGTCGACATATGATATGACCACAAGACGTGTATCCGCAAGGAGAGTGGAGGAAGATTGGGCTAAAGCAAGAGTTCCTCTCCAAGGCAACCAAGTCCCTCCACAAGACAACCAAGTGCCTCCTTAAAAACAAGCTGCGATTATTCCTCAACCTATGATGGATGTAGAGATAAGATCGACAATTTTGAGTTTGGCTCAGGCGATGACTACCCAAGAACAGCGGTATCTACTCAAGAAAATATGGAGGTTGGACTCAATGTTTAACAAAATTGTAGTTCCACGGTTGCCGCTTGAGGAACTTCACTAGGATGAACCCTCCAATGTTCTTTAGGTCAAAAGTGTGAAGACCCCCAAGACTTCATTGATGAGGTCTACAAGATTCTCTATACTATGGGGTTGACATCAAATGAAAGGGTGAGCTAGCTTCCTATGAACTGAAGGATACACTCAATAAAGAGACAATAGGGCCTTGAGAGCGGGTCCTATCACTTGGGAGGTGTTTAGAAGGGCTTTTCTTGATCGTTTCTTTCATAGGGAGAAAAGGGAGGCCAAAGTGGAGGAATTAATCAACCTTCATCAATAGGTGTAAATGTGCAAGAGTACTCCTTGAAGTTCACCAAATTGTCAAAGTAAGCTCCTTCCTCGTTGTCTAGCCCAAGGGATGAGATGAATCACTTTGTTACGGGAGTGTCCGATGATTTGGTTGAAGAGTGTCTTTTCAGCGATGCTCCATGACACTATGGATATTTTTGAGGTTGATGGTTCATGCTCAACAAGTTGAGGAGACTCGAATCAAGAGGAATAATAGGGAGTTTAAGAGGGAAGGCTTATGAAGGCGGTACTTCCAAGGGTAGGCTTGACATTCAATACAAGACTAGGTTTAAAAAAAGGTTTGCAACCATATTCTTTCTAAATTTCCTAAGGAAAACAAAGATACGGTGTCCAAACCTAATTCCCAAAAATCTATAAGTGGAAATTCACCAAGTGAACAAACTTTTTCAAAATGATGTAAGAAATATTAGGGTGAGTGTCTAGTTAGAAAGGGAAAATACTTTGGTTGTGGAAAGGAGAGTCATAAGGTTAAGGATTGCCCTAATGTGAGGAGTCAAGATAAGGAGAGTGGTCGAGCTCAATGAAGTGGTCCTAGTTTCGAGGCTCCAAAGAGGAACCGCTTTTATACACTCCGCTCTAGGGTTGAACAAGAAGAGTCCCCCGATGTGGTTACAAGTATGTTACAAGTCATGTCTATTAATGTTTATGCTTACTTGATCCCGGTGCTACATTGTCTTTTTTAACTCCTTTAGTAGCTAAAAAGTTTGATGTTCTACCCGATATTTTAATTGAACCATTTTTGGTTATAACCCCGGTGGGTGACTCCGTTTTGGACAGAAGATTCTATAGGAGTTATCCTATAACTTTTCCTAATAGAGTTACATGGGTTGATTTGGTATAACTTGATATGGTTGATTTTGATTTTATTTAGGAATGGATTGGTTGCATGCTTCTTTTGCTTCGATTTATTTTCGATCGAAATTGGTTAAGTTAATTTTCCTAATGAACCCATCTTAGAGTGGAAGAGGGGTAACTTAATTCCTAGAGGTTGTACAATTTTTTTTATCTTAAGGTTGTAAAATGATCTCTAAAGGGTGTCTTTACCATATTGTAAGAGTCACAGATCTTGAGTCCAACATCCCTCCTATTGAGTCGGTCCCCATGTAACATTCCAGAAAATGTACCTGTCTAGTGAAGAGTCTATAAGGTTTTAAGAATAAGTATTGGGGTACATAGGAATCCCAATGCCAAATATTGAGTAATATTGGGCTTGTTACAGAATATTGGAATAAGGGTGTTAGCCGATTTCTATGTATTAACAAGTATCTTAAGATATACTTTGATATTCAAATGCTCTAAGCCCAATATTGAGTAATATTGGGCATGTTAGAGAATATTGGCTTGAGGGTGTTAGCCAATTTCTTTGTATTAACAAGTAACTTAAGATATACTTTGATGTTCAAATGCTCCAATCCAAGCTTGTTTAGGATTTGTACCTACAATGAAGACCCTAAGATAAAATTTTTGTTTTCTTAGCTTACACACATTAGGTACGAGGCATCCATGTGTCAATCCTAGGTACCATAACACATGATCATTTAAAATGATCATGTAGATTAAGTTTGTTCCCAAGGACATAGTGAGGATCCTTTAGACAAGAAGTGAACTTTACAACTGCAACTACAGACTGCATGGTTATAAAGTGCACGACAACACATGTGCAAGCACATGTGCCACCAACCGAGAGACCAAGCGATCAAGCCCAACCGATTCGGTTAGGGTGGGGGGCCCGGCAGGCGTCGGGTCAAACAACGCGGGGCGCAACTTCCTAACAAATCCTAGGATCAAAGTAACTTACCTAACTAGATAACTAACCTAGTACTAACTAAAATGAACTAACTAGTGTGCCCGAAATCTTAACACCTAACCGGGTGACGCTAGCCGAGTAGCTAACTAAAGAAACATCCTAGCTAACCTAGGATGGGCCAAAGGGGTTGGTTATGGACCTAGTGAATAACGGGTACTTTAGTAATTACCCTAGGTCACTTAATTAAATAAATTATAAACTTAATTAATTAATTTAAATTAATGTTCAAACCCAAAACCCTTAGCAAATTTTCAGAATTTGGCTAGGTCAATGTCTCCTATTTTTTGGCAATTTAGGAGGGCCATTTTGGCAATTTGCTTCTTGATTTATTTTATTAAGTTAATTAGCCTAAGTTGAAATTGTCAATATTCAGTTCGTCAGATTTAGACTCACACTGAAACTCAAAAACAGTGAAAAAATGTAAGAAAAACTGAAAAATACTCTCGGTTCTCCGTAGGCGATTTTAAGGCAATTCATCAAGATTTTCGTGAAAAGTACAAGGTGATCTTTGTAGATTCAATTCTACAGTAAGGTATGGGTTTATCTCTTTGATTCCTTTTCCCAGGAGGCTTTTCAAACATTTTGTAATCAATAAAACTAAAACTAGGGTTGTTGTCAATGAAATTGTCGAACGTTCATCTCCCTAGTTCTCTCTATTTCCTATTCTAGTAGTATGCATAATGCGAATCTCCAGCATGTTATTAGTATGTGGTGCTAACTGATCATTATGTGTAGGTTTACGTGATAATGTTGAATGAGGATTATAGGGTAGATCATTATGATTAAAGTATCATTGATATGAGATTACTATAGTTATACAAGAAGTGAATGACTTGGCTAGTGATTATATCATGGTAAGTGTTTAGTGAAAGTTTGGCTTATGCCAATAAATTGGCCAGCAATATTATTTCCAAAGTATGTAATAGAATTGGAAAATGATTAAGTCATAGCAATATTATATGGCAAATGTAAATTATGATGTTTCTTTTAAGGCCAAATACATGTTAAAGATTGACTTTACAAGATGTAACTCAATGAACTCATAACCTAGGGTATGCCAATTATTGGGACAATTCCCAACATAACCTATTTAAATGAACTTGTGAAAATAGTAGCACATTGAAGAAGTCCTTATAACTTTCATAAAAAGTTGTACAAGACTACCAGATAACATTGAACAAGGTAAGGTGAGTACTGAAATAACTAAAAGCTTATGAGTTAGGAAATTGACCGAGAATGGGGTGCTAAAGAAAGTAAGAGAGGTCTCACTTGCACCTAAACAATTATGTTAAAGATACACATAAAAGGGTGTTAGAAGTCATGAGACAAGTCTCATTCATACAATAGTGATAATGTAAGATTTAAGTTCACATTCATCAAGTATAGAAAAGGGATGACAAGTTATCCATTGAGCTAAGCATGCCTCATACTAGAAGCAAGCTTGCATTGTGTATGAGTGAACTCTAAAAGTTATAAAGTATGATAAATTGAGTTAAGCACCGATAGAGTAGTAATGATCTTGTGCAAGCACATGTAAGCCTCATAAGATGAGACTACAAACTAGGTGGGTAAGGTTCTCCACATTCTCCTAGTCTTTGAACTATGTCGCCATCATAGGTTACTATCATGTGAATCCACCTAAGAAAGATAGGAAGTATTCAGTTTCACTTTGGCCGGTGAACCACCTCTTTTCAGTGTGGGGAAAACACTGGATTTTGTGTTAGCTCATATGATTTATGTCGGTTAAATGCTAAAGATTTCTTTAAGAAAGTAGGAAAGTAAGAAAGAAAGAACTAGGAAGATGAGGGGTTTTCGGATAGGATAACCAAAGGGTGAGGTTTGACTAAGTAATAATGTAAGCCATTGCCTAGAAAGATCCCAATGGAAGCCTTCAAATAATATCCTAAGTCAACCTAGCATGTTTAAATTGAACATGAGATCAAAGAAGAAGAACTGTAAGTTCAAAGTGAACTAATTAAGCAAAAGTATAAGTATATCAAATCATCAATATTTGATAAGAATAATGTTTTAAAAGTTATTGGCTTATGCCAATAAAGGGAGCAAAACATAATGACTCATCAATTGGAGTATAAATATATGCCCCAACATCTTTATATTATTCAGATAATCAAATAATGGGACTAGCCAATAAAGATTGGCTTATAAAGACTTTATGCCCAATTTAACAAGAATGGAAAGAATAACTTGTGAGTTGGATAGTCAAATCATTTTCTTAGTCTTTTAGATTACTTACTTGATTCATCGTAGTGATGGGAATACAATGAATCATTGCATTGTAAGTAAAACATAGGATCAAAGTATATCATTGAACTACACAATAAAAAGAAGAATAGACTAAAAAATAAACACAGTATGGGAAAGGGAGCTCTTGGCCTAAGAGGAGCAAAATTATTGTATTTTCCTTGAGTTGTTCTAAAATTATGTTCATGATTACAAGGTCTTATGTTCATATAGAAAATGAGTTTTGTGCTTTAAATGCATGAAAATATGTCATATTCATAGAATGATTCATAAATAACAAATTAGGAAAGTGAAGTGAGTTCACTTAAAAAAAATGGCATGTTGCTATAGGAAGAGCATTGTTTGATCATTCATAGTTCTTATGTGTTTATGTGCATACACCCAAACTTAGTACATGTATGTACTAACCCATATACAATTACAATTTTTATAGGTGCAGGTCCTTGAAGAATATTGAAGATCAGCTTAAGCCGTTTGGACTTGTACCTCCAGACTTTGGTAGTTCCTCTTGAGTTCGAGGATGACTACGCTTTAATATGTATCTTTAGTAGATTACAAATAGATAGTGGATGTTGTCCCTAGCGTTTCCTTTCAAACATTTGTTCAATCTTTGTATTTAGGTTGGTTTGGCTACTATTATTGATATTGTGAATTCTTCATTTCAATTGTTCAATCTATTAATATATGGTTTTTTATTTTGAGTTGTTAGTATATCACTCTTATGTAATATTTATATGAAGTCTAAGTAAACTTTAGCAAATATAAAAGTTTTAAACATAAAAGTTTTAAATTTCCGCTAAATTTAACTATACGATTATGATGAAAACTAAGAAGAGGCTTGTCTGCGACCTCTAGAGGTTAACGACGCCGGTCTCATCTAGGGTTTAGGATCCGGGTGTGACAAACTTGGTATCAAAGTATGAGGTTAAATTACCCAGGATCTAAGGCTCAAAACAACCACATTGCGTAGTTTCTAGCTTATGATTGTGAAGTGCACCACAATCATGACTTAGAGACTTAGTGATGTTAAGAATCTTCCTTTCTTCTACTTTTTATCGTGATGTGTAGAGTTTTGACATTTTTTTTTCATTCTATCATCTAACTTCCTTCTTGTGTGTACGTGTAGAAAAATGAACGCAAGAAGAAATGCAGGCAGGAGAGTTGGAGAAGCAGCTGCTGGGGGAAACCAAGCTCCTACTCAAGCCCCAGTTGCTGGAGTGCAAGTGCCTATTTACCCAGCTGGGTTGACGGATAAAGAAGTGAGAGCAGCACTTGTTTAGATGGCACAAGCCATCACTACTCAGGCACAGGCTATCACATCCCAAACCACTAGAGAGGGTTCTCGTAAGGAGAACCCACATGCTAGCACCATTTCTAGCAGGCTGAAAGATTTCACCAGGATAAATTCTCAAGTCTACTTCGGGTGCAGAACCAATGAGGATCCCCAAGAGTTTGTGCACGAGGTCCACAAGATTCTCTGTGCTATGAGTGTTAATGAAGAGGAGAAGTTTGAGTTGGCTACATACCAGCTCAAGGATGTGGCTCAGGCTTGGTACAAGATGTGGGTAGATGGCCGAGCACCAGGAGAAGTCCACAACATTTGGGACATTCTCAAGACTACATTCCTGGAGAGGTTCTTTTCCATAGAGAAGAGAGAGCCTAAGGTTGAGAAGTTCATCAGCCTATGTAAGGGAGGTATGTCAGTCAAGGATTACCTCTTGAAGTTTGTGAAGCTTTCCGAATATGCTTCTTCCCTGGTGTCCAGTAGCACGGATGAGATGAGAAGGTTTGTGACTGGTGTATCAGAGGATCTGGAGGAGGAATGTCGGGCAGCCATGTTTCATGATAACATGGACCTTGATAGGTTGATGGTACATGCACAACAGGTGGAGGAGAGTCTTTAGAGTAGGAGAGGTCGAGAAGGTAAGAAGCCTAGGCCCTCGGATCAGGCTGGTTCTAGAACTGCTAGGAGTTTGTTTGGAGTCCAGGACATGCCCAAGTTCAAGAAGGGGCACCAGCACTCAAGTAATCCTACTCCTTCCAGGAACACAAATACCAAAGGGGGCAAGTCTGGCCCCAAGAAGGTAATGATAGAAATGCCCAGCGTGGTAGAAAGTCATGTGGTAAGTATGACTATTTGCATGGAGGTAAGTTCATGGTAGGTTCTAATGCCTGCTGTGGGTGCGGCATGGTCGTGCATATAATCAGGGACTTCCCGCATGTGAAGAATCTGGACAAGGCAAATACTCAACCTCAGCTTAATCCTACTGCTGCAGCCGAGCGTCTCAAGAAGAACATGTTCTATACTCAGCAAGGTAGAGAGGAGCAGGAGAAGTCAACTGATGTGGTCACTGGTACCTTTCATGTCCTTTCTTTTCCTGTGTATGCATTGTTAAATCCAGGATCCACTATCTCTTTCGTTACTCCTTTAGTAGCTAGTAAATTTGATTTGCTTCCTGAGATTTTGCATGAACCTTTTCTATTTAGTACTCCCATAGGGGACAACATTAGAGCTTAAAGAGTATATTGAGATTGCCCAATAATCGTTCTTGATAGAGATACCTATGCTGACTTAATAGAATTATCCATGCTTGACTTTGATATAATTTTGGGTATGGATTAGCTCCATAAATGCTATGCTACCATAGACTATCGAAACATGACAGTAAGGTTTCAGTTTCCTAATGAGTTAGAGATGAAATGGGAAGGGCGTAGTGTCAAATCCATCATGCCAAATAGTTGCCCATCTTAAAGACAATAAGATGTTATCTAAGGGGTATTTATACAACTTAGTAAGAGTCAATGACTTAGAACATGAAGTTCCTTCCATAGACTCTGTGTCCATAGTGAATGATTTTCAAGATGTCTTTCTGGAGGATTTACAAGGAATCCCTCTTGAATGCGAACTTGACTTTGGTATTGATTTAGATACCACACAAAACCAATTCCCTTTCCTCCATGTAGAATGGCTCCAGCTGAACTTAAAGAGTTTAAATTGGAGTCAATTGATCTACTTGATTAGGGCTTCATCAACCCGAGCATATCCCCATGGGGTGCTCCACTATTGTTTGTTAAGAAAAAGGATGGAACCCTAGAATGTGTATCGATTATCGGCAACTCCATAAATTCACTATAAAGAACAAATACCCTCTTCCCAAGATTAATGGTCTATTTGATTAGCTCCAAGGTTAAAATTTCTTCTTTAAAATTGATCTCTGGTCAGGGTATCACCTGCTTAGGGTGAGACAAGAGGACATTCCTAAGACTGACTTCTATACTAGGTATGGTCATTACGTGTTTTTTTTCATGTTATTTGGTCTCACTAACGTACTAGCCGCATTTATGGACCTTATAAATAGGGCCTTAGGTGAATACCTTGATTATTTTGTCATAGTATTCATAGATGACATCCTCATATACTCTAAGGCTATAGAATTTCAT
This sequence comes from Solanum chilense, assembly GCA_032847665.1. Lineage (NCBI taxonomy): Eukaryota > Viridiplantae > Streptophyta > Magnoliopsida > Solanales > Solanaceae > Solanum > Solanum chilense. The sequence goes on from CM064966.1 coordinate 27,491,156, forward strand.
GAACAACATTTGAGAATAACATTACAAGTACACAGGGAACCTCAGTTGTATGCAAAATTTAGCAAATGTGAGTTTTGCCTTAGATCAGTGACCTTTTTTTGGTAAAGTTGTGTCTGACTAGGGTGTAGAGGTTTTTCCAAAAAATATTGAGTCAGTAATGAACTGGATGACACCTCTCACACCTACAGACATCCAGAGTTTCTTGGGTTTGACTAATTACTATTGCGGGTTTGTTAAGGGATTTTCTACTATTGCTGCACCATTGACATCTTTAACAAAGAAGAAGGCGAATTTTGAGTGGTCTGAAACTAATGAAAAGAGCTCCACCAAGTAGGTTTGGTGTGTGTTCTTATACAGGATGGTAAGTGGATTGTATATACATCAAGATAGTTGAAAATCCACGAGAAGAATTACCCTACCTATGATCTTAAGTTAGCTATTATGGTATTTGCTTAAAAATTTGGAGACATTATTTACATGGTGTAAATGTTAATGTATTTGTTGACCATAAAAGTATTTAGTATGTTTTTACAAAAAGAGAATCGTCAGAGAAGATGGCTAGAGCTGCTCAAGGATTGTGACATGAGTGTCCACTATCACCCAGGTTAGGCCAATGTAGTGGCTGATGCTTTTATTTGATTGAGCATGGGCAGTATGTCTCATATTGATTATGAGAAGAAGGATCTGGTTAAAGGGGTACACCAATTGTCTAGGTTAGGGGTACGACTGGTAGATACACTAAGTGAGGGTGTTTCAGTTTATTCCAATTCTGAATCCTCATTTGTTGTAGATATTAAAGCTAAGCAGCATCTCCACGCAGTACTCATGGAGTTGAAAGACTTAGTGTTGAGTAAGCTGAATGGACCATTCTCCCTAGGAGGGATTATGTGCTTAGATACTACACAGATTATGTGTTCCCTATATTGATAATCTGAGACCAAATATTATTGCAGGGGCTCATGGATCCAGGTATTCCATTCATCCAGGTTCCAACAAGATGTATCATGATCTCAAGGAGATCTATTGGTGGGAATGTATGAAGCGAGATACTTCTATGTTTGTGGAGGAGTGCCCCAAGTTCGAACAGGTTAAGGCCGAACACCTCAAGCCTGAAGGTCTTACCCAGTTTATTGAGATCCCAACATGGAAGTGGGACGTTATTAATATGGAATTTGTGGTTGGTCTGCCCACGACCAGGAAACCGCATGATTTCATTTGGGTAATTGTTGATAGGATGACTATGTTTTCTCACTTCATTCCTATTAAGTCTAATTAAAGGGCCGAAGATTATGCCAAGTTGTATATTGATGAGGAAGTGAAGTGGCATGGGATCCCTTTATCTATCATTTCGGATAGGGGATCCCAGTTCACTTCTCACTTTTGGAGATCTTTCCAAAAGAGCTTGGGCACACAGGTGAAGCTCAATACTGCTTTTCATCCTATGATGGATGGACAAGCATAGCGTACCATTCAGACCCTTGAAGACTTCCAGAAAGGATGTGTTATTGACTTCAAGGGGAGTTAGGATGATCACTTGCTACTGATTGAGTTCTCTTATAATATTAACTACTATTCTATTATGTGGATGGCACCTTTGAAGCACTCTTTGGCAAGAGATGTAGGTCCCCATTTGGGTGGTTTGAGGTAGAAGAGTCTTACATCCTTGTCCCTAAGATCATACATGAGTCTATGCAAAAGGTGTGACTGATCAAGGATAGATTGTCTACTAATTACAGTCGTCAAAAATCCTATGCTGATTACAGGAAGAGGGCTCTTGAATTCTAGGTAGGTGATCAAGTCTACCTGAAGATATCACCCATGAAAGGGGTGATGAGGTTTGGTAAGAAAGGGAAGTTGAGTCTGAGGTATATAGGTCCTTATGAGGTCCTACAACGAGTAGGGAATGTTGCCTATGAAATGATGTTACCAAATGACTTGGCTTATATTCATCCAATGTTTCATGTTCGATGCTTAAAAAGTGTCTAGGTGATCCAGCATCCATCCTGCCTGTTGAGGGGTTAGGAGCCGATGAGAACCTTTCTTATGAAGAGGTTCCTGTTGAAAGTTTAGATCGCCAAGTGAATCATCTGAGGAACAAGGAGGTTGCCACAATAAAGTTGCTATGGAGGAAACACCTTGTTGAGGGAGCAACATCGAAGGACGAGGCTGACATGGGATCCCGTTACCCTCACTTGTTCATTTCTTAAAGTTAGATATACTCTTCCTATGTATGATTTAATTTATGAAACTCTAAATTTTAGTTCATTAGTCGGTTTTGGTGTTTTAAGTCCATAACTGTGTGTTTTATACTTGCACTATATGAGTCAATATGATTTCATGCTTGCATTCATGTTGTTGTTTTTGTATAGCGTTGAAATGATTTTTGTGTGGCATGAGTTGTGATGTGCATTGAGTTGAAGTGAGATTGAGAAGGAAGTTCCTAAATCTCAGATATGAAGCATCAGATAATCTTTGAGTAATGTGAATCATCTAGAGTAAGTTGTGAATCAAATATTCACAAAGATTAAAGTTAAAAGTATGTTGATGTGTTTTTTCAAAAATACCCTATTTGATCACAATGATGTGTAGTGTCATTCGGGGACGGATTTTCCTAAGGGGGGGGGATAATGTAGCACTCCAGAAACTGTAATTGTATAGTGAAGAGTCTATTAGGTTAAAGAATATGTATTGGGGTACATAGGCATCCGAATGCCCAATATTGAATAATATTGAGCATGTTAGAGAATATTGGCTTAAGGGTGTTAGCCATTTTCTATGTATTAACAAGTAACTTAAGATATACTTTGATGTTCAAATGCTCCAATCCAAGATTGTTTTGGAATTGTACCTGCAATGAAGACCCTAAGCAAGAATTTTTGTTTTCTTAGCTTACACACATTAGGTACGAGGCATCTAAGTGTCAAGCCTAGGTATCATAGAACATGATCATTTAAAATGATCATGAAGATTAAGTAGTGATCAAGGACATATTAAGGATCATTGGGACAAGATTTGAACTTTCTAAGTGCAACTATAGAGTGCACAGTTAGGAAAATGCACGACAACACATGTACAAGCACATGTGCTACCGGCTGAGAAATAAAGCAACCAAGCCCAACATATTTTGTTAGGGAGGTTAAGGGGACGACATGCGTTGGGTCAAGCCACATGGGGCCCATCTTCCTAACAAATCATAGGCTCTAAGTAACTTACCTAACTATCTAACTAACCTAGTACTAACTAAAATAAACTAACTAGTGTGCCTGAAATCTTAAGACCTAACCGGGTGACACTAGTCGAGTAGCTAACTATAGAAACAACCTAGAACCTTACCTAGGATGGTCAAAAGGGGTTTGTTATGATCCTAGTGACTTAGGCGTACTTTAGTAATTACCCTAGGTCAGTTAATTAATTAAATTAGCAATTCAATTAATTAATTTAAATTCATGGTCAAACCCGAGACCTTTAGCAAATTTTCAGAATTTGGCAAAGTCAAATGTTCTCCTATTTTTAGTAAATTTAGGAGAGGGTTTTTTGTAATTATCTAATTGATTAATTTAATTAAGTTAATTATCCTAAGTTGAATTAGTCAATATTCAGTTCCTAAGACTTAGGATCACATTGAAACTCAAAAATAGTGAACAAATGTATGAAAAACAAAAAAAATACTCTCGGTTCTCCAAGGCAATTTCAAGCCAAATCTTCAAGATTTTCGTGCAAAGTACAGAGTGATCTTCGTAGATTCAATTCTACAGTAAGGTATGGGTTTCTCTCTTGGATTCCTTTCCCCAGTTGCTTTTTAAACATTTTGAATTCAATAAAAATAAAACTAAGGTTGTTCCCAATGAAATTGTAGAACGTTGATCTCTCTAGTTCTCCCTATTTCTGATTTAAGTAGTATGTATAATGCAAATCTCGAGCATGTTGTTTGTATGTGGTGGTAACTGATCATTATGTGTAGTAATGTCGAATGAGGCCTATAGGTTAGATCTGTATGATTAAAATATCATGTACATGAGATTACTATAGTATATACATGAAGTAAATTGACTTGGCTAGTGATAATATCATGACACGTGCTTAGTGAAAGTTTGGTTTCTGCCAATGAATTGGTCAACAATATTATTTCCAAAATATATAATAGAATTGGCCGATGACTAAGTCTTACCAATCTGATATGGCCAATGTAAATTATGATGTTTCTTGTAAGGCAAAATACATGTTGAAGATTGAAGTGAAAAGATGTAACTCAGTGACCTTATAACCTAGGGCATGCCAATGATTGGGACAAGTCCCAATATACGATATTTAAAAGAACTTGTGCATAGTATCGCATTGAATAAGTCCTTATAACATTCATAATGAGTGGTACAAGACTACCAAAAAATATTGAACAGTTTAAGGTGAGTAATGAAATAACTAAAAGCTTATGAGTTAGAAAATTGACCTAGAATGAGGTGTTAAAGGAAGTGAGACAAGTCTCAGTTGCACCTAAACAATTATGTTAAAGATACTGACATAAGGGAGTGTTATAAATCGTGAGACAAGTCTCATTCACACCATAATGATAATGTAAGATTTAAGTTCACATTCATCAAGTATAGAAAGGGATGACAAGACATCCATTGAGCTAAGCTTACCTCATACTAGAAGCAAGCTTCCATAGTGTATGAGTCAACTCTAAAAGTTGTGAAGTATGATAAATTGAGCTAAGAACTGATAGACTAGTAATTAGCTTGTGCAATAACACGTAAGCCTCATGAGATAAGACTACCACCAAGGTGGATAAGGGTCTACAAATTCTCCTACTCTTTGAACTATGTCTCTAGCATAGGTTACTAGCTAGTGGGTCCACCTAAGAAAGCTAGGAAGTCTTTGGTTTCACTTTGGCCGGTGGACCGCCTCTTTTCAGTGTGGGGAAGACACTGGTTTCATGTTAGGTTACATAATCTATGTCGGTTAAATTCTAAAGATTTCTTTAAGAAAGTAAGAAATAAAGAAAGAAATAACTAGGAAGATGTGGGGTGTTCGTATAGGATGACCAAAGGGTGAGGTTAGACTAAGTAATTATGTAAGTGATTCTTAGTCATTGCACAGAAAGATCCCAAGGGAAGTCATAAAAGAATATCCTGAGTCAACCTAGCATGTTCAAAGTGAACATGAGATTAAAGAATAATAAATGTAAGTTTAAAGTGAACTAAGTAAACAAAAACATAAGTATATCAAATCATCAGTGTTTGATAAGAAAGAATTTTTAACACTTATTGGCTTATGCGAATAAACGGAGCAAAACATAATGACTCGTCAATTGGAGTATGAATATATTCCCCATCATCTTTATATTATGAAAATGATCAAATAATGGGCATAGCCAATAGATATTGGCTTATAAAGACTTCATGCCATATTTAACAAGAATGGAAAGAATAACTTGTGATAGGGTAGTCAAATCATTTCCTTAGTCTTTTTGATTACTTACTTGATTCGTTGTAGTAATGGACTATAATGAATCTTTGCACTCCTAAGTAAAACATAGGATCAAAGTAGATCATTGAACTACACAACAAAAAGATGAAAAGACTGAAAAATAAACTAACTCTGGAAGAGGGAGCTCTCGGCCTAAGGGGAGCAAAAATATTAAATTTTGCTTGAGTTTTTCTAAAATGATGTTCATGATTCAAAGATTTTTTTTATATAGAAAGTGAGTTGTGTGCTTTAAATGCATGAAAATATTTCATATTCATAGCATGATTCATAACTAACCGATTAAAAAAGTGAAGCGACTTCACTTTCCAAAAAAAGGCATGTTGCTATAGGAAGAGCTTTCTTTGATCATGCATAGTGCTTAGGTATTTATGTGCATATACCCATACTTAGTACAAGTGTGTACTAAACCATCTACGATTACTATTTTTATAGGTGCAGGTCCTTGAAGAAGATTGAAGATTAGTTGAAGCCGTTTGGACAAGTACCTCTAGACTTTTGTGGGTCCTCTAGAGTTCGAGGATGCCTACGCTTTATTATCTAGATTTAGTAGATTAGAAATACCTAGTGGATGTTTTACCTAGTCTTTCCATTTAAACATTTGTTCAACCTTTTGTATTAAGGTTGGTTTGGCAACTATTAATAATATTATGAATTCTTCATTTCAATTGTTCAATCTGTTAATAGATGGTTGTTTATTTTGAGCTATTTGAATATCACTCTTATGAAGGAAGTATATGAAGTCTAAGTACACTTCAGTAAATTTAAAAAGATTTAAATTTTCTGCTAAATTTAATTGTATGATTGTGATGAAAACTAAGAAGAAGCTTATCTGCGAGCTCTGAGAGGTTAATGGCGTCTGTAACATTTAGGGTATAGGACCCGGGTGTGACACCCCTTAGTGAAGGACTTTCTGAAAGTATTTCCAAATGACTTGCCCAACATTCCTCCCGAACGGGAACTTTATTTTGGTATTGACATATTACCAGATACGAATCCCATTTCAATCCCTCCTTACCGAATGGGGAGGAATTGAAAGAGTTAAGGCTTCAACTCAAGGATTTGTTAAATAAGAGGTTTATTCAACCTACTATTTCACCATGGGGAGATCCGGTGTTGTTTGTTAAGAAGAAGTATGAGTCCCTTAGGATGTGTATTGATTATCGCTAACTCAATAAAGTCACCATTAAGAAAAAGTATCCTCTCCCTCGGATTGACGACTTTTTTAATCAAATCCAAAGGGCAAGCTACTTTTATAAGAATGACTTGAAATCGGGGTATCACAAACATACAGTTAGAGGTTAGGATGTACATAAAACATTATTTCGAGCTATATATGGTCACTATGAGTTCCTAGTAATTTCCTTTGGTCCCAAAAATGCCCCGGTGACTTTTATGGACCTAATTAATAGGGTGTTCCGAAATTAACTAGATTCCTTTGTGATTGTCTTCATTAACGATATCTTGGTGTATTTGAAAAATAAGAATCATCATATAGGTCATTTGAGAGTGGTATTACAAGTCCTAAAGGAATACCACCTATTTTCCAAGTATAGAAAGTGTGAGTTTTGGTTGATATCGGTGGTGTTTCTTGGTCATATCATCTCAAGTGAGGGTATAAAGGTTGATCCAAAGAAATATGAGGCGGTTAAGAATTTACCTAGAAAATTGACTCCAACCAACATTATAAGTTTCTTGAATTTAGACGGATACTATAGGAGGTTTGTGGATGGATTTATGTCCATTTAATTTTCTTTGACTACCTTGACCCAAAAATNTAGTACTTGTTGTTACTACATGTTGAGTATTATAGTTGATTTGTGAGATTAACTGATATATACTGTTTTCTATTCTGAGTTGGCCGATGATACCTACTCAGTACGTGTGGTTGTACTGACTCCTACTTGTTTGTTTCTTTCTTGTATTTGTGGAGTGCAGCAAACGTGCCGTCGTCTTCAACTCGACCGCGATTCTAGCCAGTCTTCACTGCACCGGATCTCAGGGTGAGCTATGCTTCTAGCTTGGACTAGATCTTCTTCTTCTCGTCCTGATGCCTTGAAGTTCCGGCATGGACTAGCTTTCATTTGTTTTAGCTTCTTAGAATACTCTTAGTTTCGTAATTTGATCATAGATGTTCTTGTGATGATGACTTCCAGATTTTGGGGATATTTATAGTATTCGTTTTTCGTTATTGAGTTAAGTCTTCCACGTTGTATTTTATTAATTATGTTTGGGTTTTAGATTGGTTGGTCCACTCACATAGGAGGGTAAATGTGGGTGCCAGTCGCGTCCCCGATTTGGGTCGTGACAATGGGGTTTACTATTAGTTAGAAGGACGAGTTAGCCACTTACTAACTCAAAGATGTGGCCTAAGCGTGGTACATCTAATGGAGGGACAATAAGTTTTTGAGAGGTGGACCCTAGAGTTGGGAGGTGTTCAAAAAAGCTTTACTCGATAGATTATTTATTAGGGAGAAGTGGGAAGCTAAAGTGGTGGATTTCATCAACCTTCATCAAGGGGTTATGACTGTTCTTGAATACTCCTTGAAATTCATTAATTTGTAAAAATATGCTCCTTCTTTGTTTTCTGATCCTAGGGATGAAATGAAACGCTTTGTGATGGGAGTGTCAGATGACTTGCAAGAGGAATGTCATTTGGCTATGATACATTTATTAGTATCTATAATTTTAACATGAGGAATTACATATGTGTTTAATGGAGAATTTCATAATACAAATAGAGTGCAAAAATAAATTTATAGTGGAATTATTTATAATTTATTCTGGTAATAATAGTTCAAATAAATTATTTGAAATTATTTCCGTAATAGGAAGCCTCGATAACTAATTTTGTGGTCCTTAGAGTTTCCATATTTAACTTGAACTCATAATCTATTCTATAGGGATAAGGGAGACTCATGTGTCTTTATCTACAATAAGGAAATAGACATTTATGTCTCTTTTTCTATTCTAAAGAAAGGTAGAAGTACATGGATTTTTTCTATTCCAAGGAAAGGGAGTAGTACATATCTTTTTCTAGTTTAAGGAGAAACATGGTGCTTACTCTCCCCCTTCGACTAGTAAGAAATACCTATAAACATGTATTTTTATAACCCTTGAATGAATAATTTTTATAGAAGATACTTGTCCACATAAGTATTGAGAGTTAGAAATTGAACTTGGGATCACTTTAAAGGATTGTACAATTGTCGTCCAGTGATTGTCTTAAGGGAACAAATAAATATTTTGGTAGTGGTAAAAGTGGGAACAAGGTTCGATATTGGCCAAATGTGACGGGGCAATACAAGGAGAGTGGGCAAGAAAGTGTCTCTAATTAAGATCCAAAGAAGAATCGATTTTATGCTCTCCACTCTAGGGGTGAGCAAGATACTTCCCCCAATGGGTGATCGGTATGTTGAAAGTCTTCTCTATTGATGTGTATGGTTTACTTGATCCATGTGTTACCTTGTCATTTGTTACTCCTCTAGTAGCTATAAAGTTTGACATTTTTCCTGATATGTTGAATGAATGTTTTATGGTATCTACCCAGTGGGTGAGTCATTTATTTTAAAGAGGGTGTATAGAAATTTTCCTACAATATTGCCTAATAGAGTTACTTATGTTGAACTAGTAGAACTTGATATGCTTGATTTTGATATCATTTTGGGTATTTATTGGTTGCATGCTTGCTTTGCCTCTATAGATTGTATAACGAGGGTGGTGAAGGTTAACTTTCCAAATGAGCCCATTCTAGAGTGGAAGGGGGAAAATTCTATTCGTAGAGGTCGTATCATCTCTTGTCTTAAGGCTTAAAAAATGATCTAGAAAGGGTTTTTATACCATATATAAGAGTCCAAGATTTAGACTCCAAAATTACTCCTATTGAGTCGGTTCCCATAGTGAGGGAATTTCCAAAGGTCTTTCCTAATGATATTCCCTTTATTCCTCTTGAACAGGAAATTGATTTTTGATAGACTTGTTACCAGACACAAATCCCATCTCAATTCCTCCTTATCAGATGTCTCTGGCTCAACTGAAAGAGTTGAAGGCTCAACTCAAAGATTTACTAAACAAAGGCTTCATGAGAACTAGTATTTCTCCAAGGGGTGCTCCAGTTTTTTTTGTGAAGAAGAAGGATGGTTCACTTAGAATGTGTATTGATTATTTCCAACTCAATAAAGTCACTATAAACAACAAGTATCCTCTCCCTCGCATTGACGACTTGTTTGATCAGCTCCAAGGGGAAAGCTACTTTTCTAAGATTGATTTGCAATCGGGATATCACCAATTTAGAGTGAGAGGTGAGTATATACCAAAAACGTCATTGTTGACTAGATATGGTCACTATGAGTTCTTAGTAATGTACTTTGTCTCATTAATACCTCAGAGGCATTTATGGACCTCATAAGTTGGGCGTTTCAAAATTACCTAAATTTATTTGTCATTGTCTTCATTGATGACATCTTGGTATATTCAAAAAATGAGAGTGAACAAATGGACCATTTGAGGGTGGTTTTACAAGTGCTTAAGGAGAACCAATTATTTGCCAAGTATAGTAAATGTGAGTTTTGGTTGAGGTCAGTGGCGTTTCTTTGTCATATAATCTCTAGTTAAAGATTTGAGGTTGATCCAAGGAAAATGAAGGCGCCTAAAAATTCATAGACCATTGACCCCAACCGATCTTAGGAGTTTCTTGGGTCTAGTGGGTCATTATCGGAGGTTTGTGGATGGTTTTGCTTCCATTGCATCTCCCTTGACTACTTTGACACAAAAGAATAAGAAATTTGAATTGTCAGAGGCATGTGAGAGAAACGTCCAAATCTTGAAAGATAGGATTAGTTCCATTCCAGTGTCGAATTTACCAGAGGGTACAAAGGGCTTTGTTTTTTATCGTGATGCATCTTGACTGGGTTTAGGGTGTGTGCTTATGCAATATGGGAAATAAATTTACTATACTTCTAGGCAACTTAAGGTGCATGAGATGAACTATCCAACTCATGATCGTGAGTGAGCGGCTGTGGTATTTTCCTTGAAAATATGGAGGCATTACTTGCATGGTGTTCATGATGATGTGTATACCGACCAAAAAAGTCTCCACTATGTGTTTATTAAAAAGAAGTTACCGCAAAAGAAGTTGGTTGGAATTGTTGAAAGATTACGAGATGATTGTTCTGTATCACCACGACAAGGCCAATGTGGTTGCGGATGCTCTAAGTCGTATGATCATGGGTAGTGTATCTCATGTAGAGGAAGCCAAGAAAGACGTAGTGTAAAATATTCAAAGGTTGGCTAAATTGGGTGTGAGGTAGCAATATTCTCCGAATGATGGTTTTATGGTCAACCATAACTCTGAGTCATCATTGGTGGTTGAGGTGAAGTACAAACAACACCTTGATAAACCATTATTGGATTAGAAGGAATCGGTTCTTCGTAAGCTTAATGAGTCATTATCCTTAGGGGTGGTGGTGTATTGAGGTATCAAGGATGGTTGTGTGTTTCCAATGTAAATTGTTTGAGAAAATCGAATCCTTGAGGAAGTCCATGGGTCTCGTTACTCCATTCATATGGGGTCAACAAAAATGTACCATGACCTTAGGGAATTGTTCGGGTGGGAAGGTTTGAAGAAGGACATAGAGGAATCTGTTGCAAAGTGTCTAAATTGCAAAAAAGTGAAAGCCGAACACAAAAATCAGGGTGGTTTACTACAAGAAATTCAAGTTATATTTTGTAGAAGTGGGAAGACATCAATATGGATTTTGTAGTAGGTTTTCCTCGGACACAAAAGCAATATGACTCTATATAGGTGGTTGTGGATAGGTTGACAAAATCGACTCATTTCGTTGGTTATGGATAAGTTGACAAAATTGGCTCATTTCGTTCCCGTTAAGAATAATTATTGGGGGGGGGGTGATTATGCAAGGATCTTCATAGATGAAACTGTGGGTCACCATGGCATTCCATTATCCATCATATAGGATAGGGGTGCACAATTCACATCTAGGTTTTGGTGGTCATTCCAAGAAGGGTTGGGTACTAAGGTGAAGTTAATAACCACTTTTCATCCCCAAACGGACTGTCAAGTAGAGTGTACTATTCAAACCCTTAAAGATATGCCTAGAGCTTGTATAAATGATTTTAAGGGAAATTAGGATAAACATTTGCCTTTGGTGGAGTTTGCTTACAACAATAGTTTCCATTCATCCATATACATGGCTCCTTATGAAGCCTTGTGTGGTAGGTAATGTAAATCTCCAATTGGATGGTTTGAATTGGGTGAATCTTGAGTTTTGGGTCCCTATTTAATTTATAAGACTTTGGAGAAGGTTAATATCATAAGGAATCAATTGCAAACAGCCTATAGTCGGCAAAAGTGTTATGCTGATCATAGGGGAAGGGATTTAGAGTTTGAAAAAGGTGATAGGATGTCCTTGAAAATTTCTCCAATGAATGGGGTTGTTAGATTTTGAATGAAAGGGAAGTCGAGTTCTCCATATGTGGGTCCCTTTGAAATCTTGCAAAGGGTTGGTAATGTCCCTAGTGAATTGGCTTCGGTTCATGTAGTTTTCCATGTTTCTATACTTATGAAATTTATTGGTGTTCCCGAGTCTATTCTTCGTATTGAGGGTCTTGGTGTGAATGATAACCTCTTCTATGAGGAGATTCCGGTTCAAATCCTTATTAGACAAGTAGAGAAGTTGAGGAACAAAAATGTGACTTCCGTAAAGGTGTTATGGAAGAATCACCTAGTTGAGGGTGCGACGTGGGAGGCTGAGGCCCACATAAAGTCCTGTTACCCTCATCTATTTGCTAAATGAGGTTAGTTATTCCTATTAATAATGAAATTAATGACTAAAATTGAATTTTCGTGATATTTGGTGAAGTTTTGCAAATATATGCATTTTTTGTGTCATTACAGTAAGTTATAGTGAAATGTACTTTTTACTTGAAATGTTGCTCTTTGGCTTGTTTTGAGTTATTTTGTGCATTTTTATATGGTGAGTCTTAATGAAATAACATGTACCATGTTGGTAAGTTGAACTTTGCATAATTGACTCATGTAAGGTATGTTGAGCTCATGTTGTTGTGAGAAGGAAATTCCTCATAATTTGATTTTGAGCCTTATCTGTGGTAATTGAAGTTTTGAATTGCCTTGTGTAAATTATATGATTTATTTTGAAATTATATTATTCTAACAACCCTAAAAATTGATATGCTAAGTAATGCTTAATGTGTCTAGAATGCCAACAATTAGACCGCGTTCACACGCATTGATGCGCGTGGAACCAGATCTCGGAACCCTTGCTACATCAAAGCCAACTGACTTGGGGAGTTAGTTGAGCTAGAAAAGGTTAGGTCTAACCATGTAGGGCTCTCGAATATGAAGATTTACTTGAAAGAGTCTTTACCGAAATTAAAAAGGGAAAATCTTACGTTTGGAGGGACTAGGGGTAAAATGGTCTTTTCACGGCTAAGGGTAGTATCTTAATTACCCTAAATATATAATTAATTATTTAATTAATAAGGAAGAGGGGCATTTTGTGGAGAGAGGGCCGAAATTGGGCTGTTGAAGTGAAGTCTTGCTCCACTCGGGTTCGAACCTAGGTGGAAACAATGAATTAATTTTTTTTAAATTTATTTTGGTAAATTAATGTAATTAATTTACATTTATTATTTATTATCTGATTTAAAATTAAAGGAAATCAGTTTTTTAATGATTAAATAAAACCTTATTTGACTAAGTTCTAAACTAGACTCCCAAGCCTAAGAAAACTCTTCTCTCCCATTCTCATCTCTCTCTCACGTCTCTATCACTCTCACTAAAGTTTTTCTCTGCCAAATAACGTACAAAAACAGTAGGTAAACAAAAAGTTCTTCACACTTGAAGAACTCACAACGAAAATTATAAACAAACAACTAATCAAACACGTTAGGCAAATAGAGGGTTTTCCCGTCAAGTTGGTGATGTAGCTCTTGGAATTAGACGTGTGTTTGGAGGGGTTCTTTGGGTAGAAAGTCGAGGTTTGAATGTCAAAAACGTATGGGTTCTCTTCTTTCTTGGTCCCTTTCCCAAGAGACCCCTTAAGGTTCAAAATATTCATTCCAAAAACTAGAATTGTTCCCCGTTGCATGTCCATGTCACTAGCTCCCATTGAATCATAGGTTGGTTATGTTTGCTTGTAGAAACCTAGGGATAAAACGTGTTTTCGTGATGATTATGTGTTTATATATATGTTTGGAATTATTTTCGTTATGTTGATGTTTCCGAAAATGTAACTACGTCTGTATGTGTGTGTTGCTGTGACTATTGTTCATGGTTTAGGACTTGGAATGGCATGATAGCTCTATATATTTCATATACACATGTTGATGTAAATGTGATGTTCATATGAGTTTAAATGTTGCTGATTTGAGTGATAATCTCTTCCCTAAACGAATCGATGAAAACACACCTAAAACTTTGTAAATGCATTGCGAAATTCCCATAAGAACTAAGGTGTAACTTGATAAAAGTTTGCTGAAAAATTAAAAGATAATTTCCTGCTTTTAGTGATTAATTTCGGTCAGCAAAGAGGGTTCAAATGTTGAAAAAAATTAATTAAAACAAGTGAGGTCATGGAGGATTGAACCTGTGATCTCACCATGTTAAAAATCATGAAAATAATGAAGTAAAAAGAAATGTTGTGATGGGGATTCAAACCATGGTATTGGCTGGAAAATGTAACTTTAAAAAAATAAGAAATGAGAGAAGTGGGATTCGAAACCACCACCTCTCAATCACATTTAAGGAGGAGAATAAAAGAAAAATAAAGGGGGAGGCGTGTGGAAATCAATCCCAAGACCTCTTAGGCAGATTAAGGAGGTGAATAAAAGAATAATAAAGGGGTAGGCGTGTGGGAGTCGAACCCACGATCTCTTAGGCAGATTTAAGGAGGAGAATAAAATAAAAATAAAGGGGGAGGCGTGTGGGGATCGAACCCACGACCACTTTGGCAGTTTAAGGAGGAGAATAAAAGAAAAATAAAGAGAGGCTGTGAGGGTTTGATCCTACAACCTCATAGTCAACTCGTAATAGACAAGGAGAAATATATATATATAAAAGGGGGTTGTGGGGCTCGATATAGGGTCCCAATATCATGTGGACCAAAATACAATAAATGAAAAAAACTGTAAGTGTTGTTTAAGGTATTCGAAATTAGGTTTCCCTTGCCCAAATTTCGTATAGATGCATAGGTCATACGTGAATTAAATCTTCAAGAATAAGGCTGCCTACTTCAATCAAAATCAAGATCGTGGCATACATGTAAGATGTATAAGTCATGTACTACATAATCATAAGAAGATATGATTCACTTAAAAGAACTATGAATGAAGCCTCATTGCTTGTATGTATAGACCCATAAGTCTAGCATACGTTTAAAAATAAGTGAACCTAAGATGTATGTAATGAAATGATTGAACCATAGAAGGGTTAAGTATGAGTGTAAAACAGACTAAATGGCCAAGTGCATTGGCATACGATGAAATTATTATTATGTAATGAAATGGTGAAACTCTAGAAGGGTTAAGTAAGAGTGTGAAACACACAAAATGCCAAGTGCATTGGCATATGATGAAATG
The DNA here is from genome assembly GCA_032847665.1 of Solanum chilense. Lineage (NCBI taxonomy): Eukaryota > Viridiplantae > Streptophyta > Magnoliopsida > Solanales > Solanaceae > Solanum > Solanum chilense. The sequence goes on from CM064966.1 coordinate 27,506,258, forward strand.
AACATTCACGTAAAAAGTGGTGCGTAATTATGAAGAGCAAATGTGATAATGTTGATGAATGTGATGACAACATGATTTGAGACTAATGTAAAAGATGAGAGTTATCTCAAATGAGCCTAAGTAAATGTTACCAAAACATACTCACCTATAAGAGTGTAAAGTTAATGAAGAGGCCAAACTCTATGAACACTAAAATGAAAGTATTGAGATTATTACACCTAATAGTAATGATAAGATGAGAAATAATCTATTAAGCTATGATGTCCTCATACTAGAAGCCAACTTCCATGACGTATGAGTTGAATGTAATCGAACTTTATACTAAGCACCGATAGACTAGCTATGAGCGGTGATGCCTTCTTTTGGGAAGGGCGGAGGTTCACGTAACTATCATGAGATGAGACTATCCTGCATTCCGGGTTAATTCTCCTTATATCTCCTAATCTTCAAACCTATATTTCCATTATAGAGATCTGGCGGGGTTCAATTCCCATGTACTCTAGAATGTTTTGGGGTCACTTTGGCCGGTGATTCCACCTCTTTTGGGTGTGGGGTTTCATGACACTGATTTCACGTTGCTCAGATGATCTATGTCGATTAAAGTTAAAGTTCCAAATGAATGAATGAGGCCACCCTCAAATGATGCACATAATGAAACGAATGATACCAAAGGAGTTAGGATAGGATAATCAAAAGGTGAGTTAGATTCATGCAATGACATTAGTTCATTCTTGGTCATTGCACAAAGAACCCAATGAAAGTCTTAAACTACATCCTAGGTATAGTTGGTGTTTACACAGGCCCATGAATGAAATGAAATGAAGTACGTATGAATGAATGAAGCAGACTCTGTGTTTACTAAATAAGACTCCCTAGTTGAGGTCCCATATGTTGAGCCCTCATTTTTGGGAAGTCTTAATGTCAAGTCCATGATTCCAAGGTCTCATGGAATACAAATGAATGATATAGTTGTTATATGAATTATGATATGTGTTTTGTGTGCGCTGTTGTGTGATGTGTGCAAAATGTTAAGTATAGTGATGCATGTTACTCTCATGGCATAACTTTCCTAATACAAATTCGGAAAGCTCATGAACTTTCCTAATCCAAATTTTGAATGTTCACTCACTTTCTTAATCTCAATTTGGAATGTCCACTAACTTGACCTGCTATAAGCATGTTGCTAGGAAAGAGCTATTCTTACTCATGCATGTCTTTGGTGTGTGATTGCATATACCCATACTTAGTACAAGTGTGTACTAACCCTATACAACTATAAACTTTTAGGTGCAGGCACAGGTAGACGCTAGAACTACAGGATTAACACTATAGCTATCCGGACGTGTATCATTCATCCGTACTTGCAGGTCCTCATGCTTTCGAGGATGCTTGCCCATTTCTGTTCTAGCTTAATTTTAGTATTAAGCTAGTGGAATATGTTCCAATAGCATTTCTTTCCCATTTTTTTCCAGACATTGTAGTGGTGCAATTTTGGCAAGTACATCTTTATCGTTATAATAAACTGCTTCTTTCATTTGATGATCTTAATGTTAGATTGTTGATGGTAAACAATTATATATAATAGAATGTTTAGTAAGCATGTTAGGAAACAAGAAGTTATAAATTTTTCCGCTAAAATTAACCTATATCAAGTAAGAATGGCGTATGGAGGCTTGTCTGCGACCTATGAGAGGTCAACGACGCCGGTCTTATCTGGAGTTTAGATTCCCGTCATGTTAAAGTTTGTATCAGAGAGCTAGGTTAAATTCTAATGATAATAAGTACACATCAACCACATCGAGTAGAATCTAAGTCATGGTAGTAAAGTGCACCACTATCCTTGATTAGAGACTGCATGACTGATACGCTCAAACTTACTTCTCAAATAAGAAGTAAAGCGGTCGTGTCAAGTAAATAACCCAACTAATTAGGTTTGTATCGTTCCCACGAGGAAAATAGTTTAGACTTAACCTCAATCTATTATTACTATTGTTCAGTGAATTACTTCCTTGGAAAGCAAAAATGATAAAGGGGGGGGGGGTTTCTATTTCTAAATAAATGAAAATAACTAGAGAAATTGAAGGAGACAACTAACAGCTTCAAATGTTGGAGTTTAATCAATTAATAAAAGTAACTAGGGTTTACGTGTTCCCCACATGTGCATAACTTGATAATTCTAACTATAACAATTCTTTCCTAGTATCTTGCATGCAAAGTTATAAGTTATGTATTTCTAAATCCTTGGTCCGGCATGTAGAAAATTTCACTCCGCACCTTGGTCCGGCTACGTGTGTTGCTATACTAACCCCTATCTTTACCTCATATTAAGCATCGTATTCGATATTTGACTAAGTTATTACCTCGTACCAATCAATACTAGCCTATTAGATAGTATACACTAAATCTATGTTGATAATTCTTTTCCTATTATCTACCTCCTTTGTCCGGCAAGTAGCATTAGGGCGAGTTCTAACATTGGCCATCTGTTAAAAGACTTCTAAGCGAAAGAATTATCAATACATGCAAGACACTATTCTAGAATTGTTATTTTAGTTATGTTTTACCTCATTATTCGCCTATGGTTCCCACAACCCTAGTTATGGAGTTTAGTTACCCATAGTCGTAATCACAATATTTAAATATATGATATACTACTTCAATGAGAAAGATTAAAATCCGAAAGTTCGCTTAATTAATCAACAAAAGTCACCAACAATCAATTACTGAAATCATTTGAATAACAAAGAGTCGCCAAAAGTGTAACAATAATCCTCAAGTATAATCCACAAAAGAAGCTCAAAATTTAAGAGTCTAACAAAGAGTCTAATAATAATCAAGGGTCTAAGCTCAAAAATGAGGTTTTTCGAACTACATATAAAAATTAAGAACATAATTAAATAAGGACACTATTTTCTAGAAATCTGTCAAAACGCGACTGGATCGATGAACCTCGCGACGGATCGGATTGGTCACGACGGGCTGTCATGGACTCCGTCGTCCCATACTTGTACAATTTCTTCTGCTGCTCTTTTCATTACCCTCGACGGCAGGTATGAAGGATCGTCATAGGCACAACAGTCAGTCGAGGCTCTCCGTTCAAAAACACTTGAACTGTTGGAATTTGGGTACTGGGACTACTTCTCTGATTTTCATGACGAACCAGTAGGAGGGACCATCATGGCAACGACGGTCCGTCATGCACTGCGTAACCCCATACTTGGTCAGACTTCCCCATTGTCCTTCAACAGCTGCACTACGATGCCACCTACGAACCGTCACGAGCATTACGGACCGTCACAAGCTCCGTAAGAGGTACTTTTCTGTATTTCTTGCTCAAAAACTTTTGCATTTATCTTTTAGACAGATTTCCTGCAAATAAAGAGAAACTTACATAAAAATTAGAACAAAAAGGCTTTTAGACACGCTAAACTTAAGGAAAAAGTATTAATAATACTGTGAAACCACCGTATATCAACACCCTCAACTTAAATTCGTTGTTTGTCCTCAAGCGACGCACTATGACTCAATACAAAATCTTTGTACAATAGTATCCATGTTTTATCCTTCGCAATCACTTGGCTATCAATCCCGATCAATCTCATGATATTTATGCATGCTATCACTATTAGGCTTGAATTGTGTGGAATCATACCATGACACAGACTCACCATGCACTAACACCTATCCTCTTAAATTTCTCACCGAGGTGCTAATATTTCCGATATTGCAACTAGTGTCCTCACTTCAAAATAAAATCCTCATTTCTCACAAAATTATTTAAGTTTCAGTATAAGGATTACTTTTCAACACTCACTCTCAAAACAAATTCACACTCAATCATACATATTTCCATAAGCTTGCCCTTGTTTTCTCTATTTTAAGTTCGCTATACAAGTCTAAGGATAACGATAGGACTTTCTTAGCATGTAACATAGGCTCAGGGTCAGGTAGGGTATATTTAGGTATACTTTAGTGACTTTTTTCCCTCCTTGACATATCGTCTAAACATACCATTTTCTATCATTTTATTTGCCCAGTTTCTCATATTCTTTCACTTTGCTATTTTCTCTTCTTGCTTCATTTGTGTAAGTGAATCTCTTCTTTTCTTGCTTGTATTTATTGTATATATATATTTTTTATTTTAATTTTCTTTGAACTAATTCTTGAGTCACTTTACTTTAGCTCTTTCTCTCTTTTTGTTCTTTCAACCCCACTTTCCAGAGTATTCCTCATAATAGCCACCCCCATGAGTCAAAGTACAAAATACCCAAAGTTGGGTCCCGGCCATAAAAAGGGTTGTTTACTGCATTAGCCACCCTCAACATTTGCTTTTGGCATAAGCTGAGGTGCACATGTCCAAGGAGGGACCTGGTCCAACACATTATCCGTTAGGGTGAAAAAGAAATGTCTAGTTTAATCTCAAATCATTTCAATCAAAGAAGGATAAATTTCATTTGGTTTTTTTTTATTTTGGCTAAAAATTGGGTATATTGAACAAGGGCCTATGATCGTTTCCTAATTGTCTATTACAGCTTACTTTTAGCACGAATAACCAGGCAAGTTCTAGCTCAGTACAAAAAGTGGACTATTCAAATCTTTCTTACACTTACTTGACATCTCATTACTCTACCAGATTATCAGAAACCTAGTTCGAATTTTAGACTTAGGGTAATGCAGTGGTGTAACTCTATGTCATGCTTAGAGCCACATATTTATCAATTAATATGCCTTGTCATGCATTATTTTTCATTTTATCAGGTTATCATTTTAGCCATCATGCTTCAGAATTAAACTGTGTACACAAGATATCGACAAGCCGGTTCAACAGAAAAAATAATAAGTCTCTTAGGGCAAAAGAACACAGGCAAGAAAACCCCAAAAAAGGGATAGTGAATTGGGCTACTCAGACTTCACCTTAGCACTCACTGTCCATTTACTCCACCCCCAACAATAAAGGCATGCAATTATCCCCAATTCATAAAAAAAAATTGAAATACAAGAGTGGTAGGTGAAGCAAACCTGGGGCGCAAAACGCCGACGATCAGCAAGTTGGTGGGTTCGGTTCCCCGGAACCCACTACCTCTGTAATCTGGACACCCTCTGTAGTGTCTACAGCATCGACAACACTATCAGCAGTGCCTCCCGCGATATTCATATTTCTGGAGCTAAACGCCCCAACAGCTAACTCTAATGCTCTCATCTGACGCGCCTCCTCATCAGTAAGCGAGTCTCTCCTCGCAGCTTCCATCTCATTGCTCTCTTTCTTCCGTGCTCGAGCTTCATCCTCCTCTCGACCCCTACGCCTCTTGGAATACTCTCGAGAGGGAGGTGATGGAATCTCTGAAGTGGCGAATAGGGCCTTCATCACTGTGTGTTCGCAGGCTCTGCAGAAGTGGCCTCAGACTCAGGCACCCTAGCCTCTAACATCATGTCGATGACTCTGCGAAGACTATCGACATCATCTTGAAGGATCAACACATCCACCTTAGGGGATGGTCGGTCTAACACCCGCAACTCAAAAGCTTCCAAGTGCTGATGAACCTCAGCGATCTTCCGCTCTATGTGCTGGACCATTCTGTGCTCCAAGTGCTTTTCTGCCTCAGCAATAGTCCTCTGCATCCAAGGCTGGATGTGATGCATAAGTGTAGCCATCTGTGCTTCTAATTTCTGGACCCTAGCAAGCGGGACCAGAGCGGGGAAAGGTGCTGAGAGAGAGGAGCTCGAGGCAATGCTACTACTCGGGATAGACTCGACCGGGGTAGTGTCAGTGGAAGCCGCCTGCGTAGCCGTGCGTTCCTGTGCTACCGTATCAACCAGATTGTCACCAAGTGGAGGCAACTCTGTACGGGGCCCCCTGCGTGGATCCAACTCATTGGCCTCATCCCTGATGAGGCTGATATCAATAGTGCCCAGCGGGGTCTTGAGATGATCAACGTGCCATATAGGCAGACCTGCGGACCTGCATAGAGAAAATATCATGCATGGGAAAGGGAAAGTAGTTTTGACCTTAAAAGCCCTCTCGTGCATGACTGCCTGTAGAAGCCAAGAAAAATCCACCTCAAACCCTGCTATCATCGCCGCCATCAGTACTGCTCGATCCCATGTGACAATGTTATTAGCGGCTGTGGGGGAAAGGCAATGGCAGACAATCAACCACAAAAACTTTGCCGTGAAGGTTAGGTTAGACTTCTTGATGGCTCCCTTCGGCTCCGTCACCCAGTCAGCACCCTCTCCATCAACAGACAAGTGCAGGGCCATCCACCCCTTGGTTCTCTCTCTCAGCGATGGCTCACGCAGGAATTGGACATCTTTGACAATCTGCCAATGGTACTAAAACTCGGCAATGAGAGGGGTCCAGTTAGCATAAACATTCTTGCCCTATAGATACCGGCGGATGGAAGGCATCTAGATATCAACCTGAATGCCACGTACCCAAACCTGCTCCACTGGGGCCTGTTTGGCGGTGGTAGCCCTCCTATCAAAATGTGATCTGAGATTCGCTATGTAGGAGGCATATAACTCTCGGACCAACTCTTCACTATAACATCCCAACGAACACTCTATCTACTCCAGTCGATATTTGTTGAAGAGATTGTGGATCTCTAGCATCGTCGGAAGACTTCCGGTAAAGACTCACCGCTCCAATGTAAGTGTCTGAGTCATGACTCCTTTGTCATTCAAGAACTTCGCATTGGAATAGACTTGATACTGCCCGTCGACACACCACCGGTTGGTCTTGTCGGTAACCGAGGTGAGAGCACGAGTTAGTGAACCGGGTGTGGATTCCGAACTGTCAGCCTCATCAGACGATGCAGACAGTGCAGCGGTGGCGGGTGCAGGAATTTCAGCAGATCCGGAGGATTCTTGCGACCACAAAACTCCTAAGGAGCTAGATGCTTTTTTCTTCATTAGTAGCTGACCCATAAGGTGTGCCGGTCAGTGTACGCTCCTCATCAAACTGGGATGAAGTGACTACGCCGAACGCCATCTTTTTTAGTGTGGCTCTGGCAGCACGTGCAGCTCGAGATGGGTTGGAAGTTCCTGGGGGCACGTATTCGGGGTCACACTCATCATCAGAGCCAATGACCAGGCGGGTAGATGGGGCGACAGACTTCGATCGCCCACGTGCGTAGACTAGATCTTGTTTTTGTGCCATAATAGATAGTACCTGTAAAGAATCAATAGTAGTACTAAAAGGAGCAAACAAGACAAGCAAAACCACACAAAATAAAATAAAAGAGTTAAAATGTAATGACATTTCTATATTAACAATGAAACACGACAGACCTGGTGACGGCTCGTCGTGAGTACGACGGACCATCATGTGGTCCATCGTGTCTTACTTGGACTATGTTTATATGGAGAACCCTGAAGGAAAGTCTCTGACAAGTATAACGGTATATGCAGGATGAACCGTAAGAGGTATGACAGTCCGTCGTAGGTGTCCGTCAGAGAAACCTTGAAAAAAAAATATGGAGACCCTTAGGAGAGGGGTCTGTGACTGTCAAAACGGTCATGCAGGACGGACCGTCGTAGTTGTCCGTAAGAGGACACTTGGAAAAAGTATGCTGACCTTTAAGAGAGGGGTCTCTGACTGTCATAACGGTTATGTACGACAGACAGTCGTGGGTGCGACAGTCCGTCGTAGATATCCGTTGGAGGACACTTAGAAAAAGTGAGAGACCCTTAGGAACAAGGTCTTTGACAAGTAGAACGGTTGTGTACAGTACGGACCATCGTGGGAATGACGGTCCGTCGCATATGTCTGTTGGAGGACACTTAGAAAAAGTTAGAGACCCTTAGGAACAAGGTCTCTGACAACCAGAACGGTTGTGCAGGATGGACCGTTGTGAGAATGACGGTCCGTCACATGTTTCCGTTGGAGGACACTTAGAAAAAGTGAGAGACCCTTAGGAATAGGGTGTCTGACAACTAGAACGGTTGTGCAAGACGGAACATCGTGGGAACGACGATCCCTCGCATGTGGTTGTTGGTGGACACATAGAGAAAATTGGACAGAGGGGTGTTACGACTGTTGGAACGGACCTGATGACGGTCCGTCATGGGTACGACGGTCCGTCATCGGGGTCTTGTTCTGTAACTCAGTGACAGAATTGGGGATGCCCATTCATCCCCTATGACCCAATTAGAATTGTTAGTGTTTTAATCTACATTTGCCTAACCCAAATACCTAGTAAACTAGCAATGCTAAAGCAACTATTTCTAGAGTTTTAACATGGCAATTTTGAGGATTCTCAACCTAGGTCAGACAAAATTTGTATTAAAGAGTGAACCCATCAATAAGAACTAGGCTGGTACTATTCATAAACAAAAAATGCAAAGTAAATGGGTAGAAATCAGAGACACATACCTGAGAATATCAGAAAATAAAGAGAGGAAGGTACTTTATGATCAAGTAGAGACCCACAACAGTAGACTCCGACTAGTAGATAGTGAATTTTAGGACTTGGGGAAAATGATCGGTTGTAAGAGATGGGGTTATGATCTTTGGATGTTGAAAAGGGAGGGAAATGAGAGAAAGAGGGAAGGAATGGGGTGAAATGAATTGGTTGGGGTTTTAAATGTTGAATTTTTAATGAACCCCAGCCAAGTCGGGTAAGGTACGCTTCATTAATGACGCGACGAGTCCCCGATGACGGTCCATCGTAGTTGTGAGGGTCCATCATTGGTTTCGTCGCGTGTGCCCTAGTTTGAAAATAACATCAAGACATACCTGGCACGATGGATTCATGCGACGGTCCGTCACAACTGTGACAGACCGTCGAGGTTTCCGTCAGTGACTGCTGCAGAGTCATTTTCTGCAGAATTTCATAGTGATGTGCCTGCAAATTTAAAAACCCATTAGTAGAAAATGCTACCATTACTAGAAAGAAAAACAATAAGTATTGGGTTGCCTCCCAGCAAGCGCCTTATTTAATGTCGCGGCACGACTGAGGACACTTAATTACTCAGACTTCATCAAGATTGTATGTCTCGATCACTTCACTCGCCGATTCAGCATGCCTTAAATAGATTTTTCTGCATTGTCCATTCACCTTGAATCGCACACCCTCCTTACTTTCCAACTCAACTGCTCCATGAGGGAATAGTTTGGTAACCAAGTAAGGACCAGTCCATTTGGACTTGCGCTTGCTCGAAAACAAGCGCAACCTAGAATTGAATAAAAGCACCAAATCTCCGCCATAAACTCTCATTTTTCAATCTTTTGGTCATCGTACTTCTTCATTTTTTCTTTGTAGAGGGCTGAGCTTTCATAAGCTTTCAGGCGAAATTCATCGAGTTCATTCAACCCAATTAACCGTTGTTTTGCAGCTTCGCTCCAATCCTTTTTCAACTTCTTCATAGCCCACATGGCTTTATGCTCTAACCAAACTGGAAGATGACAAGCTTTCCCATATACAAGTTGGTATGGGGAAATACCTATGGGAGTCTTATACGCTGTCCGGTAGGCCCAAAGAGCATCATCAATCCTCCTTGCCCAATCCGTTCTACTAGTGTTCACTGTTTTTGACAATATCTGTTTGATCTCCCGATTCGATACTTCAACTTGCACACTAGTTTGAGGGTGGTAAGGAGTGGCCACATTATGGCGAACCCCATATTTCTTTAATAACCACTTGAACAATATGTTGCATAAGTGGGAGCCCCCATCACTAATAATTTCCCTTGGGGTGCCAAAACGAGAGAATATATTCTTTTTTAAGAATGCAGTGACACTCTTCCCTTCATTGTTTGCGAGGGCGATGGCTTCAACCCATTTAGATACATAATCAACAGCTACTAGAATGTACTTCATTCAATGAGAACTCACAAAAGAGCCCATAAAGTCAACACCCCAAACACCAAATAACTCAATCACAACAATGAGGTTTAGAGGGAGATCTTGCTTTCTTGAAATACTGACATCTCGTTGGCATCGATCACATGCTTTAGCAAACTCATGAGCATCTTGATGAAGAGTTGGCCAATAGTAACCACATTGTAATATCTTATGAGTGGTTCGAATACCGTTGTGATTTCCACAAACAGGTGAGGAATGGCATGCTTCTAACACACTCAACATCTCACATTCTAGCACACAACGCAAAATAAGCCCGTCGGCACAACTCCTATATAAGTATGGTTCATCCCAAAAGAACTTCTTCACATCGTACATGAACTTTTTTTATTGATGAAAGGACAAGTCCGATGGAACAATATCACTAGCCAGATAGTTCAAAAAATCTGCGAACAATGGAATCATGTCTTGTGAAGCAGCCAATACATGCTCATCGGGGAAAGTATCATCCATGTCAGTCTTATCCCTTAACTCTCTCATAGATTCATCCTCTAGACGGGACAAATGATCAACAACTTGATTTTCAGTTCCTTTTCAATACATCACTTCAAAGTCAAATTCTTGTAGCAGTAATACCCAACGAATCAACCTAGGTTTCGTATCCCTTTTTGCCATCAAATATCTCAATGTTGAGTGGTCAGTATGCACTATAACTCTAGTACCTAGCAAATAGGAGCGAAATTTTTCATAAGCAAAGACTACTGCAAGGAGTTCTTGCTCAGTCACTGTGTAGTTCTTCTGAGCTTCATTGAGGGCTTTACTAGCATAGTAAATGGAGTGAAGGATTTTGTTCTTTCTTTGTCCCAATACTACACCAAGATCAACCCCACTAGCATCACATATCACCTCAAATGGACTGTTCCAATCCAGAGAAATAATGATAGGTGCAGACACCAATTTTTCTTTTAACTCGCTGAATGCTTTAAGACATGATTCATCAAAACAAAATTTACAATCTTCATCCAGCAGTTTGTACAATGGATGTGCAATCTTTGAAAAGTCTGTGATGGATCTCCCGTAAAAACCTTCCAGCCCAAGAAAGCTTCTCACACCTTTCACAGAGATCGGTGGGGGAAGTCTCTCTATTACCTCGACTTTAGCTCGATCAACCTCTATGCCCTTTTCTGAAATGTGATGACCTAAAAAAATACCTTCTTTCCATGAAATGACATTTTTTCCAATTTAGTACTAAATTGCAGTCTTCACATCTCTTAAGGACCTCGGATAAATTTTTCAAACACCGCTCGAATGAATCACTAACCACAGAAAAATCATCCATAAAAACTTCTATAGTATCTTCCACCATGTCAGAAAATATCGACATCATACATCTCTGAAATGTGGTGGGTGCATTGCACAACCCAAAGTGCATTCTTTTGAACGCAAAGGTCCTATATGGACAAGTAAAAGTGGTTTTCGCTTGATCTTCTGGTGCAATAGAAATCTGATTATACCCCGAATATCCATGAAGAAAATAGTACCACCCTTTTCCGGCAAGTCTATCCAACATCTGATCGATGAAGGGCATAGGAAAGTGGTCTTTTTCAGTCCATGCATTTAATTTGCGGTAATCCATAGACACCCTCCATCCAGTAACCGGTCTCATTGGAACAAGTTCATTTTATTTATTGTGGACCACAGTCATTCCCCCTTTCTTAGGTACACACTGAATAGGGCATACCCAACTACTATCGGCGATCGGATAGATTACTCCGGCATCCAACCACTTAATGATTGCCTTCTTCACGACCTCTTGTTTAGGTGGATTAAGCGTCTCTGGTGCTCAATACTTGGCTTATGATCAGGCATGAGTTGGATTTTATGAGAGAAAATACCAGGAGGGATCCCTATAATGTCCACAGTAGTCCACCCAATAGCTCTTTTGAACCTTTTTAGCACTTTCACCAAACGCTCAACTTGTTGTTCATTTCTGATGCAATGATTACCGGCAAAGTGTCACCATTTCCTAAGAATTCATACCTGAGATGAGGTGGGAGAGCTTTTAGTTCTAAATTTTGAGCCTCCTCTATAGATGGTTTCGCGGGTGGGGACTCACGATTCTTCATATATAACTCATACTTTTTTTGGTTTAAACCTAACATCACCTCGATCAAGAGCCGCGACTAATGACTCATACTCTTCAATGCAATCGCTATCAAAGTTCATTATTACTGCCGCTAATGCCTCTACACCTAGACGTTCTTCTATTTGTGTCTCAGATGTCTCACCAATGTTGTAGGATATAGCAGATACCGATTGGATCTCACCACTCTGCCTCATGGACCTACAAATGTTAAAGGTCACTTCCTCATTGTTCAACAGAAATTTTATCAGGCCCTTTTTCCATATCTACTAAGGATAATCCCGTAGCAAGAATGGCATCCCAAGAATAATGGGCACTTCAAAATCTACTTCACAGTCAAGAATAACAAAATCTGCCACAAATATGAACGACTCCACTTTTACTAGCACATCGTGTGGTATCCCTATAGGCCTTTTTACTTTTCGATCAGTCATCAGTAGCCGCATCGCAGTGGGATTTGGATCACCCAAACCCAACTTCTTGTAATCAAGAGGAACATGAGATTTATGCTTGCCCCCATATCACCTAATGCTTTCGCAAAATCTAATAGCCCGATTGTACAAGGAATAGTGAACGCACCCGGATCTTCTTTCTGTTGTACTAGAGATCTTGTAGCAATAGCACTACAATGCTGCATTCTATCATCATCCTCAAAAGTGACCGATCTTTTCTTAGTAACAAGATCTTTCATAAACTTGGCGTAACCGGGCATTTGTTCTAAAGCTTCTACCAAAGGGACATTGATAGAAATTTGCTTATACATTGTTATAAAACGCCGATATTTACCATCCTCGGTCTTTTTCACTAATTTTTGAGGAAATGGGGGTAGTGTCCTAGGCATGGGAGTTACCTTTTTAGGCACTTCAACATCTTTTACAGTGTTATCCTCTACTTCACCATTTACATTTACCACTTTATCAGTATCTTTTGTCACCTTTTTCTCATTAGACGGAATAGGTGGGTCAATGGTTTGCTTGCAACCGCGAGTAGTGATTGTTATACAATGTCCATCAGTTTTCATATTTTGGACAGTGTTGCTAGGAAGAGTGCCCGGTTGCCGTGTGTTCACAGTCGCAGAAAATTGGGCCAATTGTAAATCAAGTTGCTTAATCGATATTGCATGTGTATCGACTTTTTGCCCAATACCTGCTAAATCATTCCTCAACTCTTTATTGTGCTCATCACTAGCATCGAACCTCCTCATCATTTTATGCAACATATCCTCAACTCGTGCCATACTGCCTCCACCATTCCTACGAGTAACTTCATGATTTTGAGGAGGAACATAGGGCCCATTTCTATTACCATAGTTACCCCTGTTGAAGTTGTTATCGCGGTTGTAGTTTCCTCTCAGACATAATGACCCTCACGGTTATAGTTACCATAGTTCCGACCTTGGTTCCCTTGACCTTGGAGCCAATTCTCTTGATTAGAGCCTTGGGCACTCAGTCGGAAACCCCCCGTCTTCTCATTTACCACATAGGAATCCTCTTCATCGTAATACTCATCATTTTGTTGCTGTAGTTTTGACAAGTAGTTGACTGCATTTATCTTTTCTGCACCCCTAGTGACATGTTTTAGTACCAACCCAAGATCAGCTCTCATCTGAGTCATTTCTTTACGAATCTCATCTGTGGCTGGGTTGTGAGTGGACTGCACTGCGAAGGTATTTCTCCTGGTATCTAACTTCTTAGTACTCTAAGCTTTATTATTCCGGGAGATTTTCTCTAATTTTTCAGCAATAGCAGCATAAGGACACTCCCCATAAGATCCACCTGCTATAGTGTCCAACACTGCTTTATTATTATCATCATGTCCCCGATAGAAGTATTCCTTCAGTGACTCATCATCTATATGGTGATTTGGGATGCTTCTCAAAATTGAGGTGAATCTATCCCAAGAACTAGTAACTGACTCTCCTGGTAGTGCCACAATGTTATTCACTCTCTTATTATGGTTTAGTATCTTGGAGACCGGGTAGTAGCGTGCTAAGAAAACGTCCCTTAGTTGATTCCAAGCTAAAATTGAGTTGTAAGGGAGCTTAGTGAACCATATAGAAGCCTTTCCCGTCAGTGAGAGAGGAAACACTCTTAGCCCTATTACATCCAAGTCCAAGTCAGGCCTCCCTACATAATTTTTACACAGTGCCCTAACCTTAACTACATGGGCATGTGGATCCTCAGAAGGTAGCCCTGAAAACAAACCTCTGGTAGTGAGCATTTGCATCAGGCTACTAGTTACCACAAAGGTGTGGTCTGTTGGTGTTCACCCGGAGCATCGGGTAACAACTGACCATGAACATCAACCGGAGTTGGGATGTGCTGATTTGGATCATCATCATTATTTCCCAAATTTCGATTCATGTTGCGTAGTGTACACTCTAATTCGTGATCGTAGGGAAACAAGGGTTCTCTTCCACTTCGTGTATTTGGCATACAAGGAAGATGGTTCTGCAAGAATCAAAAATAGTAAAACAAGGTAAAATCAAGAAAATATTGACTAAACTATAATAATAAGTTTATGTTAATCTAAAAGCTGCTTTCCCCGGCAACGGTGCCAAAATTTGATACGCTGAAACGTACTTCTCAAATAAGAATTAAAGCGGTCGTGTCAAGTAAATAACTAATGAGGTTGGTATCGTTCCCACGAAGAAAATAGTATAGACTTAACCTCAATCTATTATTACTATTGTTCAGTAAATTACTTCCTTGGATAAAAAAAATGATAAAAGGGGGGTTTTTATATTTCTAAATAAATGAAAATAACTAGAGAAATTGAAGGAGACAACTAACTGCTTCAAATGCTGGAGTTTAATCAATTAATAAAAGTTCTTGGGCTTACGTGTTCCCCACAGGTTCATATTAAGCATCCTATTCAATATTTGACTAAGTTATTACCTCGTACCAATCAATACTAGCATATTAGAGAGTATACACTAAATCTATGTTGATAATTCTTTTCCTATTATCTACCTCCTTGGTTCGGCAAGTAGAATTAAGGAGAGTTCTAACATTGGTCATCCGTTAAAAAGACTTCTAAGCAAAAGAATTATCAATACATGCAAGAAACTATTCTAGAAATGTTATTTTAGTTAGGTTTTACCTCATTATTCACCCATGGTTCCCACAACCCTAGTTATGGAGTTTAGTTACCCATGGTCATAATCACACTATTCATATATTTAATATAGGAATTCATGCACTTACTTCAATGAGAAAGAATAAAATTCGAAAGTTCGCTTGATTAATCAACAAAAATCACCAACAATCAATTACTGAAATTAATTGAAGAAAAAATATTCTCCAAAAGTGTAACAATAATCCTTAAGTCTAATCCACAAAAGAAGCGCAAAAATCCAGAGTCTAACAAAGAGTCTAAAAATAATGAAGTGTCTAACCTCAAAAATGAGTTTTTTTGAACTATTTAAAAAAAATAAAAACC
Organism: Solanum chilense; assembly: GCA_032847665.1. Lineage (NCBI taxonomy): Eukaryota > Viridiplantae > Streptophyta > Magnoliopsida > Solanales > Solanaceae > Solanum > Solanum chilense. The sequence continues at coordinate 27,521,641 of CM064966.1, forward strand.
TTATTAAATAAGGACTCTATTTGCTGGAAATCTGTCAAAACGCGGCTGAATCGTCGTGGTCAGGACGGGCCGTCATGTACTCCATCCCATACTTGTGCAATTTCTTCTGCTGCTCTTTTCATTACCCTCGCGGCAGGTATGACCGATCATCACAGTCACAATGTACGTCGAGGATCTCCATTCCAAAACACTTGAACTCTTGGAATTTGGGTACTAGGACTACTTCTCTGATCTTCATGACGAACCAGCAGGATGGACCATCATGGCTATGACAGTCCATCACGCACTCCATAACCCCACACTTGGTCAGACTTCCCCATCTTCCTTCAGCAGCTGCACTACGATGCAACCTACGAACTGTCACGAGCATGACGGACCGTCAGAAGCTCCGTAGGTGGTACTTTTCTGTATTTCTTGCTCAAAAACCTCCGCATGTATCTTTTAGACAGATTTCCTTCAAATAAAGAGAAACTTACACAAAAATTAGCACAAAAAGGCTTTTGTACACACTAAACTTAAGGAACTAGTATTAATAATACCGTGAAACCACCATATATCAATGATGCGTAGGAAAATTTCCCTTCTTCTAATCTTTTCATACCTTATCTAATGTTGGATTTCTTGGTTTTAACAACGTATCTAACATCAACTCTTGAACTTTCAAAAATATGAATACAAAGAGAAAAGCAGGTGGGGAGATTGGAGGAGCGGCTACTAGGGTAATTCAAGTTTCTCTGCAGGCTTCAGCTGTTGGAATAGAGATGCTTGTCAACTCAACTTGGTTGACAAATGGAGAAGTTAGGACAACTTTGGTAGAGATGGCCCAAGTTAGCACTTTACAAGCTCAAGCTATTGGGTTTTATTGATGTGGAGAAGTCTGAGTTGGTATCCTACCAGCTAAAGGATGTATCTCAATACTGGTATAAGGTGTGTCAGGATAGAAGAGCCTTAGGAGGGGGTCCTATTACTTGGGATCTTTCAAGATGGCTTTTCTAGGGCGGTTCTTTCCCAGAGTAATGTACGAGGCTAAGGTTGAGGAATTCATTAACCTTAAGCAGGGATCAATGTGAGTTAGGAATTACTCCCTGAGGTTCGTAAGACTTTACATCCCAGAAGAGGCCACCTTGTAGGAAGTATGGCATACTACATGAGGGAGAATGCATGATGGACTATAACGGTTGTTACAGTTGTGGCAAACCGGGTCACATGATGAAGGATTGTCCAAATAGGAGAAGTCCAGAACAAGGGAAGGAGATAGTTCAACCTAATGGTCCATGTAAAGAGGCTCCAAGGAGGCAACGATTCTTCGTACTCAAGTCTAGGGGTGGGGGGAAGGCACCTCTGGTAAAGTTTCGGGTGAGTATCCATAATTAGTCCTTCAGGTATTTGATTGTGTATGGTGTTTTGGCTCTAGTATAAGACTAATATGTTGGAGTCATCATGTTGGTTGATGATTTGAATGACTTACATGTTTACTTATGTTGTATGCTTTGATGAGAGTAGTTTAGAAAAGAGTTCCTTAGTCTATTAATGTGAAACTACTAGTAGGTTTCAAGGATGTGAACCATCATGTTAATATGTGAATCAGATATTCACCGATGGGGAGTATTGAATTACCTATGTATGCGTACATTCTGTAGATGAATTACTTATAGTTAGCAAATAGTAGTGTCATTCGGGGACGAATGTTCCTAAGGGGGGGCGGGGGATAATGTAACAACCCTAAAAATGGATATGCTAAGTAATGCTTAATGTGTCTAGAATTCTAACGATTAGATTGTGTTCACACGGATTAATGCGCGTAGAAGCAGACCTCGGAGCCCTTGCTACATCCAATCCAACTAACTTGGGGAGTTATTTAAGCAAGGAAAGGTTGGGTCCGACCATGTAGGGCTCTCGAATACGAAGATTTAGTTGAAGGGGTCTTTACCGAATTGAAAAAAGGGAAAATTGTAGGTTTGGAGGGTCTAGGGGTAAAATGTTATTTTTCTAGGCTAAGGGTAGTATCAAAATTACCCTAAATATATAATTAATTATTTAATTAATAAGGCGGAGGGGCATTTTTGGGAGAGAGGGCCGAAATTGGTCTCTTGAAGTGAAGTCTTCCTCGACCCAGGTTCGAACCTAGGTGGAAGCAATGAATTAATTTTTTTTATTTAAGTTGTTAAATTAATGTAATTAATTTATATTTATTATTTATTATCTGATTTAAAATAAAATGAAATCAGATTTTAAATAATTAAATAAAACCTTATTTGACTAAGTCCTAAACTAGACTCCTAAGCCTAAGAAAACTCTTCCCTCCCATGCTCATCTCTCTCTCTCTCTCTCTCTGTCTCTCTCTCTCACGTCTCTATCACTCCCAATCACGTTTTTCTCTGATAAAAAAGTATAAAAACAGTAGGTAAACCAAATTTCTTACACTTGAAGAACTCATAACGAATATTATAAACCAAAAACTAATCAAACATGTTAGGCAAATAGAGGGTTTTTCTGTCAAGTTGGTGTTGAAGCTCTTGGAATTGGACGCGTGTTTGGATAGGTTCTTTGGGCAACAAGTCTAGGTTTGAACGTAAAAAAGGTATGGGTTCTCTTCTCTCTTGGTCCCTTTCCCAAGAGACCCCTTGTAGTTTAGAATATTCATTTCAAAAACTAGAATTGTTCCCCATTGCATATCCCTATCACTAGCTCCCATTGAATCATAGGTTTGTTATGTTTTCCGGTAGAAAACTAGGGATGAAATGTATTTTCGTGATGATTATGTGTTTTTATATATGTTTGGAATTATGTGACTTATGTTGATGTTTCCAAATATGTAACTACATGTGTATGTGCGTGTTGCCGTGGCTACTGTTCATGGTTTAGGACTTGAAATGGCATGATAGTTCTTTATATTTCATATGCACATGTTGATGTAAATGTGATGTTCATATGAGTTTAAATGTGGCTAATCTTAGGGATAGTCTCTTGTATAAACGAATCCATGAAAACACACCTAAACGTTCTAAATACACTACGAAATTCCCCTAAGAACTAAGGTGTAACTTGATGAAAGGATGCTGAAAAATTAAAAGAAAATTTCCATCTAGTAGTGATGAATTTTGGTCAGCAAAGAGGGTACAAAACGTTGAAAAAAAATGAATTAAAACAAGTGAGGTCATGGAGGATTGAAATTGTGATCTCACCATGTTTAAAATCATGAAAATAAAGAAGTAAAAAGAAATATAGTGAAGGGGATTTGAACCATGGTATTGGATGGAAAATGTAACTTTAAAAAAAAATGAGAGGAGTGGGATTCGAAACCACCAATTATTAATTAGATTTAAGGAGGATAATAAAAGAAAAATAAAGGGGGTGGCGTGTGGGAATCAAACCCACGACTCCTTAGGCAGATTAAGGAGAAGAATAAAAGAAAACTAAAGGGGAAGGCGTGTGGGAATCGAACCCAAGTCCTCTTAGGCTGATTAAAGACTTGAATAAAAGGAAAATAAAGGGGGAGTCGTGTGGGAATCGAACCCACGACCTCTTAGGCAGATTTAAGGAGGAGAAAAAAAGAATTATAAAGGGGGAGGCGTGTGGGAATCAAACCCACAATCTCTTTGGCAGATTAAAGGAGGAGAATAAAAAAAAATAAAGAGAGGTTGTGGTAGTTTGATCCCAAAACCTCATAGTCCACTCGAAATAGATAAAAAAATAAAAGGGGTTGTGGGGGTTTGATCCCACAACCCCTCGGCCAAGTAAGAGGTTGTTCAAAGGAGAAAAAAAAAGAGGAAACTTTGATGTTGGGGCTCTAACTAGGGTCCTAATGTCATGTGGATCAAAATACTATAAATGAAAAAAAAATGTAAGTGTTGTCTAAGGGAATAAAAATTGGGTTCCCTTGCCCGAATTCCGTATAGATGCATAAGTCATATGTGAATTAAATCTTCAAGAACAATGTTGCCTACTTAGATAGAAATCAAGATATTGGCATACATATAAGATGCAGAAGTCTTGTACTACATAATTATTGGAAGATATGAATAACTTAAGCGAACTATAAATGAAGCCTCATTTCTTGTATGTATAGACCCATAAGTCTAGCATAAGTTTAAAAATAACTGAACCTAAGATGTATGTAATGAAATGATTTAACCCTAGAAGGGTTAAGTACTAGTGTAAAACACACTAAATGACCAAGAGCATTTGCATACTATGAAATGATTATTATGTTATGAAATGACGAAACCCTAGAAGGGCTAAGTAAGAGTGTTAAACACACAAATGGCAAAGTGCATTAGCATATGATGAATGAACATTCACGTAAAAAGGGGTGAGTAATTATGTAGAAAATATGTGTTTATGTTGTTGAATGTGGTGACAACATGATACGAGACTAATGTAAAAGATGAGACCAAACTCAAATGAGCCTAAGTAAATGTTACCAAAATGTACTCATCTATGAGAGTGTAAAGTTAATAAAGAGACAAGTCTCTGTGAAAACTCTAATGAAAGTATTTATGTTAACACTCTTAATATTAATTATGAGATGAGAAATAATCTATTGAGGTATGATGTACTCATAGTAGAAGCCAACTTCCATGACGTATGAGTTGAATATAATGGAACTTTATACTAAGCACCGATAGACTAGCTATGAGAGGTGATGCCTTCTTTCGGGAAGGGCAGAGGTTCACGTAACTCTCATGAGATGATACTATCCGGAATTCTGGGTATGGGTCTCCTTATATATCCTAGTCTTCAACCTATACGACCAATATAGGGATCTGGCGGGTTTCTATTTCCATGTACGCTAGTATGTTTGGGTAACTTTGGCCGGTGATTCCACCTCTTTTTGGTGTGGGGTTTCATTACACTTGATTTCATGATGCTCACGTGATGTATGTCAGTTAAAGTTAAAGTTCCCAATGAATGAATGAGGCCAACCTCAAATGATGTACATAATGAAACGAATGATACCAAAGGTGTTAGGATAGGATAATCAAGAGGTGAGTTAGATTCAAGTGATGACATTAGGTCATTCTTGGTCATTGCACAACGAACCCAATGGATGTCTGCAACTACATCCTAGGTATAACTGGTGTTTACACTGTCCCATGAATGAAATGAAGTACGTATGAATGAATGAAGCAGACTCTGTGTTTCCTAAATCAGACTCCCTAGTAGAGGTCCCATATGTTTAGCCCTAATTTTTTGGAAGTCTTAATGTCATGTCTATGATTCCAAGGTCTCATGGCATACAAATGAACGATATGAACAACGTTATGTGTTATATGAATTACGATATGTGATATGTGTACGCTATTGTGTGATGCGTGAAAAATGTTAAGTATGATGATGCATGTTACTCTCAAGTCATAACTTTCCTAATACAAATTTTGAAAATTCATAAACTTTCCCAATCCAAACTGGGAAAGTTCACTCACTTTCTTAATCTCAATTTGGCAAGTCCACTGACTTGACCTCCCATAATCATGTTGCTAGGAAATACCTATTCTTACTCATGCATGTCCTTGGTGTGAGCTTGCATATACTCATGCTTAGTACGAGTGTGCACTAACCTTATACAACTCTAGACTTTTAGGTGAAGGCACAGGTGGACACTAGAGCTACATGATCAACACTGCAGCTATCCGAACGTCGAGCATTCATCCGGACTTGGTAGGACCTCATACTTTCGAGGATCCTTCCCATTTACATTCTAGCTTAGTCTTAGGATTGATCTAGTGGAGTATGTTCCACTAGCGTTTCTTTTCTATTTTTGTTCGTACATTGTATTGGTGCCATTTTGGCAAGTACATCGTTATCGTTATAATAAACTACTTCTTTCATTTGATGATCTTAATGTTATATGGTTGATGGTTAACAAATTTATATATAATAGAATGTTTAGTAATCTTGTAAGGAAACAAAAAGTTTCAATTTTTCCGCTAAAATTAACCTAGATAAAGTAAGAATGGCGTATGTTGGATTATCTGCGACCTCTGAGAGGTGAACGACGCCGGTCTCATTTGGGGTTTATATTTCCTTTGTGACAATTCTAATGTACTGTTGTTGGTTGGGCTGCTAGTGTTCATTCTATTCCTTCCTTTCTAAGATTTTAGTGTCATTCGGGGACGAATGTTCCTAAGGGGGGATAATGTAACACTTAAAAAATCTAAGACGTGCTCTAGAGTCCAACATAAGTGTTAAAAGGTTTAGACACTGTTTTAAGGTCTGTTTTAAAGTACGTAAGTCATTTAGGAAGTCTAGAAGTCAAAATATCCAAGAATGTCCATGAAGTCTGAAAACTAGTTCAATGAGGTACTAGCGTGCCTTAGCCTATTTGACTAGCTTTTAGGAGTCGGAAAATGATGAAACTTTGTGGAAGAGTGTCTAAAGTGTATTAGAGTTGATTCGTAGTCCAAACTGATGGGTATGACTACCCAACAACCAACCAAGGGACCTCGAGGAGGACCATTGAATGTTGGGGTCAAAGGATGCCCAAGGGAGTGTCCACTAATGGATACAACCCACGATCCGTTGTCCAATCGACGGGGCGTGGACTGCTTCAATCTATAGAAACCTATCTTAATCCATGTGAAGCCTGTTTTTCATAGTCTCTGAACTCATCAACAGATGTGCAGGACGAAGGTGCACAATGCCCGTCGATGGACACACAATCTGTCGATCGTGGTGTCGATTGTCAGGATTGATTTTTCTGCACGTTTTGAATTAATTTATTTAATTAGTTGGATAAGTTATGAGGTTAATTAGGTTTTAGGTAAAGTCTAATGAGTTATTTAACACCCTATATAAAGTCCCTAAGCTAATTAGACTAAGCTAAGCTCTCATAATTCCCTCACCCAAAATTCTCTTCCTTCTCTCTTCTTTTTCTCTCTAGTTGAAGAACTCCATTGAAGACCAACCTAGGGGTGGTTCAAGGGCTGCAAAGGTCCATCAATATTCATCAATAAGAAAGGTATGAGATTCCTTTCACCTCCGTGACCTGTTTCCTCATAGGGTTCCATCAAATTGATTTCAAAAGTTGAATTTTCATGTGGGTGTTTTCAAATCTCGAAATTGATCTTGTGAATTACTTTTTTATGATTTATTTTGGATATTATTAATATATTAAAATTTATTATAACTTATTTATGTTATCTCTTGACGGATTGGTCCAGTTTGAAGAACATGACCTATTCCTCGTAACCCTAAGGTGGGATCTTAAAATGAACTGTGTAATGTTGGTTCAATTGAATTGGTTACTGGTTGACTTACTATCCTATGATGTTGTTGTATCAATAATGAATAGATTAGGATGAATTATAGTCTTATCATTCTAGTTCTTGAGAAATTGATCTAGGTTAGTATGTTATAAATTTGAACTAAGTCTCTTATCTTAAGTTACGAACTACTAATGAATTGTGATGTAGTGACTCAATCGGCTTTGTTGTCATGTTGTTTATTGATATGTGATTATTTTATACCCTTATGGGGTTGAGTTAAAGGTTTATGGTAAGACCTTGATGATGGATTATGATGGAGACATGGTAAGTCTTAAAATCCCTAGTCCTTACTTCAATTGTCGTAAATTGTTATTAAGTGATTATAGTGCATTGAAGTATATCCTGTATTAAGATTGATAGGGTTGGTATGATGTTTAATGGAAATGTATTGACTATGGATTTTGAGATGATGGGTAAGATGTAATGTTATAAGGATGGTGATGATTTACTTATGTGCCTTATTATGAAGTGATATGTAAATGTGATAACCTCACTTATATGAAATGTAATGAAAGGAATATACTCATGCAACTTTTATTGAGTTATGATGATGATGATTATACAAGGGATGGAACCTATGACCCATATTAAGCTATGATGACTAATAAGGTACTAAAGACATTTCAAAAGGGAATCTATCTTAATATCGAATGAGCTAGAGTGATAAGTGTACCTTCCCACATAGGGAAGGTACGATCAATAATGTACTCTCATATTGAAGATCAGAATGCATGTAGCATAACGAGGATACCAACTACGTCTCCTAGTTGTTGAACTATGTTGCCCCCATAGGAATACTAGCAGTGGATCTACGTAGATACTATGTTCATGTTTTGCTACTACTTTGGAAAGTGGTCCGCCTTCCTTCTATGTAGGGTTCCATGAGACCGGATTCACAATTTTCTCATGTGGTGTATGTCGGTTAAGGCATGATGTCTCAAAGGATTATTAAACTAAATGAATGAACTCTAACTAGGATAACTTAAGTGGTTTAGCTTATTCTAGGTAGGGGTATGGGACTCTAATTAAAAATTGCACTAGTTAGTCTTGAGGGAAGTCTGAGAAGGTTGTTTTTTTATATGTATATTCTTATGACGGTTTATAATATGTATATGATGATCTTTTACATCGATGATGTCTTATGACGTTGAATTCACTTATGCTTATGTTTTTGGTCTTTATGTCTAAAGTATGATGATGATATGTTCTCTTAAATGATATTATATCTGAAGTTTGATATTAGTCGTGGTTCTTGTTGAGTTTAATTCATTGAGTAAGGTTATGGGGATTTTCTTGGTCATTGCACTTGTTTACTAAATGAGGGTTTAGGGGAATTATCTTTCTTTGGTTATGTTGTAATGAACAGTTATTCATTCTTGTTATTGTTATAACTTGATGATAGGATTGCTTTGACTATGTGTTCAATTATATGATATGTATGTTGACTTCAATAGAATTAGTATTGTTGGTCTTGTGATATACATGTTTTTGACTTAATGAATATGTCTTATTGATTGGTATGGTCTTCTTGAATATGCATAAGAATTTTAAAATGAGAAATCACATGTTTTAATCAAATTTTCCTTTTTAGCATGATTTGATAATATATGTGGATGTGGTCTCATAATTAGAACAAGTGGTGTACTAAACCCACTTTATACCTTTTCTCCAACCATTTAGGTTTCGGTCGTTGAGGGGCTTTGAGACGACATTGAAGGAAGACTTGGAATCTCATTCATCCATGTTTGGTAGATCCCCACTTTTCAAGGGCAATGCCACTATCAAGCTATGAAGTTGTTTAGTTTAAGACTATTATGTTCTTTCTTTTTCATTTGAGTACTAAACATTGTATAGCCTATATGTGGCTTCATTACATTGATGCATGGGCTAGTCCCAATTTGATATACTCTTAAAAGATGGTTATGAGATGAGACATCCATTAGATGCTATGTTATATCTTCTATATCTATGTGCAATAAAAGTAGAAGGCTAAGTAATATTCCGATATGAAAGGTATATGTATACTCACTATAAAAACTTTGTGTATGTAGAGGTCTATGTAAACCTCAATGTAGAAGTAACAAAAAGTTTTTAAATTTTCCACATTTTTTACCTATGAATGTAATAATGTGAGCTAAGAGGCTAGTCTTAGTCCTCAAAGAGAATGACGCTTCCGGTTACATCAAGGGGATTCACTCTGGATATGAAATGGAAGAAGGCAAGAAAGACCTAGTGAAAGATGTTTATATATTTGCTAGATTGGGTGTTCGGTTTTAAGATTCCTCCAATGGTTGTTTTGTGGTTCATAAAAACTATGAGTGATCATCCTTAGTGGTTGAGGTAAAGTCTAATTAACATCTTGATCCGCTATTGATGGATCAGTTGAAGAAATTGGTACTTAGTAAGTTGAATGAGGACTTCTTCCAAGGGGGGATGGTGTACTAAGGTAACAAAATAGATTATGTGTACCGGATGTTGCTGATTTGTGGAATAAGGTTTTACAGGAAACTCATGTTTCCCGATATTGTATCCATCCGAATTTCTTCAAAATGTATGGTAATATTAGAGAGGTATATTGGTGGGATGTATTGAAAAGGGACATAGGAGAGTTTGTATCCATGTGACCTAATTTCCGACAAGTGAAAGTCGAGCATCTAGTGGTCTAACTCAAGAAATAGGTGTTCCTACTTGGAAGTGGGAAGAAATTAACATGGACTTCATTGTTGGGTTGCCTCATGCCCAGAGGCAAAATGACTCAATTTGGGTGATTGTGGATAAATTGAAAAAATCCTCTCACTTCAGACCCCTTAAGTCTTCTTATACGACGGAGAACTATGCAAGGATCTACATTGATGAGATTGTGAGTCTTCATGGGATCCATTTGTCCATGGTATCGAATAGAGGTGCTCAATTCACTTCTCATTTTAGGAGGTCTTTTCAAAAAAGGGTTGGGTAGTAGAGTTAAACTTAGCACCACTTTTCATCCCCAAAAAGAATGGTCAAGCAGAACGTAATATTCAAACCCTAGAAGATATGTTAAGATCTTGTGTGATAGAATTTAAAGGGAATTGGGATAATCACTTGCCGTTGATTGAGTTCTCCTATAATAATAGCTAACCTTCAAGCATTTCAATGGATCCTTTCAAAGCACTTTATTGTAGGAGATGTAGGTCTCTTGTTTAGTGGTTTGAGGTTGCTGAGTCTTCACTCCTTGGTCCCAAAATAGTTTGTGAAGCTTTGGAGAATGTTCGTGTGATAAAGGATAGGTTAAAAATATCCTATAGTCGACAAAAGTCCTATGCCAACAATATGAGAGGAGATCTTGAATTCCAAGTAGGTGATGTGGTGTATTTGAAGATTTCACCTATGAAAGGTGTGATGAGATTTGGCAAGAAGGGAAAGTTGAGTCCCCGGTATGTGGGTCTATTTGAGGTGTTTCAATGGGTAAGAAAGGTTGCACATGAATTGAGACTAGTTAGTGAACTATCTTCGATTCATCCTGTATTTCATATCTCCATGCTTAAGAAGTGTATTGGTGATCCCATATCTGTTCTTCCTATTGAAGTGTTGGGTGTGGATGAGAGATTTTCTTATGATGAGGTTCCGGTGGAAATTCTTGATCGCCATGTTAAACAATTGAGGAACAAGGAGGTGTCCTCGGTAAAAGGTGTTATAGAGAAACCACCTAGTCGAGGGAGCAACATTGGAGGCCGACGCCGACATGAATTAATGTTACCCTCATACTTCTCCTAACTAAGGTTAGTTATTCTAATAATAATGAAAAAAATGAGTAAATTTGAACATTAGTTGTTTAACAAAAATAAAAATATATATGGCAAAAGGTTTATGCAAAAGTGAGTTTTCATATGAAGATGCTCTCTGGCTTAATTTTGCACTTATTTGTGTTTTATGTATTGTTGCCTTCATTAAATAATATTGAGCATGTTAATGTGTTGGAATAAGTTTTGACATAAGTGACTTGATGATTATGTTGAGCTGATGTTGATATTGAGAAGAAAATTTCTCATGTTGTGATATAAAGCTCTTACATGTTGTAACTGATGACAAAGTTGCTATGTGTAAATTCTATGTTGTCATGTTGATTTGAGTTTTGACTCATGTCATTATATGTTGTTTTTTATTGGACAGTTAGTCTTGAGTCTATTCTCTCCATATAAGAAGATTTTATTGTCATTCGGGGACGAATGTTCGTTAATGCAACAATCCCAAAGTCCAAGACCTAATCTTGAGACTCACATGATCAAAAAAGACTTAAAACACTTTTTAAGACCTAAAATAATGTATTTGAAATATTTAAAAATTTTATAGAGTCGAAACGTCAAAGAACGTCCAGTGAATTGTGAAATGGAGGTTAGTATACCTTAGCATCTTTCATGAGGTTTTTAGAGTCGGAATTCAATGAAATTTTCTAGAAGGGTGTTAACATGTGTTAGCATGTGTTTAGGGTCAAAATATCTGGGTACCTATGAAGCCGATCGAGGCTTTTCACCTTCATTATTAACTAAAGTATGGAGGCTTTTCACCTTTAGGACTCCTTTTCCCAAATTGTTCTTCAAATTTGATTTCCAAAAGTTGAGAAAACATGGGTTTCAGTCTTATTCCGAAGTTGGCCTTTCAAATTGTATTGTTCTTGGTTTATTTTTATAATTATGGATATAATATGATTTATTATTTAAGAATTAGGGTACTTCTTCATGTTATACTTAAGTATATAGAAGAAATCATAAAGTGACCCTATTTCTCTAACCCTAGGTTATGAATTGATGTTGAATTTGTTAGTGATGATAAAATTGACTTAGTTCTTTTGTTGATTACTATTATGTGATGTTATTAAGTCTACTACTGGATGCATATGGTTGATTAATAATAAGAGCACACCAAAAGGCTTGTGAAGGAAAATTGGTAACACATATAATCTTGAATCCTTACTTCAATTGTGATGTCTTGTACTTGATAATGATGTTCAATTAAATTATTAATTGTGATAATATTAGATAGGTGATGGTGTGATGAATTTAATTGAAATTTCTTTATTATATGGATTGTGACATTATGGTTAGGATATGCTGATATAAGGTTGATTGTAAATCAATTGTGTTGCCTTGCTATGACGTGATGATGGTAATAATTTAATCTCTTTTATGAGGGTTGTATTTAAAGTAATTTATCATGCAATTCCAAATGTGCTAATGATTATGATTTAAAAGGTGTTAGTCTTCTATGACCTATACTAATCTATGATGATAAATAAAGGGTAAAAGACATTTCAAAAAGAAACTTTAGCTTGGCACCGAGTGAAATAGTTATGAGAGGTATCCTTTCCCAATGTGGGATGGTAGGTTAAAAATGATTCTCATGAGAAAGAGATTACAATGAAATTGTGCATAAAGATGGTCCTAAGTATGTCTCCTAGTCCTTAAACTACGTTTTCCACGTAGGAAGACTAGCTAGTGGAGCCACCTAGAATGCTATGTTCATGTTATGGTACTACCTTGGTAAATAGACCGCGTTCTTTCGGTGTAGGGTTTCATAACACAAGATTCCACATTTAGCTCATGTGGTCTATGTCGGTTAAGGCAATTGTTCCTGAAAGTAGCATGAAGTAATAAAGTAAACACTAACTAGGGTGACCTAAGGGGTTTGACTTAGTCTAGGAGGAGTATGAGACTCTACCTATACATTGCACTAGTTGGCCTTGAGGGAAGTCCTAGGAAGTTGTTATTATGCTCTTATAAAGTAAATGATACGCATATGTTGACTTTACATGTTGATGGTTTTATATGATGTTAGTTTCACTTATGTACATGTTATTGTTATACATTGCTAAATATGATGATTACTACTCATGATGCTATGTTATATGAGGTTAGATATTGATTTGATCCTTTGTTAGGTTTTACTTGGTTTTGTGGGGTTATGGGCCTTCACGTGATCATTGCACTTGTAAGCTTGGTAATGGGTTATGAGTAAGGGTCATGCATATGTTGTAATGTTATGAACTTTTATACATGTTTTGTTGTTATGAAATTATGTTGGACTTGTTTTGTTCATGTGCTCTAATATGCTACACATGTTTACTTGACTTTAATTGATGATGTTAGTCTTATATTGTGTATGGTTTTGTCTTAATGAATATGTGTTCATTGGCTCATATGTATTCTTGATTGTGCATAAAGACTTTCCAATATAACTTAGCATGGTTTTGAATAAATGTCCCTTTAAGCATGATTTCAATGTTTTATGTCCATATGTTTCCATACTTAGTACCAGTGGTGTACTAACCCATATCTCTACGTTTTCTACAAATATGTAAGTTTCGTCCATTGAGTTCCTAGAAGGCCGATTGAAGAAGACTTGGACTCTTTTCTCCAAGTATTGGTAGGTCCTCATGTTCAAGGATGTTACCTTCTCTGTACTCTAGCTTTGAAGTTGTATTGTCGTAAATACATGGTTCATTCCTTTATCATTTGAATATTGATGTAAGCCTATAATGACATATTGACTTCGTATTGTTTATGTTCAACATTTGTACTTATTTTAGATAGTTCAATATGAGCCAACGCTAAAGGAGAACCCTATGTATGTTTCATATGGGAGGAGTCTAAGTAAACTACACATGTAGTATGCGGGAGGTCTATGTAAACCTCACTATATAGATACGTATGAAAAGTTTTTAATTTTCCGCACTTTTTAACATATAAAATATAATTATGAATGCTAAGAGTCTAGTCTTCGTCCTCTCCAAGGAAGACTACGTCGTTTACGTCTAGGGGGTGATCCCCGGTAGTGACACGATTGGACGATGAAGAAATGCTCAAACTACTTTATGCTTTTCTGTTATAGGTTTTTTGAATAGTGATGTTAAAAATAATCTTGGTCGAGGTGGTCCATTTTATAGAATTTTGAAGTTTTTCTGTAAGACGGTACAAGTCCCTCTTTATCTATTGATTTCTTTGCAAAGCTAGAGAAAGTATGGTTTCAGCCGTATTCAGACAAGCTTCTAGCTCTGCTTGCAAGCTAATAGCGTCTTCCTTTATATCCCCAAATTTCTTAATCATTAGATTCATTTGGTCCTTGAGTTTTAGCTTTTTAGATTCTAGAAAATTACTTGTTCCTCAATGATTGACATGTGCATAGTCATCATTATTTTTTGTTCACTCAGACTATCAAGACTGATGTTCATGGACTCCTTTTCAGTGGCTAACTCTGTAGCAGAGTCAATCGAAACATTTGCTAGATTTCTCAACCTTCTAACAAAATAAGTATTTAAGTTTTGCTTGAGGTCAAAGAGGGTTACCTTTTCATCATCGTCCTCATCATCTGATTTTTCCATGAGGGTAAACAGTCCATCAAATACGTTAGCGTCATCTTGAAAAACTAGCATGGATGCCTCATCCGGACATTGTCATTCACTTGAAGAGTCTCTCGTACAACAAGAGCTTTACTCACGGCGTAGTCAACTGCCGCTTTTTTTGCATTTTTATCATGTAGAAGGACCCTTCTTTTATCTTTTTCACCTTCATGTTTTTTATACTTTTTGTTTTTAGCTTTGTCCATTGGGCAGTCTCTTATAAAGTGCCCCGCCTTTCCTCACATGTGACAAATGTCACTAGCTGTTGTAGCCCGATGATGATTTCCTTCTTTCTAAATCCTCCATGTTTTCTCACAATTTAATGAAATCTCTTGGTGAGATAAGCGATGTCATCCTCTTCACTAGAGGCTTCACCAGGTGAGATTTTGAGAAGTAGAGACTTGTCTTTCTTATCTTACTCATTTGAAATGTACTGAATTCTATTCGTTTCATAAGTTTTAAGATTTCCAATGAGAGCATCCATTGTCAACACCTTCATATCCTTAGCTTCAGTAATAGCATCAACTTTGCTTGCCCATGACTTAGGGAGGATGCAAAGAATCTTCCTGACTTTCTCGCTTGTACTGATAGGTTCTCCTAAACTCTGTAGCTCGTTGGTTATTAAAGAATGTTTTTATGCATATCATGGATAGTTTTCCCTTCTTTTATTGTGATATTTTCATATTGTATGGTGAACATGTCCACCTTCGACTCCTTCACCGACTTTGTACCCTCACAAGCAGACCTCAAAGAGTCCAAGATTTCTTTCGCTGATTCACAAGCAGAAATCCAGTTGTACTCTTCAGCAATTATCCCACACACTAATAGCTTTTTCTCTTTCTAGCTTTTCTCGATATTCTTTTGATTATCTACATTGAACTATTGTCATGTTTTTTAACAATTTTTTTTATTTTCCCATCCATCATATCAGTAGTTTGAATGAAGGGTCCATCCAACACTATGTCCCATAACTCTCTCTCTTCAGCTATCGGATAACGTGCATCATTTTTTTCTTCAAGCTATAGAACTTGCAATTAAAGCAGGGTGGTCAATTTGATGATTGCCCCTCTTCTAGGTTCAATGGAGTATCTATTCTTTAATAGGAGTAAAATTTTTGGTGAGAACTAGCTAGAGAGCACCTGCTCAAATATCAATTGATAGAATGTGTGCATCCACTATCAGTCAATGGACCAGGTCAATTGACCAAACAAGAATAACAAGGAAGAGTATATAGCAATAAGAACACAATAAAAGTAGTTTACGTTTAAACCTCCTTTCTCGAGGAGTAAAACTACGACCTATCTCACATTATTTTCAACAGTTTCACTCATCTTGCTTAAGCAAAAGTGAACCCAGTTACAACCAAAGTGAGAAAATTTATTAATCTCATAACAAAGTAATAACTCTATTACTTGAAGAGACTAAGAAGGTGTTACTCTGCCCACTAATATATCACCACTAGACAACTTAGGATTCGACTAAGCAACACGCAAGTTTCCCATACAAAAATCACCCTCTGGATGACTTACACTTTTACTAAGCAACAAACAAGGCGGGCCACAATTCAGTTGGACTAAACTGGTTTAGTCTTTTTCACCAAACAAGCTATCTTAAGTAATTTTAGATCTAGGAAAAGATATATAATGAGCGATAGATAATTTAATCCTTAGACACCTAAGCTTGAAGCTCTATTTGGTTCGAGTTGGTCTTGAGGATGAATCTTCACTTTTTTATCAACCTTTGCAAGAGTTCTTGAGGATTTTCAATTTTCAACAACTAAGGGTATGATTATCGGACATAATCCTTATGAAGAATAGTCACAATCTTTGAGTCCATGCAATTGGTCGAGGCTTCTGCCCTTTTTTCCACCGTTAGAGATTGTGCACCAACCAATTGTAATTTTTCCAGCTTGGCAATTGAGTTTACATTTGCACTAGGGATCAAGTTCCTTTACAAGGTTCTCGGGTTTGTCAAATCATCAAAACTACAAATAACAAACTTGTACTTTAGACTATACATGACGAAATGAGATTAAAACAATGGGGATTGTGATTGTTTTATCAGCATGATCATTTGATTTCGAGGGTAGAAATAGCATTCTCTCCAGAACGGGAGACTTGGATAACAAAAGCTCAATAAGTTGCAACCCTTGCACTAAGCCTATAGTCAGTATTAACTTAATTCCCTAAGGTTATTAAATGTCATATATGGAGAAAACATCCAAATAAAGACATTTTAGTTCTGGAATTTCATCATATTCGGCAATCACATACGAAAGATAATCAAAACCCAACTCTTTAAACTTATTGAGGATAACAAGTATGAAAATACGAGAAATAGAAAGAGAAAAGTGGAATGTCTAGGAAGCTATATTTCAAAACATTGCATCCTTAACAAGCAAAGAACACATAAGAAATTATACGATTGTTGTAGACAAATCGAATCTAGGCAAAGATGTTTGACGCGTAGATTCAAACGAAGCCTTGCTGGTACTTTATCTGTTATTGCAACTTCAAACTACCATGAATATATAAAATGATTCAAAGTGACAAAGATAATTTAATCAATCTATGAAAACAATCAATGAACTGATAAAGCAAATTTACCTTAAGACTAAGACAATTCAACTTGAGATGTTCAAAAGCAATGAAACTTGCTATCCCCACGTGATATTTCATATGCATAAGTGAAAGTTTTGAAAGATAGAGGGCACTTTTTAAACATAAAAATCCTTCATTTTCAATGTACTCAATGAATCTTAGCATGACAGCACTAATTTAAATGTCATCGATGTAAACACAATCACACACCAACTGCTCTAGCAATGGACAATTAGAGATAAAACATTCAAGGTAATTTCATGCTTTAAATGCAGGTGAAACAATCTTTATTTCAAAAACAGAGATTGAAAAATGCCTCAATTGCGAGGATGTAAAAAAAGAAGGATGCATTTTGCGTTGGCTATACCCAAAAAATCTAAAATCATGTTTCCTAGAGAGGAAATATACCAACTTGTGAAGCTCAGGACGACCTCTTCCATTAATATAAAGGGATAAGATAAACTTAGAAATTCATCTGCATGAAACGTGATATAAAATGTTATTAAATCAAATTGAAGGAGATGTCAAGTTCTCTACTAGGGAAGGTTCTAAGTTGAGTTTTATTTGTGAAATTTTGCACCACTTATATCTCCATTTCCTTGATAAGATGCTTGTCTCGTAAAGGCAAAATATATCATGAATTACATACTCAAGAAGGCTACTAAGTACATCAAACACTACACTTTGACAAACAATTTCTTTCCAATTAGGAGACATGTTAAATGAAATATCTTCAATTAAAATTAAACAAGAATATGAAGATAAGAAATATCCAAATGAAAGAAGGGAAAAGGGACCTTCGAACTATAGTTAATGATATACAATTATCTTCCATCACATTTTAAAGATATTTTTCCCCTGCCGTCTAAAAACAATATCCTTTATACAAACAGATACAAGTGTGTAATAGTCTTATTCCCCAACCTCACATTTATTAAATATTGAACCGACAAATAAAATTATGTCACATGGTCCTATTTAGTCTTCTATTAGAATAAATGACACATATGCTATAGTTTATATGGAAGGAGAATCAATATCAAAGTATGACGAGGATATCTGCATATCTGGCTCTGAGTTCTGGTATCTGTCAGTTTTGTAACGTCTTCAGATCCTCAGTTGGTTATGGTGATAGAGATGATAGAGTAGAGGCCACTGAACTAATGTTGACCTATTCACTTAAAAAAAGAAGTGAAGGGGTCATTCAAGTTTTGGGAATCAACAATTTGTTTCTTTTAAATGATGGCTACCTATTATTACTCACCCCTTGTCATTGTTTGACTTATCACATTCATTAAAAAGATAATGAAAAATTATTTAACATTTAACTATACATCATCTTTTATTATATTTCTTATTTTTCCTACAATTTTCTTAAATATAATCCGTTTTTTCTTCCCATCATTCTTTTTTTTTTTCAAGTATGAAAATTCATATCCATGATAGATAGGTGTGTTGAAAGTTTATCGTAAACAATAATGTATTCATAACGTATTTCACATAATCAACAAAGTATAAAAGTTCAGAATTTGATATTGTGCAACATAAAAAACTGTTTGTAAAGAAATAAGATATTCTTAACAAACAAATACAATGAATCATAGAATTTATCACATATATTTCTAGATATATTTTATACCGTGGTTATTATTTATGATGATACCAAAATTGAGAGAGAAAATTATAACAAACACAAAGAGAATTGAAATTGGTAATAAATAGGTGAAGAATGAAATAAATTAAAAAAAAAAGAGTTTCAAATAAAAAAATAATAAACACTATCACTTCTTATGATTTATTTGATAGCGTATTGCATTTAATTTACTGTTTGCAAAATCATTTTTTTTTATTCAATATGAGTAAATGAAATGGTAAAAAAAAAAACCTGTTTTAATTTGCAAAAATGAACAATCTTGAAATCATGATATTCCATTTTTCATCTTTCTTAATGTCTTTCGTATTTTATTGCATTTAAGTTGATTCGATTTTAAGTTAGCACCTTTTTAATTTAGTATTTAGCATCGTATATCTGATAATATTTAATATTTAGTTAATCAGATATTTAATTTTATGTAGGTTAAAATGGTAATTCAATTTTGCACTTTGAGCAAAATATGTTTTAATGATATTAATTGTTGATGTAATATACAACAAATACAATAAATTACAGTTCAAATAAAATGACAAATTCGAAAATGCCACTTTTTATAATATTAATTGTTGGTGTAAGACACCACAAATACAATAAATTAAAGTTTAAAATAAAGGTACAAAAATGAATAAACAAATATTTAGGCTGAGGTGCGAATATTTCGCTCTCTTTAAAGAGTTTCAAGCTCACCGTGGAATAATCTACACCAACACTGTAGTATAACTCTTAATTTGTCCCCTCCATGATAGAACAATAAAAAAACCTCGTACAACATAAGCAACTCTTGATTAGTTGAAGAGTCCAAAGCTCCAAAAAAAAAAACACGTTCCTTCAACATATAATTATTCTCTTTTGTATAGTGAATATAGTTGAAGACTTAGAATATATTCTTTGTCTCAGCTCTCTTTCACTATACTTACCTCATTGTATTCTACAATATTTTTCTTGTACTTATCTTATTTCTTTGGATACTTCACAAAGGAAGAAACACAACTATTTAAAGGTGAAGAAGTATTCCATATAATCATCTAGTAGAATGAGGGGTAGTAATGTGGATGGAAAGATGTGATA
Organism: Solanum chilense; assembly: GCA_032847665.1. Lineage (NCBI taxonomy): Eukaryota > Viridiplantae > Streptophyta > Magnoliopsida > Solanales > Solanaceae > Solanum > Solanum chilense. The sequence continues at coordinate 27,541,603 of CM064966.1, forward strand.
GATGTTACATTAGTTATAATGAACTAATGGTCATATGAGTTACAAGAACCTAATGACCATGAGAGTTACAAGAACCAATAGTGGTCTTCTACCACAATTTATACCCACTAACTTACACACTTAATATTTTATTTTAATATTAAAATACATATATACCATTATTGTCCCACTCATTTTAGAATTGAAATACTACAGTTCACCAATTTAGATGAATGCAGACTATTGTGCATAATAAATGTGTGATGTACATCGAACCTTCACTTAGGAAAACAATAATCTATACTCCAAAGTTAGTGGTGGTCTCATACTTGATCTGCCACTGTTTAAGGGAAATACAATATCACTGCTCACACATAATTGTAACACCCAGAAAATCTAACGAACTAAGCTAGAGCCTAACATGTGAATTAGTAGTCTATATGGTGTTAAACGTAAATATTGGAGTCCTAATATAACCTTCCTAAGTTAGTATAATTATGTTAGGACATAAATATCAAGGCTTGACCCCCCAAAGACCAACCAAGGGTCCTTGAGGAGGGCCCTTGTTTGCAGCGAACAATCTTCCCGAAGGCAGTCACCCACAAAATGAGCACCCACTCCCCATATGTGGGGATCGTGAGTCAAGGCTAGACCTTCCCCAATTTCTCTAAAATTTCTTTCCAGTCTACGTACATGCAGTATGATATGTGGAACCACTCACACCCCGTGGGTTGGGTCTCGTGAGTGAGGTCTGGACCTTGGCCAAATGACAAGCATAAGAATGGGCCCACGAGTGCCTACGGTCTATGGGTCCATACACGCCCCATGGGTGGGGGTCGTGTATGGGGTCTATAAATTTTTCTTTAATTCGACCAAGGATGTATTAAATTAGGTAATTATATTTTAATATTTCAATGATGAAGACAATTTATATTAGCTATTTATACATATATATAGTAGTTATAAACTATCAAGAACCTCTCTAACACCTCATAACTCATAAGACTCAAACTTAAAACCAACTCCCCTCTCCAATATTTTTTCTATGAGACTCCATTGAAGAGAAAGATCAAGGTCAAGTCTAGGATTCAAGGAGCAAATTCTGTTCTACACTTTCTTGTGGAATCATCCAAAGATATGATTTCTTTTCATTCATGGGTAACTATCACCCGTAGATCTCCTTCAAACATGGTTATTAAGATTCTAATTCCCCCCAAAATCTAGAGTTTTCAATCTATGACATGGGTTTTCTCCCGAAAAAATTTCAATCGGTTATTTATGATTTATTATGATGAAATATGATTTGATTGATGAAGTATTTATTATTTAAGATTAAAATCTCCTCACAGACCAATGGTTCCCTCAAATTGTTAAAGTATGCATTGATACACGGGTTAATTGAGATTATAAGTATGTCAATTTATTATGTTTACATGAATTAGGTTGTTGATTCATGATATAACCCTATATTATGTATTGATTCAAGAATTTAGGATCGGAGTTAAATTATAGTCTTGAAGGTCAAAGTATGTGGGTTTGAACATGGTGATGAAAAGTATGTATGAGCTTATGATCCCCTTAGATAGTGGAGATAATGTTTTATTGGTTTATTGTGGTATTGTTGCAAGATCATTCTCCCTTTACCCCCAGACATGATTATGCATGAATTGTCTATGACTATGATGATGTGGTTGTTTTGATTGAAAGACTATTCTCATGAAATACTATGAACAAGATGTGAAAGGTTTACTCACATGTTGATGATTATAAGGTTTAAAGGACATTCTCACCTATGAACCCATGAAGTATTATTATATCATGTTTGTTTGAATGCCTAGTGCTTTTTTTTAACATAAACTTATGTAAAAACTTAATATGAATACTAAAGGAAATTAAGCTTATCATTTAGAGGATATGAAAATTAAATGAGATCGAGGCTTTTACTTCAGTTAGTCTGGCTTCCCCATGGGTTCCTTGTATATCAGTTAGTTAGGTTTCCCAATATGTCTATCTCATTAGATGGAAACTTTTTACCTTAGTTAGTCAGGAATTCTAGTAACAATCTCCTTATCCCATAACTATGTGCCACATAAGTCCTTAGATAGTTGATCAACCAAAATGTGAATATGTTAGTTCTACCTTATGCAAGTAGGACAACTCTTTTTGGTGTGGGACATGACACTGGATCCCATGGAGCTCACATTGTTTGTGTCATGATCTATGGATGAGTTCAAGGTTTGTTGGGTTGCTTATGATATGGTTTAACTATGTAATTACTCAAATATGCATGATGACTTTTAAACTTTATAAATGCATGATTTCAACTAAACTTTTATACATGTTTTAAGATTTTTTATGCATGTATTCCATACTTTGTACTTATGTGTTAACCCATATTTCTACATTTTCTATATGTGTAGGGTCCGGTCGTTGAGACACACTTCTCCTTTCAAGTGAAGCTTGGGTTGAATATTCATTAAGCTTTATGAGTCCTCATGGTTCGAGGACAGTTTTTTCATTTTTAGCTTCTAGATTACATTTTATTTTCAAGACTATGTTGTAAAAGATATATGACCCTAAGATTGTATTCTAATTTTTTAGATGGTGATTAAGTCAAGTTCTAGACTTTTATGTTGCTCTTATGAAAAAGATCTTTATCGTGAAAAGTTAAAAATTTTCGGGATCATTTATATGTCCTATGTTTATGATTATGCTAAGGACTTGTATGATATCCCTTCGGGGTCAAGTACGCCGTGTTACATTTGAGAGGCACCCATGGGCCATGACAATAATAATTAAGGTGTTGACATAAGCTTTCAAAGTCAGCACATAACAATCTTGTGCTATCTCAATTTCATGTGCTTTATTGACAACAAGCTCATTCTCATAGAAAGCGGCCTACTTTAACAGTCACATAGGTGAAATCCATCAAGGGTGCTCTTATAATTTGACACCCCACTCACACGAGGTACAAAATTTCATTAAGAGTTCAAGAATCAACCTCCATACAAATCATTATAGGATAAATGGACTTACTATTTTGAACAAAATTAATAATAGTGCCCTTCACCAGTCATCATATGATTCGTTCTTTCCATTGAACATGGTTACATGATCTTTGGTTCCTAAGTTGGTATTTTTCAGATATGTCTCATAATTCCTTAGCTTGAATTCCATCGCTTTTGATGTGCTTCAAAATCTTATCTTGCTAAAGCCTTTAATTTATAAATCTTTAAGATTATCACAAATCTTAACATAATTAAATTGATGAAAGAACAATGATCAATATGATTTTACTAAATCATGTGTTGTCCTTATGAGTCTGAATTTACCATTTTAATAACAATTTTGTACTCTACCCTTGTATTGGTTTCATCAAAATTAATCAAATTAGAAGAATTAATTTCTCAAAATAAAGTGTTTGATATAATAATCAATTTTTCACATGTTGAATCATCAATATTTTACTTCAACCACCATAATAGAATTAACAAAAAAAATTTTGTTTTTCTCATATAAAAATGGTCAAAAAAGCTTTAAATATAGCGTTGTATATTTTATAAAAAAAAATCCACCAAATTTTGTACCAAGTAAATTTAGTTGATTTATATGTGCATGATATACTTTATACGCAATATCATATAAAGTGCAATTAATTATACATCTCATATTTTTTAGGACAAATTACATATATACATATTTTTATGTTACATAATTTCCATTGTTCCCTACTAATTTAATATTTTTTCAAAATCTCTTGTTTTTTCCTAATTCTGAAGTCAGCGGATACATAAGTGTCAAGCCTTAACCCACATTTTCCCTTCTTTTTTTCACTGTTTTAATCTCTCCCTAATTTAACTCCACAATCTTATAAGTTACAACTTCATCTCAATTTGAATTTTAAAAGAATTCTCTATCTAGTCAATCAAATTTCAAATCAATTAATCACTATATTTTTGTATGCTCCATTGTCGTCTTCTCCACTATCATGTTTTTCTTCAAAAAATGAATTCATATTTATTTCTTGATATAGATCATGCTTCTACAAAGGGTGGAAAAGTTTCATTTATAATTTCCCAATCTACTCTACCCAAGGTAATGATTTTTGGTGTACTTCTACGCTTTTTTATATTCAATGTTGCATCTAGTAGTTAATTCAAATGCATGATACATTAATGAAAAAGGTTTAGAAAAGTTCATCTAGAATTCGTAATTCACTCTACCCAAAGTAATGATTTTTAATCTATTTTTACGCTATTTGTGGTATTCAATCTTGCATCTAGTAGTTGACGCAAATGCTTGATAATTTACTGAAAAAATTATTTTATAATATTGCAATGTATCATTAGATGTAATTGTTTTATACATTAAATCGTAATCTTGTTAATACATAAAACCATAAGTTTATCACATTACAACTTATCAAGTTATAAATATAATGTAATATGTTGAATTATGTATCACTCACAATATTTCATGTACCCCAGACAAATGTACCATGTTTATAGTTATTCTTAGCATATGAAGTTATGAGTATACTGGATAAATCAAGTATCATTCTCAACTTATGATATATATTGTGTTCTAATCTAATAATTTAAGTATAAATCTCTACCTAATATGTACTTGATACAAAATAATATTATTGAAGATGTCATTTTCAAAATATGAAGGTATACTGAGTATCAGGTTCGAATCTATGATACATGATACATTATATTAAGCTGCATTTTGAGATACAGAAAATATTAATACTATGTATCAAAGCTAGCTAACTGGTAATTACTGCTCGCTTACTAGGACAATAGAACTAGCAGTTTGTTGGAATAACAACACCCGTTTGATGTTGAATTTGTACAACATATTATGTGAAAAGGAACAACGCTCTGTAAGTTTATATACGACCAAGAAGTTTTGAGTTATACGTTTACTTCAAACTAGTTATGTATCAATTTGTAAAAAGTAATATATCAAGGCTTACAATCTATAAATTCAAAATAAAATGTGGTGATACATAGCAAATCAAACAATTGGGGATGCATATCTAAAATATTCTTGCTCATCAGATAATTATTAATGTATCTAATACATATTCACTGCAATGTAGTAATCAGAGCAGTGGGGATGCATATCTATAATATTGTTGCTCTTAAAAATAGAAATTGCATGAGTATAAGATAACTAAGTATTCCCAAATGTAACACTTTTACATTTAAAAGAGAGAAATATTGATTAATTTCTAAATTGAGTTATGAGTTAGAAATGTTTTCAGAGTAGTACCTCTTTTAGGAGGATCTTTTCATTAACTACCTCATGTTGAAATAGAATTATGTTTCCTACATTTGCGCATGCGTGTATATATTATTGGGAGTATTACTTAACACAAATATGAGGATGATTCTAGACAACTTAAAATACGCATAAACTATGTATGCAAACACATGTTGTAATTACAGCATTCCGTCATTATCGAAATTCCAACGAAGGGAAAATTTGGGATAGATTGTTTTCATTGTGTTAGGATTTTTCCAATTACCTTCTCTAGATTTGTAGAAAATTAGAGTCATCAAGGTGTTGGGAATCTGGTAGCAATTGGGTTGAGTAAATGTTATTTTGTTTTCATGAATAGATAGATAAATCATTAAGAAATCTGTACGACTTTACATAATCAAATTTAAATAAGTAGATCTTCGAAAATTGATCTTAGCGTTAAGGGTATTTTCAGAGCGTATTGGGTTAAAAATGTGTTATAAAAAGGGGAACTAAAATTCTTCTAAGAAGTTTCTAGCTCGCTTTGTGCGGCTGTAGCGGGAGTTATGTCGCTTTAGTGGGGTCGTTGTAGTGGGATGGTGGACGCTATGGTAGATGAGAAGGGACATAAAATTCTAAATTTTTGGGGAGGACTCATTGTTTCTAAAATGCCATTGTAGCGCTGCCGCTACAATGGGATGAGTGACGCTATAGCGGGACAAGCGCGAATTAAGTAATTCATAAAACCCCTAAATGATCTTATTTGACATTTTTTAACTTTAAAAGTTAAAGAACAACTCCCCGGCTTGTTTTCCACCATTCTTGAGGCTAAAGGTAAGTTTTTCACTCCCTAATCTAATTTTAGATCCATAAAACATAATTGAATGCGTAAACATTGATGGGAAAGGGTTTCTTGATTAATTTTATGGTGGAAATAACCCTAATCCAGATACTAGAGATCATGGGTATGATCAAGGGCTGTGACCATTGTTAGTAATCGAGGTAATTAGTGATTTTTTATTGATTTCCAGAGGTTATTTTTTTTATATACCAAGAAATAGTTGAACAAATTCGAAAGAAAAGGATTAATTTTCTTAGGGTTTCAAACTTGTTTTGAGGTAGGTGATAGTTGTGATTTCATGATTGTGTGATGTATGCATGTTCTTACTTCGTTGTAATATATGTATGTATATGAATGTTGTAATATTTATCACACTTGTTGTAATTGATATAGATGAATGATGTAGACAAAAAACCGTGATGTAAATATATGATCTTTAATGATATACTTGTGATTGTGATTGTGGTATGTGATCGGATTTCCATGTTCCGACATAATTTAGGATCAGATTGCAATGTTCTGACACAATATTGGATCATACTTCAACGTTTTGGCATTTATTGGGATCGGATTGTCACGTTCTGACAAGCTAAATTTTTGGGTTTTACGTTCCGTGAGAGGACTAATGATGTGATAAGCATTTATAATGTGTTGTGGAATTGTCATGTTAGTAATATTGTAAATGTTTATATATATATATATATATATAGATAGATAGATAGATAGATAGATATATATAGTATTATGTGGTTTAACACATTTATGTTGCACTAGTGGGATAAACACGTGATCCTACCAATACATGGTGATTGTGTTCTAAATTTGCACTTGCTCTTATTTTATTGAGTACATTACATTTTATGTGGCAATTGATGACCTCGTTTAGAAGGCTAGATATCATCACATTGACTTAAAGGGTGAGCTGCATCTTCTGGGCTTCCATGGAATTCTCTTTTGTCTATGTCCACAGTTTCCATGCATAGGAATTGTTTTAGATAGTTGAATAGTTCATTATTTGGGGATGTATCCCTTTTTATTTAGATTTATGGATCTTGTTATATATTTTGAAATAAACTTTGAAATTCTAGGTATTTAAATTCCGCAATTATTTATTAATTAACTTGCTTCCGTAACTTAATTTCCTTATGATCTAGTTGCTTGATTTGAGTTGTAGTAGTGGTTCTCCCACCAGAGGGATAGTTTGCGTGAAAATCAAGACGCTCTGGGTCGTGACATGGGTAAATGATCATACTTTTAAGATGATTCCTTATAGTCTTTAAGCATAACTTAGTGGATCCACTTAGTTGAGGTATTCTATACCTCTACAATGCATAAAGAAGTTCTGGCAGTGTGAGCGAGATATTGTATCATCACCTAACTCATAGTTATGGTTTTAGTTTAGAGATTATCTCCCAAATAAGAGTAAAGATTATGTTATTGTATTTTTATACATTCGAGTTGACATTTACTATGTTAAAATTTTTTAATATCACATCTTTTATTATTGCTTTCATATTAGAGTTGAGTTGAGGTGATTATGTCTTTCCCGGTTATCGTCAAGATTTATATGTTTCGGATTTCCCTTTGCATGGTCGTACATTCAATGTACTGACGTCATTGAACCTGCATGTTATAATACTAATATTCAGGGTCATCAAACGGCATTTCGTTTATACCATTGGACCTCTAGCTAGCTTTGATGAGCCTTTTTGCTTCTGGAGGGCTCCATATCTTTATCTTTTGCTCTGTTAAGATGTCGTGAGTCTTGTCCCAAAATCTATCGTAGTATTTAGAGGCTTCCAGTTGAAGAGTCTTTTTCTTTCTATATCCTTTATTGATGTTTTTGAGTCTTTGAGTGGAATACTTATGTTTATTCAAGTAATTTCAATCATTCATTGAGTAATGTTGTTTTCAGACATATAAGTTAAGTTTTGGTAGTTGGAGTTCCTATTTTATTTGAGTAAGTATTTTTTTAAGTAGTAATACAAGCCAAGGGTTCTCTTGGGGGCCAACAATGATTCTCCGAGTGTCGATCACATCAAGGCTGCAGGTTCGGGGGGGTGAGGTGACATTGAAGTTGAGTTGGTGCATTGCAGTTTTGAAAAGTTGATATTCTAACTAACGCACTTTCCACCAACATGTTTGATATATTGTTCATTTTTGGATTTGTAATTGAAGCTTTATAAAATACAAGGACTCCAACATTAGCAGGTTGGTTTTCCAAGCTTGGAAAAGCTATTTATTGTTAGGTCTAACATCATAAGTTCTCTATGCTCTCTAAAACTTCCAACTGCCTACTTCAGCAAATCTGAATCATTGTATATATAAAATTGTAGAGAGTTAAGAAACTTGAGGTCTCCATTAATGGTAAAAATATGTAAATTATTTAAGTGTTAATTATAATTCTATTTCAATTGTCGATCCATTTATTTCTGTTGGGAACTCAAAACTAACAATATTTTAAAATCCCCCGTTCGTAGGGAGTAAAGATCTGAACAAGTGCAGCTGTAGTTGAAGAGAAAAAAATTTATTTACAAATCATATGGTAAATAAAGAATCACTTTCATTTTCTAATGAGAAATCTGATAATGTATAATAAGATACACATATAGTTGAAAAACCCAAAATAATAGTAAACAAAAAACACACCATGTATTACATTATAATCAAGCTATCCCTTATAACCTTTTACATATAAAATAAATATATAAAATTAAAATATAATTATCTGGTATTTATACTTGTTGATGAAGTACACTGCCCATATTTCGTAGGGAAAAGAGAATTTCAGCATAAGTAAAAATACTTGTAATGTAACGACTCGCAAGTACACCCAAGAGTGAAGCCCATCAATTTCAGATAGAGTACTTCCTTTCATGCAATTCTCTCACTAAAAGCTATCCTAAGAATCACTTAAGTAAGAAAAAGAGATACCGCTCATACACCCTCTCTAGGCACATCTATATGATCCTTAAGATCACCTAAAATGAGATACACACACTTACAACACATCAAGCACATGAACATTGGATCCTCCTACCAAAGTTGATTCTAAGGTTCATCTTGAGTGAGTAGTGAAGCGACCGCCCATACAATCCCTTATACACACACACACTGAAGAGATCCCATAGATTATCTTAGGTAGAATCATTCTCACTTAATACATTAGCATACATATAATATGGCATTCTCCCCTAAAATGGATATCTAAAGACATACTTAAGTAAATAAAGAAGATAACGTCCATGATTGACGTCTTCAAGTTTACGTAAATAATCCTTGAGACTACCTATTTATTAATTATGTCTACATAGTCAAAAAACATCCCTAACTACAGTCATTCTTAAGACTTATCTAGGTATGAGATGAAGTGACCATTCCTATGCCCCCTTCACACCTTAACTAGACCCTTAACTACTCTAGATAAGTACTTCTTCATTTTAACATGCTTTCATAACTTAAGTCATTACATTCCTTAGTTCATTTAAGAGTCATTCATCTCATAAGGAAATTCAAGTAATGGTCTTGGAGAAGATCTAGGGACTCTCATTAACATCTTCAAAGCCTATTGTGCAATGTCTAGGTAGTGTCTCATACCACCACCTAAAGTTCATAGAACTTCTCTAATGCTAATAGATATCCCACATGATGAGAATAGGAAATAACCGACATAGAGCATGATAGCTAAAAATGGAATCGTGAGTTCTAACCTACTCTGATGAGGTTGTTTAACTTGCCAAGGGTAGAACTAGGACATATCCCATATAGGCACATGGTTAAGGAATATGAAGGGTTTTTATGCACTCTTGTCTCATTCCCAATCAGGGGCGGAGCTACAACTAATGAAGGGTGCGCAAATAAACACCCTTGTCGAAAAGTTTTATCGTACATACGAGACAAATTTACGATATTTTTAATATATATTTAGGTTTGTACACACCTCATTAATTATAGGAGCTTTCTCAATGGTAAAATGAGTGCTAGAAGTGCAAAGCGGAAGGTTGAGTGTTCGATTCTTGGTCTCTTCAAGTGCTTTTAAACATTTTTATTAGTCAAAATTCACATAAGATCAGTTTTAAAAGTTTTTTGTGACAAATAATTAAACAAAAAGTACTTTTTAAAATTATGCACACTCTTTATGAAATGGCTGGCTCCACCACTGTTCTCAATTAGAGCTACTTCCCATAACATACTCACTCAGTGCTATCCTTTGTTCTCATAGACTCATTTACATTAAAGGTTCATATAAAGGGGTTCCATATCAAGTTCATAACCCATTGACATTCACCCTAATAAAGAGATCCTTTAGGGATACCTTAAAATGGCGACATAGATTGCTAATAATGACATTCCTAAGGATGATATGATGTCGTTACAGCCAATCAACCCTAAGTCCACCGCTCCATTACATGAAGGATACCATTACAACTTTCTACTTCATTCATAACCTTACCACTAGGTTTAAGGTTCCACGTACATGACCTTCGTAATATCATTCAAGATCTCACATATCTTTCATTCATACATAACAATGGTGCACTTAGCTTACCTAGTCAAGACATCTCATATTCACATATCATTCATACATGTATCAAGTCAGGGACACAAGTCTACCAAAATAAGACACAACATTCTTTACTTTATTTCATATAGCATATCATTCTTTGAAGAACTTAGGAATGACCCTTATCATCTTTATGTCATGCTATACATTACTATAATATCGTCATTATAATCATCATAGACTCATATAGTCAAGTAGGAACAATCATGAATCAACTCTAAGACTACACACACAAGCACATAGTGATAGTCTAACATGATCACCTAATATACATAGAAGGAACACATACTTTAAACTTTATCACATGTAGATAAATATGCTCATACTTCACATAAATCAACTACACACAAATCATCATAATACTTAAAGTATTGCCGACAAAGACATGATCATCATATTACGTAAAGTAACGCCGACAAGGCCAAATCAATATACATAGCACCACTACCATAAGTTGACCATACAATCATAATTATAATACAAAAGTTGTATATAATATTAAGAGAGCTAGGGAAGTATGCCGCCCATTCAATCTCACCACTTCAATCCAAAGCTAAATCATTCATTTCTTTACCATACGGCACTTACTTCCATGACCAGGAACATCAATTTAATCCAATAACCATAATACTCATTGAATCTACGTGAATTTAATATAGATTTAAATCTAATACAACCTATACTTTAATTAAATACAATCCTTATAACATTCAATAACCATAGAAAACTACACTAGAATTCATAAGCATCAAGTCAATATCAATTCAATAAGCTAAATATTCAATAGATCTAAGAATATTCAATACTCAATTGTTCAAATTGAAACAAACTATAAACCATACAATCATAATATATACATGAATCAAAATCCCATAACAGTCTACACATTAATTCATTAATATCAGTGCATGATCACATAACCCATATTTTAGTCAAATTGAGAGATTTGAGAAGGTCAAGGTTTCATGAAGAATTTCATTGGAAAACATAATAACATGAATAATATCATATCTTAATGTTTGAAAATGTCCATGCAAGAACTCATGACGTAGAGTAGAAACTGGACTTTTTCATATTTTTGAAATCTTTGAAACTCCTCTTTGAAATTGACTCTAAGGTAATAGAAATCCTTAGATGAAGAACTGCACTACATTATTAAAATAATCCAATGATATTGAAGGAGAAACTCCATTGAAGACCCATCTTCAAGCTCTATCTTCACCTTGAGCTCTCATGGAGGTTTTTGAAGAAACATTGGGAGGGAATGGGTTTTGATCTAGGTGCTAGGGTTTAAATGAGAGTTTGATGAATTATATACTCTTAAAATAAGAATAAACACCTAAAGTAAACGTCCTCCAACTTTATCAGATTTGGGGTGAATTTCCCAAAAAATCCCAAATCCTAACAAAAATCTTGCTGATTTTTCAGCACCATCGATGCTCCAGCATCGACAGTTGTTGGTGAGACCATGCCCTGTTAATGGGATTTGTTGGTTGCTTCTGCAAATCCTCAACCCGCAGATTACATGGCTACATCGATTCCACCCATCTATTGGTCCTCGTCTTGTCGACTAGACCCCGTTGGGGGCAATCGATTGCCACTGCCTGGCAGTGTTGAGCTCCAAGCTGGGGCCCTCCTTCTAGGGCCCCTTGTGGGTCCTAGGTGGAGTCGTACCCAGGCGTTAAACCTCTAAGCACTTATTTATAGGTATTATAAACATCTCCAAAGAATTTCAACATCAAACAAGCAATGCAATATGCTAAAACACATCCAAACTCACAAGGACGTCTAAAGTCTATATATCGAACGTCACCAGACGTTCTTGGAAGTTTGACCTCCAAACCTCACCAAACTCAACATGCGGACTATAAACACTAAAATAAACCATAGAAGGACCTCATAAAATCATTACACACACATAATCACATGAAAACACATAAGGCACCTAGGTGGCTAGTCGTCGAATGTCTTGGTTGTCACTTGACGTTTGATTTCACACTTAACCCAAATCTTTAGACACTACCTCAAACATCATATTAGACAATCTTATGACTTCAAGACCATGTCACACATGTAAGGACCTAGTTTCACCTAAGTCAGTTTCTTGGAGGTGTTATATTTAATCTGTCCAGGAAATTCTTGAACCGCAAAATGTCTTCAACTCTTATTGTTCATATCCTTAAATAGATATATAAAATTATCAAGACTTAATGATGTATGTGTAATGCAAAAAGAATTTCTTCAGCACCATACTTGCGAATCATAAACGGATGCAAGTTCAACATATTAGGTTCCCTTTCTAATGGAAAATGAAGTATGTCGTGTAATTTTCATTCTCCATCTGATAAAAGAACCGATAGATAAATCTAATTTCTAAGCCAATAATCGCAATACTTCATGATTCCTAATTTTCCATTCACTTCTATTAGCATATTATCATAATAACTAAATTAATGACATAATTTAATCGACATAGTGATACTTTTGAAAATTTGTGATTTAACATCAAACACAACTATACAATCGTCCGGATAGAGGCTAACCCAATAGATAATTCAACTAATGCAAATTCCATATATATATCCTACAATAGAAAACCATGTTCCTCAGATTTAATCATTTCTCTCTATGATTTATCTATGCCTTAAAAGAAAACACATACTCTTGATTCAATAGTAACAACAACTTTATAATGGTTTTGTTCAGGCTCAAAACCTATTGAACATATAAAGTCCTATCCCTCATGAGGAACATCAGGAAGAAATGTTACTTCTCTAATAGTGGGATTGCAAATGGAAATTTACGTAAGATCCCATATACAATGTGGTTTAAAACATTTATGTATATATGTATATATATAGTATAATGTGGTTTAACACATTTATGTTGCACTAGTGGGATAAACACGTGAACCAACCAATACATGGTGATTGTGTTCTAAATTTGCACTTGCTCTTATTTTATTGAGTACATGACATTGTAAGTGGCAATTGATGACCTCGTTTAGAAGACTAGATATAATCACATTGACTTCAAGGGTGAGCTGCATCTTCTGGGCTTCCATGGAATTCTCTTTTGTCTATGTCCACAGTTTCAAGGCATAGGAATTGTTTTAGATAGTTGAATAGTTCATTAGTTGGGGATGTATCCCTTTTTATTTAGATTTATGGATATTGTTATATATTTTGGAAAATAAACTTTGAAATTCTAGGTATTTAAATTCCGCAATTGTTTATTAATTAACTTGCTTCTGTAACTTAATTTCCTTATGATCTAGTTGCTTGATTTGAGTTGTAGTAGTGGTTCTCCAACCAGAGGGATAGTTTGCGTGAAAATCAAGACGCTCTGGGTCGTGACATGGGTAAATGATCATACTTTTAAGATGATTCCTTAATGACTTTAAGCATAACTTATTGGATCCACTTAGTTGAGGTATTCTATACTTCTAAAATGCATAAAGAAGTTCTGGCAGTGTGAGTGAGATATTGTATCATCACCTAGCTCATAGTTACGGTTTTAGTTTAGAAATTATCTCCCAAATAAGAGTAAAGATTATGTTATTGTATTTTTATACATTCGAGTTGACATTTACTATGTTAAAAGTTTTTAATATCACATCTTTTATTATTGCTTTCATATTGGAGTTGAGTTGAGGTGAGTATGTCTTTCCCGGTTATCGTCAAGATTTATATGTTTTGGATTTCCCTTTGCATGTTCGTACATTTAATGTACTGACGTCATTGAACATGTATGTTATAATACTAATATTCAGGGTCATCAAATGGCATTTCGTTTATACCATTGGAACTCTAGCTAGCTTTGATGAGCCTTTTTGCTTCTAGAGGGCTCCATATCTTTATCTTTTGCTCTGTTAAGATGTCGTGAGTCTTGTCCCAACATCTATCGTAGTATTTAGAGGCTTCCAGTTGAGGAGTCTTTTTCTTTCTATATCCTTCATTGATGTTTTTGAGTCTTTGAGTGGAATACTTATGTTTATTCAAGCAATTTCAATCATTCATTGAGTTATGTTGTTTTCAGACATATAAGTTAAGTTTTCGTAGTTGGAGTTCCTATTTTATTTGAGTAATTATTTTTCTAAGTAGTAATACAAGCCAGGGGTTCTCTTGGGGGCCAACAGTGGTTCTCCGAGTGTCAATCACATCAAGGCTGCAGTTTCGTGGGGGTGAGGTGACATTGAAGTAGAGTTGGTGCATTGCAGTTTTGAAAAGTTGATATTCTAACTAACGCACTTTCCACCAACATGTTTGATATAGTGTTCATTTTTGGATTTGTACTTGAAGCTTTATAAAATACAAGTACTTCAACATTAGCAGGTTGGTTTTCGAAGCTTGGAAAAGCTATTTATTGTTAGGTCTAACATCATAAGTTCTCTATGCTCTCTCAAACTTCCAACTGCCTACTTCAGCAAATCTGAATCATTGTATATATAGAATTGTAGAGTGTTAAGAAACTTGAGGTCTCCATTAATGGTAAAATATGTAAATTATTTAAGTGTTAATTATAATTCTATTTCAATTGTCGATCCATTTATTTCTGTTGGGAATTAAAAACTAACAATATTTTAAAATCCCCCCTTCGTAGGGAGTAAAGATCTGAACAAGTGCGGCTGTAGTTGAAGAGAAAAAAATTTATTTACAAATCATATGGTAAATAAAGAATCACTTTCATTTTCTAATGAGAAATCTGATAATGTATAATAAGATACACATATAGTTGAAAAACCCAAAATAATAGTAAACAAAAAACACACCATGTATTACATTATAATCAAGCTATCCCTTATAACCTTTTACATATAAAATAAATATATAAAATTAAAATATAATTATCTTGTATTTATACTTGTTGATGAAGTACACTGCCCATATTTCACAGAGAAAAGAGAATTTCAGCATAAGTAAAAATACTTGTAATGTAACGACTCGCAAGTACAACCAAGAAGTTAGAGCATCCTTGTGTCACCATACGGTAAATGAGAATTCAAGAAGTCTCATCAAAGCCACTCGTATCATTCATTGCATATGAAACCTTTAGAACATCTCATTGAACCATCTAAACTTTGGATTATACAACACATGGGACTAAGCCTATGCACGACATAAAATAAAGACTAAGACATAAAGGAACATGTGGATATAGTCCTCGAATCGCAGAGGACTCGCCAATGCTTCATCTTCAACCCTTAGAAACCTATCCATCCTCCATGGTATACCAAGACTTCCAATTCCCTATACTTTAGTCAAAAAGGGAAAAAAAGGGTTAGCACATTAGATGCACTAACACTATGTTTGGATCATTATTATCCATCGTATTGTATTATGTCGTTACTATACCTACAATGTTTGTTTTGATTGTTACTTAAAATGTATTATACTATATTGTTAAATTTCGTTGTTGCGTAACAATGAAAACCCCTATATTATGGAATAACCAATTTGGTGTGTTTCCATTGTTACTTAATTTCATTTTCCAATTATATCTTTAAATAATATTTCAAAATACTATTTTATCCATTACCTTAATTATTTAAATCTAGGCGAACCTCCTACGCTGTAATAATTAAATATATTTTAGTAAATTTATAAATTACAATACTGTACGATACAAACAAACCAAATAACTAAAATGTTATTAAACAACAACAAATAGTAAATTCAAGACAAACATTGTATCTACCATAAAATACGGTACAATAGAGTACAATACAATAGAATACATTATGAAACAATGAGTAACAATGATCCAAACAAAGTGTATGTATGGAAGCAATGCAAAAACCATGAAAAAGGGATATGTATAAGAACAACATTTAACACCTTAGGAACACAAAAGAAATCATTTAACCTATTATTCACATTTTTAGAACGTCACAGTAAGAAAGTTTATTATTACAGTAAACTCCATCAATCTTAGAGTGAAGCCCATCAATTTCAGATAGAGTACTTCCTTGCATGCAATTCTCTCACTAAAAGCTATCCTAAGAATCACTTAAGTAAGAAAAAGAGATACCGCTCATACACCCTCTCTAGGCACATCTATATGATCCTTAAGATCACCTAAAATGAGATACACACACTTACAACACATCAAGCACATGAACATTGGATCCTCCTACCAAAGTTGATTCTAAGGTTCATCTTGAGTGAGTTGTGAAGCGACCGCCCATACAATCCCTTATACACACACATACTGAAGAGATCCCATAGATTATCTTAGATAGAATCATTCTCACTTAATACATTAGCATACATATAATATGGCATTCTCCCCTAAAATGGATATCTAAAGACATACTTAAGTAAATAAAGAAGATAACGTCCATGATTGACGTCTTCAAGATTACGTAAATAATCCTTGAGACTATACATAGTCAAAAAACATCCCTAACTAAAGTCATTCTTAAGACTTATCTAGGTATGAGATGAAGTGACCGTTCCTATGCCCCCTTCACACCTTAACTAGACCCTTAACTACTCTAGATAAGTACTTCTTCATTTTAACATGCTATAATAACTTAAGTCATTACATTCCTTAGTTCATTTAAGACTCATTCATCTCATAAGGAAATTCAAGTAATGGTCTTGGAGAAGATCTAGGGACTCTCACTAACATCTTCAAAGCCTATTGTGCAATGTCTAGGTAGTGTCTCATACCACCACCTAAAGTTCATAGAACTTCTCTAATGCTAATAGATATCCCACATGATGAGAATAGGAAATAATCGACATAGAGCATGATAGCTAAACATGGAATCCTGAGTTCTAACCTACTCTGATGAGGTTGTTTAACTTGCCAAGGGTAGAACTAGGACATATCCCATATCGGCACATGGTTAAGGAATATTAAGGGTTTTTATGCACTCTAGTCACATTCCCAATCAGGGGCGGAGCTACAACTAATGAAGGGTGCGCAAATAAACACCCTTGTCAAAAAGTTTTACCGTACATATGAGACAAATTTACGATATTTTTAATATATATTTAGGTTTGTACACACTTCATTAATTATAGGAGCTGGCTCAATGGTAAAATGAGTGCTAGAAGTGCAAAGCGGAAGGTTGAGTGTTCGATTCTTGGTCCCTTCAAGTGTTTTTAAACATTTTTATTAGTTAAAATTCACATCAGATCAGTTTTAAAAGTTTTTTGTGACAAATAATTAAACAAAAAGTACTTTTTAATATTATGCACACTCTTTATGAAATGGCTGGCTCCACCATTGTTCTCAATTCGAGCTACTTCCCATAACATACTCACTCAGTGCTATCCTTTGTTCTCATAGACTCATTTACATTAAAAGTTCATATAAAGGGGTTCCATATCAAGTTCATAACCCATTGACATTCACCCTAATAAAGAGATCCTGTAGGGATACCTTAAAATGGAGACATAGATTGCTCATAATGACATTCCTAAGGATGATATGATGTCGTTACAGCCAATCAACCCTAAGTCCACCGCTCCATTACATGAAGGATACCATTACAACTTTCTACTTCATTCATAGCCTTACCACTAGGTTTAAGGTTCCACGTATATGACCTTCCTAATATCATTCAAGATCTCACATATCTTTCATTCATACATGACAATGGTGCACTTAGCTTACCTAGTAAAGACATCTCATATTCACATATCATTCATACATGTGTCAAGTCAGGGACACAAGTCTACCAATATAAGACACAACATTCTTTACTTTATTTCATATAGCATATCATTCTTTGAAGAACTTAGGAATGACCCTTATCATCTTTATGTCATCCTATACATTACTATAATATCGTCATTATAATCATCATAGACTCATATAGTCAAGTAGGAACAATCATGAATCAACTCTAACACTACACACACAAGCACATAGTCATAGTCTAACATGATCACCTAATATACATAGAAGGAACACATACTTTAAACTTTATCACATGTAGATAAATATGCTCATACTTCACATAAATCAACTACACAAATCATCATAATACTTAAAGTATTGCCGACAAAGACATGATCATCATATTACGTAAAGTAACGCCGACAAGGCCAAATCAATATACATAGAACCACCACCATAAGTGGACCATACAATCATAATTATAATACAAAAGTTGTATATAATATTAAGAGAGCTAGGGAAGTATGCCGCCCATTCAATCTCACCACTTCAATCCAAAGCTAAATCATTCATTTCTTTACCATACGGCACTTACCCCCATGACCAGGAACATCAATTTAATCCAATAACCATAATACTCATTTAATCTACGTGAATTTAATATAGATTTAAATCTAATACAACCTATACTTCAATTAAATACAATCCTTATAACATTCAATAACCATAGAAAACTACACTAGAATTCATAAGCATCAAGTCAATATCAATTCAATAAGCTAAATATTCAATAGATCTAAGAATATTCAATACTCTATTGTTCAAATTGAAACAAACTATAAACCAGACAATCATAATCTATACATGAATCAAAATCCCATAACAATCTACACATTAATTCATTAATATCAGTGCATGATCACATAACCCATATTTTAGTCAAATTGAGAGATTTGAGAAGGTCAAGGTTTCATGAAGAATTTCATTGGAAAACATAATAATATCAATAATATCATATCTTAATGTTTGAAAATGTCCATGCAAGAACTCATGACGTAGAGTAGAAACTGGACTTTTTCATATTTTTGAAATCTTTGAAACTCCTCTTTGAAATTTACTCTAAGATAATAGAAATCTTTAGATTAAGAACTCCACTACCTTATTAAAATAATCCAATGATATTGAAGGAGAAACTCCATTGAAGACCCATCTTCAAGCTCTATCTTCACCTTGAGCTCTCATGGAGGTTTTTGAAGAAACATTGGGAGGGAATGGGTTTTGATCTAGGTGCTAGGGTTTAAATGAGAGTTTGATGAATTATATACTCTTAAAATAAGAATAAACACCTAAAGTAAACGTCCTCCAACTTTATCAGATTTGGGGTGAATTTCCCAAAAAATCCCAAATCCTAACAATAATCTTGCAGATTTTTCAGCACCATCGATGCTTCAGCATCGACAGTTGTTGGTGAGACCATGCCCCGTTAATGGGATTTGTTGGTTGCTTCTGCAAATCCTCAACCTGCAGATTACATGGCTACATCGATTCCACCCATCTATTGGTCCTCGTCTTGTCGACTAGACCCCGTTGGGGGCAATCGATTGCCACTGCCTGGCAGTGTTGAGCTCCAAGCTGGGGTCCTCCTTCTAGGGCCCCTTGTGGGTCCTAGGTTGAGTCGTACCCAGGCGTTAAACCTCTAAACACTTATTTATAGGTATTATAAACATCTCCAAAGAATTTCAACATCAAACAAGCAATGCAATATGCTAAAACACATCCAAACTCACAAGGACGTCTAAAGTCTGTATATCGAACGTCACCAGACGTTCTTGGAAGTTTGACCTCCAAACCTCACCAAACTCAACATGCGGACTATAAACACTAAAATAAACCATAGAAGGACCTCATAAAATCATTACACACACATAATCACATGAAAACACATAAGGCACCTAGGTGGCTAGTCGTCGAACGTCTTGGTTGTCACTTGAGGTTTGATTTAAAACTTAACCCAAATCTTTATACACTTCCTCAAACATCATTTTAGACAATCTTATGACTTCAAGACTTCATGTCACACACGTAAGGACCTAGTTTCACCTAAGTCATTTTCTTGGAGGTGTTATATTTAATCTGTCCAGGAAATTCTTGAACCGCAAAATGTCTTCAACTCTTATTGTTCATATCCTAAAATAGATACATAAAATTATCAAGAATTCATGATGTATGTGTAATGAAAATAGAATTTCTTCAGCTCCATACTTGCGAATCATAAACGGATGCAAGTTCAACATATTAGGTTCCCTTTCTAATGGAAAATGAAGTATGTCGTGTAATTTCCATTCTCCATCTGATAAAAGAACAGATCGATAAATCTAATTACTAATCCAATAATCGCAATACTTCATGATTCCTAATTTTACATTCACTTCTATTAGCATATTATCATAATAACTAAATTGATGACATAATTTAATCGACATAGTGATACTTTTGAAAATTTGTGATTTAACATCAAACACAACTATACAATCGTCCGGATCGAGGCTAACCCCATAGATAATTCAACTAATGCAAATTCCATATATGTATCCTACAATAGAAAACCATGTTTCTCAGATTTAATCATTTCTCTCTATGATTTATCTATGCCTTAAAAGAAAACCCATACTCTTGATTCAATAGTAACAACAACTTTATAATGGTTTTGTTCAGTCTCAAAACCTATTGAACATATAAAGTCCTCTCCCTCATGAGGAACATCAGGAAGAAATGTTACTTCTCTAATAGTGGGATTGCAAATGGATATTTACGTAAGATCCCATATACAATACAAACCCTTATCCAACTCAAAATAATAATTATAATATAAATTAAAGTTAACAATTGTATCATAGAACTTACTAAAATTGTCAATTTGATGATTCTTGGTGGCATTTACATCTTCTTTATAATGATGATCTTCTATAGGGTAACAAACGTCCTCTATGCATGAAATCAACTTAGTATCACCACCATTGATCTTAGAATAATTGGATAAATGGTGATACACAAAATTAGGTTCAACCACAATTGAATTATGAAATTTTGAAACATGCCTAAAACACATTAAAGACTTAAAAGGGAGCCATGAGAACATTTGGATGGTAATATCTTGAGGAATTGAGTCTTATTATATATTTTACGGATGAAGTTGTCCAAATTTTATGTTAAATTGTTTGTTTTATAACTACTTAAAATACTTTACTTAAAAATTAAGTCGTAGTAGATATTTTCCTAATAGGGCCATAATCTTATAAAGCCCATGTCCATATTATTGATGTTTCATGTATTTGAGTAATCCAAAAATTCTTTATATATATGTGTTCATATCAACATATATCTTATTATTGTGTGAAATACAAGTCTAAAAATTGTATCAGATACAATTAATTGATAATATCAACTTATATTGTGTATATATTCCTATACATCGCGTAAAGAGATGTGTTCGATATACACATCACATAAACACTTGTATGTGATAATTAGAGAGTAGAGATTTTTGTAATTTTTAAATGGTAGTAAATCAGGTAAAATAACTTGTGTATCTAGGTAAATTTTTCTTTTTTATTGATAAAATTAAAGAAATAGAAAACATCATGGACATAGTAAGGTTTTATAACTATCGTTTTGATCATTGTGCTACATAGCCATAGTTCCGTTTGCAATGAAGGCTGTGATTTGTATATTTCTCACGGTGTGTATATTTTTTTTCCGAATATACCTATAGGGTAAGTATATACAAATTCTCTATTCTACATTTAGGAAGTTTTCAGAAACTTGTTTGTATTTTTGGCTTGCCAATAAACAAATATGGTGATTTATTTTGAATATTTCATAAAATCGTATAACAATAGTTAGGTGTTGAGAATTGATAATACAATGTGAACAGTAGTACCAGTTTAATAGGTTGCTTGAATGCGATAAATTACTTAACAATAAATACAAAGAGTTTTACATGAATCCTCCTTGCCAAAAGGAGCAAAACTACAACCTGTCACACAAGATTTCATGTTGTTTTCACTAATATCAAGAAAAGTAAGAATACAGACTCGATTATCGGTTCATGAGTCGGGTCCTGATTCAAATGTTGGCTCTCGCATAAGTTGTTGGTTGTCTGGATCAAGTCCTGATTTGAAAATCAAGTCTTAATTAGAGTGACGGGTTTGAATTATGGATTGGTCGATCGTGTACGAATTTGAGTGTAAGTGTCAATTCTTGGGTCGGATATCCCAACCAGTTTGAATGTCGGGTCTAAAGTTGAAAGTCGGGGTCAACTCCTAGTCATATTTCAGGATAAGATTTTGAATAAATATTTAAGGTTGTATCTTCGTACGGTGTCGGGTTAATGTCCCAGATTAATTATATGAGGTTAGTTTCTGGGTCACAAATTATTTCCTAATAAGTTATTTCGATTGTGTAGATAAAAATAAAAGATACTTTCTGAAATATATTTTGTAAGGGTGGTGGATCCGAGTAACCATGCACTCTGTCACAAGACCACATACAGAAAAAGAAACAACGATAGTGAGTAGTAGGAAGAAAATCATACCAAAGTGGTAACAGCGACAGTGACCTACCCATGGACACAAGACCAGGACGTCATAAACCATGAAGACTTACTAAATGATGAAGCCACCTTCCAATAGAAAAGATCCGACAAATATAAAAACAACAACCATTATCCATGCAGTTACAAATCAAAAATTACATATAAGAACTTTGATTTTCATGTAATGGATTAAGACCTTGTCGTTATTCTACAACTAGTTGGCTTTCGAACTATCTAAAGCGCAAGTTTAATAGAATGGTTCTACCATTTTCCAAATGTTTAATCATTGGTAAGAATCAAGTTCAATTCATATATTAGTAGTAGTGTTTCTTTTTTTATTTCAATGTAAGTTGATCTATCCTCTTATAAATCTTATTACAACGTATATGAAACACTTTCCTGTTTGGTCAATTATAACAAGGATGATGCATTTCTATAATTTGTAACATTTAAGTTTAAAGCACACATTTTCCCCTCAATGAGATGACTGTTCAATAGGCATAGCTAGATGTCTATCGAATGTAGCAGGATGAGAATCCACGCATGTGTAGAAACATATATTATTTCAACTCATAGACTGTTAAGTTGTATGCACCTAATTTATAAGCTTCTCCACCCTCATATGCGCTACACATTGAAAGTAGATGCTTTTGCAGGAAATCAATTATAACTGCTAAGTGGCTCGCTTACACCAGCGTTTTGGGTATCAATACAGTGGTGATTAAGATTATTCTATCTTGGAGGACACATTCCAAATAGAACGTCGGACACTAGAGGGAATAATTTCCTTAATGAGACACTGTGCATTCAGAGGGCTTTATCATCTTTTATTCTGTTTTCCATATTCTTGTTTGTTTTTACAGATTTTAGTTTTTTGAATTAGTTTTGGTTCTTCTATTCTTCACTGGTTCATCAAATCTTTGTAACTTCGTGTTTCTGCAAAGTTCATTGTAATCGGTAGAACTGTTTTAAACATATATTGCGTAACAAAAATATCTATAACCTATTTTTGCTTTTAAAAAAGAAGGTTGATGTTATTTTCAAGCTTGTTGAACTGATAATAAGTTAATCTTTCAATTTTTTCATCTTCTTTTACCAAACAAATCAGACTTTAAGAAGTTATAAACCTTCACGTCTGTTCAAAGGACTATTAAACGAAAAAAATAGAGAATAAAAATTGCCCCTCTATTTTTTGAGAAAAATACTCATCATAGTCACTCCTTTTTTTTTTGCGCAACAAATTAAAGACATCATAGTCCCTTATTTTTTATAAAAAAAAAACATCTTAATACTTATTTATTTTGGAAAAATCATAATTGTCTTTGTTGGGAACTAAACCTTTTATGATTCTTGAAAATGACTAAACGTATCAACATCTTTATCCACTTTTGATTTACTGTTTTATCCAACGGTATAGAAATTCAATCCTCGTGATTGTCTTCTGATTGGCTGGGTTATAAATTCCATGGTCTTTACGTACCAAAGGCATATTTCTTTAGGAATTCAGATTCACACACATCAGTTCAATTCTTCCGCTTCATTTATCTCTTGTTTCAATAGATTAAAAAGCAAAATTGTTTCTGAAGTTAAAAAGATCAATGGCCCGTAAAGGAAAAAATCTTAGTTTAAATGCTAAGAGAAGATCTCACAGTAGCAAAACAGGTCTCCAATTTCCAATAGCTCGTATTGGACAATTCCTCAATATCGAGAAGTATGCGAAACGTGACGGTGCCGACACACCTATGTTCCTTGCTTCTGTGCTTGAATACCATCCAGTTGAGGTGAATTTCTCAATTTCCTTTGCTCTATCTTTTTTTGATATGGTAAGTTTCTAGGGTTTGTAATTACTAAATTTTACATATATGTGATTGTTTAAAGGTTCTTGAATTTTCTGAAATAGCAGCGAGAAATGACAAAAAGACTCGGATCCCTCCAAGGCATATTTAGTTAGCTATTAGGTTTGATAAGGATTTGTATGAATTTCTTATATATGTGAACATCCCGAATGGTGGTGTTATTTTGCTCCCTCACAACAAGAGTAACACTCAAAGGTTGTTGATTGTGCTGCTTAGAAGGAGAATGATTAGACTGATCATTTCATCGGTAGCATTGCGATGTTTGATTTTATCGATATCCTAGTTTTCATAGAAAACTTTATAATTCTATATTTATGTGGCTTAGGTAAAACATACTTGGATCTTATATTACCTATTGTTTAATTTGCTTCAGCTATCATATTATTTATTAGTTCTATTGATATTTATTCTAATATGTTCATTTCGTGATGTATATAATAGTTTATGTTTTTTCCTCTCAAATGTTCTTAGCAATATTTGTTCACTATTTCCCAAATATTAAATAGAATTTCAACATAAATAGAAATTTCATGGTAAATATAAAGTACTCTAAGTGAAAGTTTTTCTTAGAATGCTTTATTATGTTTTTCCCAAATTTGAAATACGATATCAATTTATTTTGAATTTGATGATCAAATACTTGCCGTGAGTAGATTTAAAGTAATGAAAAAGAAAGTTTTCTTCAAATATAAAAGATGATATATTTACAATATGATCATGAATTCATGTGTACCATTTTTCCTATATTGACTTGTATTTTATGCTCTTGATAGGATGTTGCTGTTTGGAGACCCTATGGATGAAAAATTTATGGATTAGATGTTCGGACGCAGTTTTCACCTCAAAGTAGGCTATGGTTTAACTCTTTTTTATACTTGTCTTGGTTAGTTTATGTATATATTGATTTGTTTCTATCATTAGGTAGGCTTAGGATTAATTTGTAGGTTTTTATCATCCTTAGACTCTTTATGGTCAGATTTGGTTGCTTAGATTAGTTTTTAGCCGGAAAACATTAGTCAAGGTTGATCCTTGATCTTGGTGTCAGTTAATATCGTTTGAAATATTTCTAGCTGGCATGAAGCTTAAGTTAGGAATGATTGTGTGCTTATTGTTATGTTTTTAGACTTTAAGTTCTATAATACTATTTATTGTTGGGCTGGAGGTTGTGAGCTTGGAATAGCTTGAGTTCCAGGTTAGTTCCATTGCGTTGCATCAGGCTTTACCTCAATGATTGTTTCATGTGTTTATTTTTATTGGGTCGATGATGCTTGGTATGATATCATGCATTTTGTACTTGCATTTGATTTGTTTATTGTTTAAAAACCTTGGGACTTTAATATTTGAGGAATGAAAATAGTTTTCACTAAGTTTCCCCCATATGCAGAGCTGTGAAGGGGAGGTTCCAGAAGATTTATATCGGAAATAAAAAACAATTTTGAGCTTTTATGACATTAAACGACAAAATACTTGGTTTATGAGTTTGTATGCATATTTGGACACTTTTACTCTGATAAGCTTGAGGTATCATTTTATGCAGACCATCGATTGACATACGAGTTATATTTCAGTACATTGCACTTGTTGAGTTTGAGGTATCATTCCGGGTGTATCAAAGATCATTCTATGCTTCTGCTTTCTTTTATTCATAAGTTGCATTGCATTGTCCTATTTGTGTGAGTTGTTGTATGTGTATTACGATTGTCTTATACTTGAGTGTTTAATTCCTTCTCCCTAACTTGTATTGTTTTTCCTCTTTTCTCGGTAGTTGATTATCATAACATAGAACCTTTCCATTGTAATGTTTAGAAATGTCGTGCTTCTTTCTCTACATTTTATCTTTCTAAGCTTGGTCGACCTGTGTTACCTACCGAGTACCCCATATTTTGGTACTCATACTATGCTTCTACATATTTTTTTGATGTAGCTCTGAGAAAGATCCACTCTCAAAGATCGTCCGATCTCCCGTGATCGTCATAGATCCATATTGTGATGATCTCTCGGTGTCCAGAGGCTTCCCATGTTTCCTTATTTTGTACTATATTTTGAATTAGACAGACTTGTAAATATAACCTTTTTGTATGTAGATTCTCATTTACTAGTTACACTAGGTTCGGAGATTGATTATTGTGTTTAATTAATTTATTTTTCTTGGTCTACTTCGACCCCGTTTTGCATATTGTATATCATATTTACAATTCTATATTATTTCACTATTCTGTATATTTATTTCTGCTTCTATTCCTTCATTTTAAAGTATCTAATGTCTTTCGATTTTATCTTGTCAGGGTTTTGGCTCTCCTACGTGAGGGTTTATAGTGCTCACCATCATGCCTTGATTTTAAATGGTGACAGAGAGTAATTGATTAGAATAATTATCCAATTTATTTATTTTGCATATTATCAAACATGAGTTTTCTTCCATCAATAGTAACATTTGCTGCATTTAATATTTCTTTGTGAAAGTAAAGTTTGGAAATCTTTATTTTCAAGTTGTTGTTTTTCTATGGATAATTAGATATAAAATGGGTTAATAAGAAAAAGAAAAGAGTATTTACTTCCATGTTTAAAATGATATTAAAACTTGGAAATTGTATTATTAACTTTTGAATGATCCGCAGGGAAAATTATAAGAATATAAAGAAACATGCACTTAATTTATTTTTTCCATCTTCTTGATACCTAACGTATAGGCCAGAACACAATGTTAGGAAAAAAAGCAAGCTTTGATAATTATACCCTCCTATCAAACTTGTTGGTCATTTATTTTTAGACACTTGAACTACTACATGTTCAATTTTAACACCAAGAACATATATATACACACACATACATATACATATACATATACATATACATATATAAATAAATATATAAATAAATATACATATATATATATATATATACATATATATATATATATATATATATATATATATATATATATATATATATATATATATATATATATATATATATATATATATATATATATATATATATATATATATATATATATATATATATATATATATATATATATATATATATATATATATATATATATATATATATATATATATATATATATATATATATATATATATATATATATATATATATATATATATATATAAAATTTGTTTTATTTATTGATTTCATTATTGTATTATATTAAAATACATACCCTTTCATATTAAAGAATTGTGATTTTCTCAAAGAGTTGTGATTTTTACAAAGGATTGTGAGTTTTTTTTGACGGGTTTCGATAATTTCAATGATTTGTGACTGTTTGAAGGTTTGTGATATTTTCAAAGGATTGTGATTTTTCCAAAGAGTTGTGCCTTTTCTGATGAGTTGTGACACTTCTGATGAGTCGTGACTCTTTCTAAAGGTTGTAACTTTTCTGATAAGACACAACTATCACCTACTCATGCAGTTTGTTAGCTATAAACTGATGGGCTTCGTGTCACTTTAAAACGACTATTTTTTAAAGTATTCTACTTTGCTTTAAAAAAGTCTCAGGGCTATTTGAAAGAGTTGAAGAATTTCAAAGATTAATAAAATTCGAGGTACCACATAAGAAAGTAAAAATGAACGGAGAAAGTAAAGTGACGGCGGCAAGAAATTTTAATTAAATGAAAGATTATAGTGAATATATCATGATATGTATTTTCTTCATCCTTCATCATTGTCTATGTATCATTGCATATATTTTATATTTTTAATATATATTTTGGAATTTTGATATTATTATAGATTTTGATATTATTATACTACTAAATGTCATTTCCATGTTTTTTCTTTAATGTCTTCCTAATAACACATTACAAGATGAATTATAGTCGTTTGGCAGTTGATGACATTTGATGTCATCTTTTTTATAATTTGTAAACGTCTATTGAATGTGTTAATTGTTGACCATTGGGTTTCTTGGCAGAATGATTAGTGGTCAAGGAGGACCATTACTGCTCCATATTACTTCCCATTATCTCTTTTTTTATTCCTCCATTATACTTTATAACCTATGTAGATTCTAAGGGCATTACCTTGCTATTTACTACCCATTATCTTACTATTCATTGCAAGGAAGACACTCTCAACTATAAATAATGATGGTCTTCATTTTTCTTGGGACACACACAAAACACAAGAAAATATAGTGTACATAAAGTTTGTCAAAAAGAGAGTTCTTATTAGTTGAAGGGAGGTGTTCTTTTTGTGGAGCTTTGAACTCAAATGTTGTCTAGAGTTTGTTAAGTTGTGATTAAATTGTTGTACCCTTAACGGGACAAGTCAAGAGGACTAGTGCTGGAACGTTGTAAACATTTGTTGCAGTGGACTTGAATCTCCTTAAAGAGAGCAAAATATTCGCGTGTCAACCTAAAAAAAATTATTTTTCTTCATTTTCTTTTAAATTTTAATCTTGTATTTTTATTATCTTGTAAGTTTTTACTGAGGTTAACTTCATAGAATAGCTTGAACTAGATTACTCATGGACGCTTGAGATGGTAAGTCTCATGGAAGCTTAAGATGGTAAATCTCATGGTAGCTTGAGATAGTTAATCTCATGGAAGCTTAAGATGGTAAATCTCATGGTAACTTGAGATAGTTAATCTCATGGAAGCTAGATGATAAGTCTCATGGAAGCTTGAGATAGTAAATCTCATGGAAGTTTGGGGATGGTGATTTCCATGGTATCTTGGGATTGAGGAATGAAACTCTACTAAAGATATCTTGACGTAGCATAACTAGAATGCCTTCATGATAGCTTGACTTGGTTAGGACAAAAAAGTTTCATGGTAGATTAGTATTGAGACATATGACTCTCATAAGGAGAACTTAGAGTTGAGGCTTTATTCTCCCCTATGGATAGCTTGCATCTTGATGAGTGGGTGCATGGTGGCTAGGTGGGTATTACTTGTAACCTTCTTATAATAGCTTGGATTTAAATATCTGATGGCTTTGATGGAAGATAGGTCTAGCATGATATTATGCTATTATTTGATAAAGTAGTACGAAAGATAGTTAACATTGAGTAAGCTGGCCTAAATGAGTACTTAGTATGAATGGTATAATGGGATGCCATTCATACATGACAAAAGTATGACTTGAAGCTACTTATGACATGTGCTCTTGTGATGTATGCCTAGCTTGGGTGTATAGTTGCCTTCCATGACATGAATGACTTAAGATGATAGTTACTTGTCAAATTGGAAAGGTCCTTAATGATACTCAGAAGGGGGTAACACATAAATAGGGTGACTTCAAGATATGCTTAGTATGTGAAGTAGAATGGGATACCCCACATGCATATCTCAACTTTTCCTTGAGGTGACGTAAGGGTATAATTCTCTTATGTCATGAAAACTTAGGTCATAAATTTGAAGGTGGGTTATGACTGTCACCATTGGAGAGCACCCCATAGTCGTGGAGTGGCATACTCGACCTCTCGGAGGTCTTATACAATCCTTTATACATCATTCATAACATATATATTAAAAGTAGTGCGGACTTAAAAACTTTATTTCAACATAATACGAAAAACATTTTTATAGCAATGGAAGACTTTCTAACATATGTTTCAAAAACCATCTATGACAACATGAGTAACAATTTCTTGTGACGCAGCCCACAAAATTCTAAAACATACTAACGAACATATGGTGGTGTCCTCGAATGCTATGATGACTCACCAATCTTCACTTATTGAAAGTCTTGGAAACTCTAGCCTTTATAGCAACTCATTCTCCTCAACACCCGACATTGGATTAGAATGTAGGCAACATATGCATTAGTACAAAATGTACCGAGTATGAAAACTAACATACCAAAACATAAGATATCTCAAAAGGTTAGTCAACAATAGACATAATCATAAGACATAATAACATAATATAACATGAATACCAAAAGCATCGTAAATCATCATAATGTATAATAAAATTCATACTTCAACTTATTTGACTTTCTTATATAAATGAACTATGTCACAAGCCACCTCCAAGTATATGTGTGCAAAGCCAATCTAGCATCCCATACTACTACGTAGGGTAAGTACCACTCTCTGGTCCTTCTAGATCATAGAACAATTTATTAACTATTACCTAATCTCTTCATACCTAAGTGTACTATACCATTTTGATCACCTCAACCCTCACTTGTGCGATACATATGAGACATCGTATTCTCCGACACACACTAATCATGTCTTGAAGCCATCCTTAACATTTTCACCCTAATTAGTTTGATCATCAACTTAACTATTTAAATTAAGGATCTCTGATCTTTAGTTATCTATAACTCGGAAAGGCATATCTAGTGCAATCCTATATGAAGCCTCTTCATCATAGGTTATACTTTTTACAATTCACTCATGGAACCCATAATACCATTCATGCAAAGTATAACTTTTAGGTCCTCTTTCTATTTCTTTTTATTCTAAAACTGTAACGACCTGTTTAGTCGTTTTGAGTAGCAGATTTTATTTCTGGAAAAATTGGCTGATACGACGGACACCACGATGGACCGTCATGGGCACGACGGACCGTCGAGTGTGTCCCGTTCCAAAACACTTGGAATTATGAATTTGAGTGCTGAAATTGAGTCTCTGAACTCTGTGACGGACCTGCAGGACGGACCGTCACAGTCACGACGGACCGTCGTGAGCCTCCGTTTCAAAACACTTAAACTCTTGAGAATTTGGTGCTGGGAGCAACTCTCTGTCCGTCGTGATAGAAGTGCAGGACGGACCGTCGTATGCACGTCGGACCGTCACAAACTCCTTAAAGGAATTTGAGTCCTTGACGAACCTGCGTGATGGACCGTCGCAGGCACGACGGACCGTCACAGGTTCCGTAATCCCAGACGGGGTCAGAATTCTGGCTAATTTTTAAAGGGGTGTTTTGGACCATTCCGGCTTTAATTTATAAAGTTAGTGGGTTAATGTTATTAGTTCAATTCCTTGGGGGTTGAAAGACTAACTTTGAGTAACTTGGTGGGTTGGTTTCATCACTTTTGAGACTTGAAATCTTGTGATTTAGGGTAAGAAGAGAGGATGGTTGGAGGAAGAAAGAAAAAGAGAAAGAGAAGAGAAAAGAGGCGCTTGAGAGAGAAGGAGCAAGGTTTCTTGAAGATTCTTGCTTGAACACAAATCCTTGGTGAAGGTAGGTTATGGTTTATGCTATTTGTAGTAAACTCTCAATAGCAAATGATATGTATTGGGTAATCTTGTAAACCCTTCTATATGCTTAATTGTATGATTGTATGAGTATGATTATATGTTTGTGATGAAATAAGCATGATGAAGCTTTTGAACCCTAAATCTTGATGAAACCCTAATTTTACTTGTTATGAGATTTATGATGCCTTAGTATAAAGAAGGCTTGATGAACTATGTGTTGTTATTGATAATGCCTTGGTATAAAGAAGGCTAGATGAACTATGTGTTGTATTGATAATGCCTTGGTATAAAGAAGGCTAGATGAACTTGTTATGAGAATTGTGATGCCTTAGTATAAAGAAGGCTTGATGAACCTTGTATTGTTATTATGATGCCTTAGTATGATAGAAGGCTTGATGAGCATTGTTTTGTTATTGTAATGCCTTGGTATAAAGGAGGCTAGATGAACTATGTGTGGTATTGATGATGCCTTAGTATAAATGAAGGCTTGATGAACTTGTTATGAGAATTGTGATGCCTTAGTATAAAGAAGGCTTGATGAACTATGTGTTGTATTGATAATGCCTTGGTATAAAGAAGGCTTGAGGAACTATGTGTTGTTAGTGATAATGCCTTGGTATAAAGAAGGCTCGATGAATTTGAGGATCGGAGTGCCACGTTCCGGCACCAGGATAGAAATGAGGATCGGAGTGCCACGTTCCGGCACAAGGATAGAATATGGATCGGAGTGCCACGTTCCGGCACCAGGATAGAAATGAGGATCGGAGTGCCACGTTCCGGCACAAGGATAGAATATGGATCGGAGTGCCACGTTCCGGCACCAGGATAGAAATGAGGATCGGAGTGCCACGTTCCGGCACAAGGATAGAATATGGATCGGAGTGCCACGTTCCGGCACCGGGATAGAATATGGATCAGAGTGTCACGTACCGACACGAGAGGATTAAATTATGAATCTTGAAAGATGTTAATATGCTAAATCTATGAACCTGTTAATGAGTATGGTTTTGAGGCGTGAGTCCTCCTGGATGAACTTGGTGATATTATTTGATGATTGTAGTTTTGCTTTTACTACATGTTGAGTATTATAGTTGATTTGTGAGATTAACTGATATATACTGTTTTCTATTCTGAGTTGGCCGATGATACCTACTCAGTACGTGTGGTTGTACTGACTCCTACTTGTTTGTTTCTTTCTTGTATTTGTGGAGTGCAGCAACCATGCCGTCGTCTTCAACTCGACCGCGATTCTAGCCAGTCTTCACTGTACCGGATCTCAGGGTGAGCTATGCTCCTAGCTTGGACTGGATCTTCTTCTTCTCGTCTTGATGCCTTGAAGTTCCGGCATGGACTAGCTTTCATTTGTTTAACTTCTTAGAATACTCTTAGTTCCGTAATGTGATCATAGATGTTCTTGTGATGATGACTTCCGGATTTTGGGGATATTTATAGTATTTGTTTTTCGTTATTGAGTTAAGTCTTCCGCGTTGTATTTTATTAATTATGTTTGGGTTTAGATTGGTTGGTTCGCTCACATAGGAGGGTAGATGTGGGTGCCAGTCGCGTCCCTGATTTGGGTCGTGACAAAGTTGGTATCAGAGCGTTAGGTTCGTTGGTCTCATCACACAAGAACGAGTCTAGTAGAGTCTTAAGGAACGGTAGGGGGACGCCTTTACTTTTCTTTGAGAGGCTATAAGACTTTAGGATAAATTTCATTCTTTCATTCCTTCTTTCGTGCTATTACTTGGATCCAATTGGTATCTAGGTGATACAAATTCGTATCTGACCATCTTCATTCTATTTCGCAGATGGTTAGAACTAGAGCAACGTCTCCGCCGACACCAACACCGGCAAGACAAGAAACGTCTGAGCTAGCCACTGGGGCGGTAGCTCAAAGAGGAGTGGTGGCGAAAGGCCGTGGAACAGGTCGTGGGAGGACATCCTCTAAAAGGAAGAGGACGAGCACCTTGCCCAACTAGTACTAGGGCGGTGACTCCCCCATTAACTGAGGAAGTGATAAGAGAGGGTGAGGAAGGGGAGAATAAACAAGTGCAGAACGAGGAACTGCCACCCCAACCTACCGCAGAGATGATCAATCAGGTTCTGGCTTATCTTAGCGGGTTATCTGATCGTGGCCAGAGACCTCCAGTGTTTTCTACACCAGCACCTCAGACTCCGGAGGTACAACATGCGGCTACTGTGGCTCCCCGCATGGATGCTCCATTGGAAATAGGCACGTTTCCTCGTCTGACTACAGGTCCTATAATGACAAATGATCAGCATGAACTTTTCAGTAAATTCTTGAAATTGAAACCTCCAGTCTTCAAGGGTGCAGAATCTGAAGACGCTTACGACTTTCTGGTTGATTGTCATGAGCTACTACACAAGATGGGTATAGTAGAACGGTTCGGTGTTGAGTTCGTGAGTTATCAGTTTCAAGGGAATGCCAAAATGTGGTGGCGGTCACATGTTGAGTGCCAACCAATAGAGGCACCACCCATGACTTGGGCGTCATTCTCTAATTTGTTTATGGAGAAGTATATTCCCCGGACCTTGAGGGATAGGAAAATAGATGAGTTCTTGAGTCTAGATCAAGGTAGGATGTCGGTTACTGCATATGAGGCTAAGTTTCGTGCATTATCCAGGTATGCCACCCAACTTTGTTTCAGTCCACAAGAGCGGATTCACCGTTTTGTGAAGGGGTTGAGGTCGGAATTGCGGATTTCAGCCTTACAGGTAGCGGCTACGGCAAAATCCTTTGAAGAAGTGGTAGACTTCGTGATAGAGGTGGAAGGAGTGAAGCCAGATGACTCCACCATGGCATCGACATCAAAAAGGTTTCGAAAGGGAGGTGAGTTTAATGGTTCATACACTAGAGGACAGGGTTCAGGAGGTTACTCAGCCCGACCAATTCAGTCTTCACTACAGACTGTAGTTGGGGGTCCACCTCAGACCGGTCAACACTTCTCCGAGAGACCGATGTTTGAATCCAGAGGGTGTTATGGATGTGGGGAGACTGGACACATTAGGAGGTATTGTCCAAGGCAGAGTCACAGAACTCCCACAGTGAGAGGTAGAGGTGGTCATGGTAGAGGCCGTTATTCTGGAGGGCGTGGTGGCCGAGGTAATAGTGGTCACCAAAACGGCCGAGGTGATGGGCAAACTGGGGCCACTACAGCACAACATGGTAGGGACAATGGACAGACGGGTGATAGAGCCCATTGTTACGCTTTCCCTGGGAGATCTGAAGCGGAGACATCAGATGCTGTCATCACAGGTAATCTTTTGGTTTGTGATTGCATGGCTTCTGTATTGTTTGATCCCGAATCCACGTTTTCCTATGTGTCTTCTTCATTTGCTACTGGTCTTAATTTACCCTGTGAATTGCTTGATATACCTATTCGGGTGTCTACTCCGGTGGGTGATTTTGTGATGGTTGAAAAAGTATATAGGTCTTGCTTGGTGACTTTCGTGGGGAGCAACACTTATGTGGATTTGGTTATCTTAGAAATGGTCGACTTCGATGTAATTCTGGGTATGACTTGGCTTTCTCCAAACTTTGCAATATTGGATTGTAATGCTAAAACTGTGACGTTAGCCAAGCCTGGGACAGATCAGTTAGTGTGGGAGGGCGACTACACTTCCACTCCGGTTCGTATCATCTCCTTTCTTCGTGCTAAGAGGATGGTTAGCAAAGGGTGTTTAGCCTTCTTGGCACATCTCAAGGATGACACTACACAGGTACCCCCAATTGAGTCAGTTTCAGTAGTCCGAGAGTTTTTGGATGTGTTCCCGGCAGATCTTCCGGGTATGCCACCGGATAGAGATATTGACTTCTGTATTGATTTGGAACTGGGTACTCGTCCCATTTCTATACCCCCGTATAGAATGGCTCCCGCGGAGTTAAGAGAGTTAAAGGCCCAACTTCAAGAGTTGTTGAGCAAGGGCTTCATTAGACCAAGTGCATCTCCTTGGGGTGCTCCGGTGTTATTTGTGAAGAAGAAGGATGGGAGTTTCCGGATGTGCATAGATTACCGGCAGTTGAACAAGGTAACTATTAAGAACAAGTATCCCATTCCTCGAATTGATGACTTGTTCGATCAGTTACAAGGTGCTTGTGTCTTCTCTAAGATTTACTTGAGATCCGGTTATCATCAATTGAAAATACGGACAACGGATGTGCCAAAGACTGCTTTTCGAACTAGGTATGGGCATTAAGAATTTGTGGTAATGTCTTTTGGTCTTACGAATGCCCCTGCTGCTTTTATGAGTTTGATGAACGGGATTTTCAAGCCATATCTGGATCTCTTTGTGATCGTATTTATTGATGATATATTGATATACTCAAAGAGTAAGAAGGAACATGAGGAGCATTTGAGAAGGGTATTAGAGTTGTTGAGGAAGAAGAAACTTTATGCCAAATTTTCCAAGTGTGAGTTTTGGCAAGATTCAGTGTCCTTTTTGGGGCACGTGGTTTCTAAAGATGGAGTGATGGTGGATCCATCTAAGATTGAGACAGTAAAGAATTGGGTAAGGCCTACAAACGTGTCAGAAATAAGAAGCTTTGTTGGTTTAGCTAGCTACTACCAACGATTTGTCAAGGGATTCTCTTCTATTGCTTCCCAATTGACGAACTTGACTAAACAGAATGTTCCATTTGTATGGTCAGATGAGTGTGAGGAAAGTTTTCAAAATCTCAAGACTCTGTTGACTACTGCACCTATCCTTACCTTGCCAGTAGAGGGTAAGAACTTCATTGTTTATTGTGATGCATCCTATTCTGGTTTGGGTGCAGTGCTAATGCAAGAGAAGAATGTGATTGCTTATGCTTCGAGGCAATTAAAGGTGCATGAACGTAACTATCCGACCCACGATTTGGAGTTGGCCGCGGTAGTATTTGCACTGAAGCAATGGAGGCACTACTTGTATGGGGTTAAGTGTGAGGTCTATACGGACCATCGTAGCCTACAGTATGTCTTCACTCAGAAAGACTTGAATTTGAGACAGAGGAGATGGATGGAGCTACTAAAGGACTACGATATCACTATCTTGTATCATCCGGGAAAGGCTAATGTTGTGGCAGACGCCTTAAGTAGAAAGGCGGTAAGCATGGGAAGTCTAGCTCATTTGCAAGTTTCTAGACACCCATTGGCTAGAGAAATCCAAAAGTTGGCTAATGATTTTATGAGGCTAGAAGTAAATGAGAACGGAGGATTTTTAGCTTGTGTGGAGGCGAAATCTTCTTTTCTTGACCAGATTAAGGGGAAACAGTTTGAGGATGAGAAACTAAGTCAAATCCGGGATATGGTGTTGCGAGGAGAGGCTAAGGAAGCAAAAATTGATGACGAAGGTGTTTTGAGGATTAAGGGAAGAGTATGTGTGCCTCGTGTTGATGACTTGATCCACAATATTCTTACAGAGGCTCATAGTTCCAGATACTCTATACATCCTGGTGCAACCAAGATGTACCGTGATCTAAAACAACACTTTTGGTGGAAGAGAATAAAGCGTGACATTGTTGAGTTTGTTGCCAAATGTCCAAATTGCCAACAAGTAAAGTACGAACATCAGAGGCCCGGAGGAACACTTCAAAGAATGCCCATTCCTGAATGGAAGTGGGAGAGAATTGCAATGGACTTTGTGGTTGGTCTTCCAAAGACATTGAGGAAGTTTGATTCTATTTGGGTAATTGTGGACAGATTAACTAAGTCTGCTCACTTCATTCCGGTCAAGGTGACCTACAATGCAGAAAAGTTAGCCAAAATCTACATTTCGGAAATCGTTCGGTTACATGGGGTTCCACTTTCCATCATATCTGATAGAGGTACGCAGTTTACTTCTAAGTTTTGGAGAACCTTGCATGCTGAATTAGGTACTAGATTGGATCTTAGTACTGCATTTCATCCTCAGACCGATGGTCAGTCTGAGCGAACGATTCAAGTGTTGGAGGATATGCTCCGTGCGTGTGTGATAGAATTTGGTGGCCATTGGGATAACTTCTTACCCTTGGCGGAGTTTTCGTACAATAATAGCTATCACTCCAGTATCGACATGGCTCCATTTGAAGCATTGTATGGGAGGAGATGTAGGTCTCCCATTGGTTGGTTTGATGCATTTGAGGTCAGACCTTGGGGTACTGATTTGTTGAGGGATTCCTTAGAGAAGGTGAAAGCTGTTCAAGAAAAGCTTTTAGCGGCTCAAAGTAGACAAAAGGAATATGCGGATCGAAAGGTTAGAGACTTAGAGTTCATGGAAGGTGAACAAGTCTTGTTGAAGGTTTCACCCATGAAAGGGGTGATGCGGTTTGGTAAAAGGGGTAAGTTAAGTCCAAGGTATATTGGACCATTTGAAGTGCTTAAGCGAGTAGGGGAGGTGGCTTATGAATTAGCCTTGCCTCCAGGGCTGTCCGGAGTGCATCCGGTATTTCACGTATCCATGTTGAAAAGATACCATGGAGATGGAAACTACATCATCCGTTGGGATTCGGTTCTGCTCGATGAGAATTTGACTTATGAAGAGGAACCTTAATAAGACTTACCAACTCTTCTTCATAATTTATCACCAAGGTCTTACATTAACTCTCATTTCAACCCAATTATTGGGTAAACATCATCATAAATCATTAATAAACATTATAACAAGGCTAGGAGAATCATTACATCACAATTCAATACTAGATTATAACTTAAGACAAGATGCTTCGGTCAATTCACTTTCTAACCTAGATCATCTTCTCAAGTACTAGCATGAAAGACTAAAATTCACTGCACCTTGTTAATGATTAATTTAATAACATCATTCAACATTAATTCAATCCATAACCAAGTTAATTACACAAAACAAAACCTAATTTATATCAAAATCAAACCTAGCGTTAAGGTTTAAGGGTCATCTTCTACAACCAAGACCAAACCATCAAGATAAATCATAATTGAATCAAAATACATGTTAATCTATCCATAATATCCAAAAGAAATCATAAACAAATCAAAACATAACATCAATTACGTATTGGATGAACACCCACTTGAAAACTCATATTTGGAAATCAATTTTGAAGGAACCCTTTGAAAAAAAAGGTATCAAAAGTTAAATAGATATCATACCTAAATGTTTGATGAATATTTGATGGTGATTTATTACCTTTACATCCCCAAATCCCTCCCCTAGATAGTCTTCAATGGTGTCTTCCAGTAGAGAGAGTAAAAAGAGATAATGAAAGATTTTGTTTTGAGAGTTGTATTTAGATTAATGGGGTTGGGGTCTTTATATGAGGGATTAATTAAGTTAATTATGATTCCCTTAATCCCTAAATAACCACAAAAACCTTTAATTAATTAATTAAAACCAACTTAAAAATGTGCAGGAAAATGGACCCTCAGAGATGAGACCCCGATCGACGGTCCGTCTGTGAGTCGACGGTCATTGTTCCTTTCCATGATGCACATCCGTCATATCTATCCGAGACTATGAAATTATAGACCGTCAATAAGTTGTCTAAGTGTTGATCGATGATTGGCAAAAACGCTATGTCGATCCACACATGGATCGTCGATGCTCTCTCGTGGATGCACACTACCAAGGCAGTGTTTGACTCCACTTGCAAGGGTCCTTCTCCAGGGCCCTTGGTTTGTATTTCAGGAGTCGTACCCGGACATTTCGACTATAAATCAAATTAAACACCTATTAACTATCTTTCCACCAATTTTCACCATTGTACGACTCCTAAAAGCTAGTCAAATTGGCTAAGGCACGCTAGTACCTCCTAGAAGTAGTTTCCGGACGTCATGGACGTTTTGGAACGTTTTGGTTTCTAGAATTTATAAATGACTTGTACACATTAAAATAGGCCTTAAAATAGTTTCTTGACCTTATGAAACTTATGTTAGGCTTTAATACACGTCTTGGATTTTCAAAATGTTACACCTACACTTGAAATTATTTCCTTGATGGATACGTAGGCCGCCAACATATGGACTTGGTCATATTAGAATAGAAATTTTAATATATTAGTTTGCATGTAATTTGAACTACGTTCGACCTGATTTCCATGGTTGATAGGCAGGCAGCCTAT
The DNA here is from genome assembly GCA_032847665.1 of Solanum chilense. Lineage (NCBI taxonomy): Eukaryota > Viridiplantae > Streptophyta > Magnoliopsida > Solanales > Solanaceae > Solanum > Solanum chilense. The sequence continues at coordinate 27,581,573 of CM064966.1, forward strand.
ATAAGGCCCAGTCGATTTATTATAAAGTTTTAGTATTCCTCCTATTGGATTTTAGCAAAGTGTTAATGGGAAATGAGAATATAAAAATGGAAAAGAGGGAGAATCAATTTTGGTGGAAAAAAGAAAAGTCATTTGCTAAGTGCAAATAAAAAATCATTTCACCCATATTAGTAGAAGAAAGGAAATTGATGTCCTTATATTAGGAAATACTTCCTATACTTTTTAAAGGGTTAAGAAGAAGGTTCCCTCTTGTGCCATCGTTACTTGCTCGCTCGGCCACGGCCTTGGATTCAGCTTCGACTTCAGAATCAGAATCGGAATTGGAATAGATTTGACAAATGATGTGATAGATTGATAAATTTTTTAGACAAATAATATTTAATCAATTTTGTCAATCAAATAAATCATGTTAATCAATTTCTTTTCTTTTATAAATTAATTTAGAATGTTAGTTAAATAACAGAGTTAATGTTTTGGGGCAACAGAATTTATTTGAAATTCGCGCACAATGGTAATAACGATCTAATTTCTAAAAAGTCATTATTTTTTCCCAAAAGACACATCATTTCGAAAAGTTTTAATTTTTCCCAAAAGACATAACTTTTTGGAATAAACGGGTCTGAACAAATTTATCTGACCAAACACATTTATTTCTGAAAATGGCTGTAAAAAGGAAGTCATTTTTCATATTTCAAATACTGAAAAAAAAATTCTTCTCTGCATACATTTTCTCTCATAAATAAAGTGTCGATCAACTGAGTCTATGTATGTCTTGTTATTGTTCTTACTTTCACTAAAGTTATTGAAGTTTGAGGTACCGTTTTTTCTTTAACTGGTTAATAAGTTTTATCTTGGGAGAAATTAATTTGCAACCTCGGGCACATTGAGGGGATTAAATTTCTTAAGGAGACAGAATACTTTATGTGTACTCAGATTTAAAAGTTTTTCTGCCTATTTCATTGTGTTTCTATTTCTGTATTTTATACTAACCTTAATACATGTAGTAACTATCTTAAGAAATTTAATAGTTTTTGTATTTGAGGTTTCTATAGATAAAAATATTTATGGTTTTCTACTTTGTTTGAATTTTTAAAATTCGTTCGATTAACGATTAAAAGACCATAAAAAATTAATCGTTAAATCAGAAATAATCTATGTAAAGATTTATTCTTTAGTGTTAGTATTTCACACACTAAAATCATCAGTCATTTTTGACAGAAAAAGGACTAATCAAGTGAAATAAATGCTGGAACGGTGAGTGCTATTATAATAAGTGTTGCAACAACATTGGTTGCACACAATCGTTCAACTACTACCTAGCACTTACTGAGAAAATTTTAAATTTTTCTGGAGTCGACTTCAAGAGATGACAATAGAAAATTTTCTTCTATATCACTACCTTAAGTCTGCAGAGGTTCATTAATAAGAATGTTCCAGTTATGTCAGAGTGGAACTTCGTCGGAAGACCAATTTTTAGTAACAGAAGCATGGACACACTGAGATTTTTTGTATAAAAATTATATTGTGAGTGGGCTGCAAGATAATCTGTACAATGTGTACAGTAATTTCAAAACCTCAAAAGAACTACGCGACGCTTTAGAAAAGAAGTACAAAACATATCTCGGAATGAAGAAGTTCATTGTGGCAAAACTTTTGGACTATAAGATGATAGACAGTAAAACTGTCATCACTCAAGTTGAAGAATTTCAGGTCATAATCAATGATCTTCTGCTGAAGGTATAAATTTATTTAATGTTTATGATGGAAATATTAAGTTTATTCCTAATACTCACATACTCTTAAATATAGGATTGATTGTGAATGATACTTTTCAAGTGGCTGTCATAATTGAGAAGCTACCTCAATTGTGGAAGGACTTTTAGAAACTACTTGAAATATAAACGCTACCTCAATTGTGAAAGGACTTTTAGAAATTACTTGAAATATAAACGCAAGGAGATAATTATTGAATATTTCATAGTGAAGTTGAGAATTGAAGAGGATAACAAGGCTGCAGAAAAGGGGTAACGTGGTAATTCAGCAATATCTGGAGTAAATATTGTTAAAGAAGATCCTACAAAATTAAGAAAAAAAGAAAGAATCTGGTCCAAAAAGCAATCCTCCTAAGAAAAAATTCAATGGAAGCTATTTCAATTATGGCAAATATAGTCATAAGGCTATTGAATGTCGGGTCCCAAGAAAGACAAGAAAGAAAAGGATGAGGCAAGCTTGGCTGAATCCAAATGACAAATAGATGATCTTTTTGCAATGCTTTCAAAATGTAACATGGTTGGAAATCCAAGAGAATGGTGGAAAGATTCTGGTTCCTCATGGCATGTTTGTGCCGACAAAGAATTATTTTAATCATATACTCCAGCACCTATAGACGAGAAGTTGTTTATGGCAAACTTTGTTGCTGCATAGGTGGAAGTAACTGGCAAGGTCCTATTAAAGATGACATCAGGCATGATACTGACATTGAACATGGTCTTGTATTTTCCAAAATTGGGAAAGAATTTAGTTTCTCTTAAAATTCTGACTAAGAATAAATTCAAATGTGTATTTTTTTCGTATAAAGTAGTAATGAGTAAGAATGAAATGTATGTAGGAAAACATTACCTCAGTGATGGACTTTTCAAACTCAATGTTATTTCAGTTGACACGAATAAAGATTCCCTTTCTTCTTACTTGCTTGAGTCTAAATGTTAATGACATGAACATTTGCAACACATTAATAACAAACCCTTGCGAAAACTGATTAATTTAAATGTTTTGCAAAAATTTGAGTGAAATAATGTCGAATTTGCATTGAATCTAAATATTCTAAACATCCTTCTAAATATGTTAAAAGGAATTAAAATCCCTTAGAACTGATTCACATTGATGCTTGTGACATGAATTTAACACCATCACGTGGTTGGAAAAAGTTTTTCATAACTTTTATTGAAGATTGCACTAGATATTGTTATGTCTATTTGATAAATGGTAAGGATGAACCAATATATGTATTCAGGCAATAAAAAACTTAAATTGAAAATCAGTTGGATAGAAGATCAAAATGATCAGAAATGATAGAGTCGGATAATATGAATCTTTATTTGCACAAGTATGTTTGGAAAATGGAATTTTAGAAAAGAAAAACTAAACTTTAAATGAAATGATGAATGTCTTACTTATAAGTTCAGGTTTACTACAAAACATTTGGGGGGACGCTAATCTAACAGCAATTTGAATACTCAATGGAGTGCCTCACACGAAGACACATGTAATTCCATATGAGAAATGGAAAGGTAGAAAATTCAACATGAAATATTTCAAAGTGTGGGGGTGTCTTGACAATGTCCAGGTTCCTATACATACGAGGGTGAAGATAGGGCCTGAGATTATGGATTGTGTATTTAATGGATATGCCACAAACCGTAAGGCATGTCCATTTTTGGTCCATAAGTCCGAACATCCGGATATTCATGATAATACAGTAACGGAATCAGATAATTCTGAATTTTTTAAACATATCTATCCCTATAAAACTAGACTTGAGTCATCTAGTAGGGGGTCTAAACTGCGCATAGAAGAACCAAAAGAGAATGAATTCAATGAATAGAGTCCAAGGCATAGTAAATGTCTAAGGGCATCTACTTCATTTGGATCTGATTTTTTAACAGTCCTTCTTGCAAGTGAGCCTCAAACATTAAAGGAAGCAATGTTGTCTAGCGAGTCAACCTCTTGGAAGGAGGCTGTCAATAGTGATTTTGAATCAATCCTAAACAATCATACTTGGGAGTTGGTTGATCTTCCTCGAGCGAAGAAACCCTTGGGTTCAAAATGGATCTTGAAAAGGAAGATGACAAATGATCGAACTATTGAAAAATATATAGCAAGACTTGTTTCCAAAGGCTTTAAGCAAAATGAAGGTCTTGATTATTTTCACACATGCTCGCCAGTGACTAGGATTACATCAATTCGGATGTTAATTGCTTTAGCTGTAGTGTACGATCTTTAAATCAATCAAATGGATGTAAAAACTGTCTTCTTAAATGGAAAGTTGGAAGAAGAAATTTACATGGAACAACCTGAGGTTTTTGTAGTTCCTAATAAAGAAAATAAAGTGTGCAGACTTATTAAGTCATTTTTTGGACTAAAACAAGCACCGAAACAATGTCATGAAAAGTTTGACCAAACCATGTAGTCAAATGGATTAATATCAATGAATGTGATAAGTGTATTTACATTAAAGATACTCCGAATCAGGAAGTCATTGTATGCCTATATGTGGATGACATGCTGATAGTGAGCAAGGACATTGCCAATCACTACAAAAAAAAATACCATCTAGCGACAAATGTAATTCGTCACTAATCTATGGTATTTCGTCCCTAAACTAGATTTATAACGGATTGCTGATTGTTGTTATTTCGCTCGTTAGTAATCTCTTAGCGATTAAAAAATGAGGCCGTCACAAGTTTAGCGACATATTAGAGATAAATGATATCCGTTGAAACTTGTTATTGACAGACTGGTCCGTCGCTATACTTATATAGTTCGTTGCTATTCCATATGTAATTTCGTCATTTCAAATAAATATGCAATAAAATTTTTGTCACTAATCTGACAAAATATTCTATTGTTTGAGCCGATATATTTGCCTATATAACATTTCATTGCTAATTCGTTGCCAATATTTTTTAATAGCAATGAGCAAATCATCATTAAATTTGTTGCTAAAGAATTTCTTGTAAAATAATTTCATTTATTTATTTTAAATATACATTGCTGAAATAAATTAAATAACATTTACTAAAAATAACTCTAAAAGAACAAACATTCATTAAAAAATAATAATTAGACAGTTCAAAATCTTTAGATAGCAAAATCCTAATCACATATTTTTGAACAAAGCATCAAACTATTCCTAAGAGAAGTTTTGTTCATCAACTTTGGTAGTATGTTTCACATTGATCAATATCATATTGAGACGTTTTTTCAAGTAATATTTTTTCATATTTTTCCTATAAATAGAGATAAATAGAAAGCATTAAAGATTAGTAACAAAATTATAATTAAAAAAAATGCAGTAACATATGGAACATTGTAGATCAATTAAATGTACTATACTTTTTTAGCTAATATACATTACATTGAAGCTTAGATTAAAAATCAGTGAAATGATAATTACATACAATATCACAATACTCAAGAAAACATGCTATAGGCTCACAACTATACATTAGTCCCCAACAAACACATGAGGAGATAAGTTAGAAAGTAGATATTGACCTAAACTAAAACTTGATCAGTCATTCCATAAGGGAAAAGAAAATTATTTTTGAGTCATTTATAATATGATGAGGATAATTTTGACCTTTTTTTTGCTGTGAAAATACTAGATAGAAAAATAAATAAAGAAACACACTGTAATTGACACTTCAAGTTCAGAAAATCTTGGACGGATTTCAAATGTTTTAAGACCAAACAAATGTAATTCATATAAATTTCAAGAAAAAAGTAACTACCTAATCCAATTTATTCCTGTGTCTATAATAGACACTTTATGCTATAACTCCTCTAGAAAAAATTCATAAACAATGCAACATAACAACGATAAGTCCCAACGAGTATCATCGTAACGTAAACTACACAAAAACATATGCATGTAACATTGTTTTGTTATGTTTTCTTTTGTTTCCCTTTCTCGATTTTGCTTAATGGTTACCAGCATCACCCTGTTGCCTGAACTAAATGAGAATATGAATTATAAATGACTATCAACATCTTGTATTACTTTTTTTTCTTAATGTTATTTTGAGAAAATTCTTCCTCTTAAGACTTATCTTGATAATTACATTCACATCTTATCTGAATCGTAGAAACTGAAATTAATATGCTGAAAATCTCCTTACTAAAGATAGACAATAGAGCGATTTTCTTCCTACTTCCCACTGATAGTCAAGGATTGTCTCGATGAGAAGGACTTGAGCTTTTACGGCTAAATAGAAATAAGAAGGGAAACATATTTAAGTCCAATTTGGACTCCACATGAGTTCACATAAAACGAAAAAATAGAAATTAGAACCCAAAATAATTATTGTAACAATATTGCATCTAAATCAATCCTCAATAACAATGAACATCCAGGCAGGAACAAAATGAAATAGCAAATGTACAATGACTTAAATAATGTAAAATTTACAAATATTAATTAGGCTTAAGCCACTATTCTAGATAAATTTTTAACCACTACTCATGATAAGTTAATCGGATTTCTACTAATTCATCAAATTTGGCTCCTAAAAAATAACAAAAAAAGATAGTCAATGTTAAAAATCAATGTATGCAGTGAGAAAATTAAACAAAGAATTGAAAACATGAATACTACAAAGGATTGCGAAAGGGTTCACATGGTATAGACTTGATTAATATATTAACAAAAGGACTCATACTACGATTAAAACATTCCATCTTAAAAAGACAAATCAGTTAGAGTTAACTAATCACAAACGAATAAATCCCAAGCTCACAACAGGTTCACAAAACATGAAACAGTAAGCTAAGAAAAAAAAAAGAAACCAAACAAGAATTAGGGAGATAGTTTCCCCTTCTAATGCAAAATTACATGTATATTTTGTGGTAGGCTTCAAAGTTTTAGAATTACATAGACAATTTGAGAGCGCTCATCAACAAAAGATTTTTCATCATGACCATGTGTATGGACGTGCAAATGTAACTCGCTTGGTGTTGGATCTCGACCTTTTCAATAGCCTATACAAAAGATAAATCACCTTTAGATACAATAATATCTATTGTGTATTGTGTGTTTAGATACAAGTGTATATATCAGACAACCTATAGATAGTGCTTATATAATTTGTGAAATATATACTTACAAGTTTTATGTGATATTCTCCAATTGAGATAGAGTCACCCGTTTGACTCCAACAGAAACTTCATGCCTGCCAACTCAATGATGCACTTGGATTAACAATTTATCTTTATACACCTAAATGCAGCAGCTTCAATGTGAACTGAAAAAGGGGGAAGGGGACATAAAGGAGACAAATATAAAATGGCTAACACACAGTTGAGGAAATAAAGGATAAAGGCAATGAACAGAAGAACACATTGGTCTTTGATGGATCTTATAGAAATACCACCATATTGTACAGTACAAACATACATATCCTTTTGGACTACTCGAATTACTTTTTCTGATTTATATTACCTATCTATAAGTTTCACTTCAAAAAAGCAGGAAAAGTGCATATTTTGATTGCTTATTATCTCTCGGAAACGTCAAGAGGTGGAATCTGACTTGAGTTAAAGAAATTCAAGTTAAACTAACTTCATCTCATGAAAGCCACACATTACTTGTTTTGGAACAATTGCTTGAATATAGCTTTCATGAAATAGACAAAACCAAATTACATAGGAATTATTGTCATTTTATTCTTTTAAGCTCTTAGTGTTCGATAAAAGATATGATAATAATGCTTTATTTAGAGAGCATTCAAGGAAAAAGTTTCTTTACCTAAAATCCTTATAGAGCTCCTATGACTGAAATTGTTGTTGTGTTCTCCCTCACTTGCTGGAGCTGGATGTTGCCGGTGCTCACCATCGTTGCTCGCTGTGTGTAGCTAAAGTTGCTGTCCTTTTTTGCCAGAGAAGGAGGCAAGTGATGGCTCTATCTTTGTGTTGCTACTGTAGCCGAACAGAGACCACATGGTCGCCTAATTGCTCGTCGATTGGAGCTTCTACTAGTGAAAGAGGTTCGCAGGTGGTCTTCGCGCGTCTTCAAGAGCTCACCATTGTTGTTGGCTGCTTGATCTCCAGGCTGCAAAGGCCGGAAAGAAGAACGGAGAAGAAGCCGAACAAGGAGTGGGCGGTGGACTTTAAAAGGAGAGGAGGAGAATGAAGAATATTAGGGATTAGGGTCTTTTGTATAAGATAGGAAATCAAGGGTCTTAAATTAAGACCATTGATAAATTCGGGCGCGCGAATGATATTGACTCTTGGAGTTTCATAAATTATGATGGACGAATGAGATTAAATTATAGTAATGAAAATCTGAAATTGGAGTTTGCGACAGAATTAGTGATGGATTATAAAATTTTTCGCTTTCAAATAAATATATATATTTAGAAAAATTATATTTACCGATATTTTCATCACTATATAATATAATTTTATTCAAAAATATATTTGATAGTTTAGCAATCTTTTTCTTCACTAATTCCATCGCCCAATATTAATTAAATTTGTCACCACTACTTTGTTACTAAATCCGTAGGGAAAATTAGGTGCCAAATTTTTTCACTCTAATATTTAGCGACGGATTATATATTCCGGTGTAAATCTGTTGCTATATTATAAATTAAAATATTATTTGTTAATTTTGCAAAAAAATGGTTCTTCTGTCACAAATCCGTCATTATATAGTGACAAAATACTGTTCGTTGCGAATATCCATCGCTAAACATTGTCTTAGAAGTAAATATACAATATACTAAGTGTATGCTCTCTAGTAATTTTGATATGAAAGATCTAGGAGTTGCTGATGTGATATTTGGAATTAAGATTCTCAAAACTCCTAACAGTCTAGCATTATTTCAACCTTATTATATTCAAAAACGTACTTGAAAAGTTCAAGTTTTTAAATTTACAAAAGGGAAAAGACCACAATTGACGTAAACTTTCATCTTTCAAAGAATAAAGGTTAAAGTAAGTCTAAATTGGACTATGCCAGAGTGTTGGAAGATTGATGTATGTCATGAATTATACATGACCAGATATAGGTAGTTGTATTAGTAAACTGAGTAGATACACAAGTAATCCCAATCAAAATCATTGGTAGGCAATGAAGAGAGTTTTGGGATACTTAGATGACATTCAAGATTATGCTTTGTACTACAACAAATACCCAGAAGTTCTTGAAGGATATAGTGATGCAAATTGTATTACTGGGTCTACTAAAAAAAACCACCAGTGGATACGTCTTCACTATTGGTGGAAGAGCAATATCTTGGAAATCATAAAAAAAACATAACTCTCTCTATCATGGAGTCTGAATTCATAGCCTTAGAGAAGGCAAGTCAAGGAAGCTGAATAGCTCCAAATTTCATAGAAGATATTCCGTTTCGGCCCAAACCAATGACCCTTATAACCATACACTGTGATAGTCAAGATGCAATACGAAGGGCTGGAAGTGTTATGCATAACAACATGTCTCGTCAAATAACACGAAGACATAACTCTTTTAGACAACTTCTCTATAGTGGAATTATCAAAATTAATTATATAAAGTCAAAGAATAATGTGTCGGATCAACTTACAAATGGACTAACTAGAGAGGGAGTTGAGATTTCATCGACGGAAGGGGACTATGCCGGAGAACAAGTCATCGTGGTCGTAAATCTACCTAAAATACTGGAGATCTGAAGACCTAGGTTCAAGGAGATAAAAAAAAGTCATTCATGACGGTTCAACATTCTAAAAAATTATTTTATGGTCCATTGGCAAGATGAGACAATGTTCAGTAACAAGGATAAAGGCATATGGACTTTTCAATGATTTCTTAGTTTGATATAGGGTATATCAAATATTGTATCTATGAGATAACACATTTAGAAACCACCTATGTGAGTGTGAAGTTTAAGACACTTCAAGGAGAATCTGGTAAGGCCAGTTCTCCCAAAACTTACTAACCGAGATCTGTTCATGGATGAAACGAACAAAACAATGAGAACTAAGAACAGTTCAAAGGTTGATTGTGTGACTTATGTTGTCTATGTATACACCAAAGCTCTATGTTCAAAGATATCAAATCTATCAATTGACCGAGTATATCAGATATATGTTCACTACGAAAAGTTTAAATGGAAATCTTCCTATACAGATGAGATTAACCATTACTTACAAGACACAAAAGTTTTTTCTGCATATGTTTTAACAATGACTATTCCCCAATCATGTGGGGGATTTTTTGATTTTTGCAAAGTGTGAATGGGAAATGAGAAGAAAAAAATGAAAAAGAGGGGGAACAATTTTTTGATGGAAAATGAAAAGTATATTAGGAAATACTTGCTATAGTTCTTAAAAGGTTAAGAAGAAGGTGTTCCCTTGCGCCGCCGACGTCGCTCGCTCAACCTCAGCCTCGGCTTCGGATTCGGATTCAACTTTTGATTTTGATTGATTGATAAAATTTTTGGACAAAATTTATTTAATCATTTTTGTTAATTGAATATATCCTGATATTCAATTTCTTTTGACTTATAAATTGATTCAGAATGTTAGTTAAATAAAATAATTATTTTTGGCATAATGGAATTTATTTGAAATTCGCGCGCAACAGTAATAACGATATGATTTCCTAAAAAACATTTTTTCCCAAAAGACACATCTTTTCAAAAATTTGTTATTTTTTTTCAAAAGACACAACCTTCTGGAAAAAATGCGTCTGAACGAATTTGTCTGAACAGACACAATTCTTGCTGAAAATGGCTATAAAAAGGAAGTCATTTTTCATTTTTGAAATACAGAAAATTGTTTCTTCTCTACGTACATTTTCTCTCATAAACAAAGTGTCGATCAACTGAGTCTGTGTGTGGCTTGTTATTGTTCTTACGTTCCCTGATGTTATTGAAGTTTGAGGTACCGCTACTTCTTTAACAGGTTAATCCGTTTTATCTTGTGGGAAATTAATCTTCAACCTAGGGTACATGAGGAAATTAAATTTCTTAAGGAGAAACAATACTTTCTATGGACTCGGATTATAAAGTCTTTTCTATCTATTTCATCTTGTTTTTGTTTCTGTATTTTGACTAACTTTAATGAATATATTAACACATCCTCTTCTGAAGAATGAAGCTGCAGCATAATTTTGGCATGCAATCGAGATAATCTTTTGAAGCATGTCGAAATTAGCAAAGGATAAGGATATAATTGAAGCCAAGATATGATGCTCGACACGAGTCAACATTTTTCCAAATAAAAATTTTCTTTTCTTTCATTTTCAGCATTAGATCCTAGAAGATTATCTAACTCTTGTCCCCTTTTCATAGACTTAAATCTTTGCCTCAGGCCTAAATTCTTATTTTTACAAAATCTAGCATAATCTTCTTTTATCTTATATTTTATTGTACTTGCATTTACTTCATGTATTCCCCTACCCTAACAATTTATATTTTTTTAAAGTTTTGTTTCTGCTTTAGAGGTTGCCTAGCATTGAACACTTTTTTATACTATGAATATGCATTATGGACAGAATTATAATGGCGAACAAATTGAAAGCATTAAACAATGGCATGGGATTCGTGCAAGAAAAAAATGATGATTCTAAGAAGAATGTGGTTGGTAAACAATTTTGTCAATCTGGAAACAACCTTTAACCTTCTTCGTACAACTACTAAAACTTCCTGCTAAACTCACTGTATTTGTCTAACTTTATCTCCCCCCTCAGCTTCTGCCTATACAATCTCTCCACGAATGCCATCAGTATGCACTATAAATCCCAACAATGTTCAAGTCACTGTGATGACAAATATTCATCCTCCCACAATTAAATTTCCTTACAATGAATAAAGCACAACAAATTATCTGCTCGTCCATATTATATTAAAAAAGCACAACAAATTATCCGCTCTTCTATATTCTAGATGTGATAAGGATATTCAGCAAATTTATCATGAAGATATTGGAAAAGAGCTCCACAATATGAGAGAATCATTTGATGAAGAGTTGTTCTCAAGAATTTATCATAGTTTGAAGTATGGGAATTTATGTGTGCATTCAAATGTTGAACTTATGCCAGGACACACAGTTCCTAAGTTCAATTCATTCAATGGGAAAAGAGATCTCATTGCTCACTTAAATAACTATTGCAGCATATTGGTTGGTAATGGGCATGTTGAAGACATACGAATGAGACTATTCATTAAAAGTTTATCAGGATTAGCACATGCTTAGTACAATGAGCAAGACTTAAGCAAATGGCATACATTGGAAGATATGGCCGCGACTTTGTAAAGCTATATGAGTTCAAAATTTATATAATCTGCATATAACTTATTTTCTCAAAGAAGTAAATATTGCATGAATCTTTTAAAGAATATGGCATATGATTGAGGTTTTGAAGCTTATGAGATTAATCCTTCATTGTCTGAAGAGGAGTTGATCTCAACCTTATCCATGTTCAAGAAGGGCTATATTATGAAAAGTTGCTTAGAACTTCTGCACACACCTTCTATGTTTTGATTAAGGTTGGCAAATAGATTGAAAATGTTGTACAAGGAGGAAGAACTGTACGCAACTCAACAACACAAGTTGTCAACCAACCCTTCCAAACGAAAGGTATAAGTAAATTTACAAAGAAAAATGAGAGAAAACGACTCTAATTTCATGGCTATGCAACAAACGCAATACTATCCAATTGTTGCATCGTGCATCTCCAACATCTATGCAACCAAAAGTTGCAGGATGGTCAATCTAGCCCACAACTGGAGAAGAAGGTGATATATTTCCCATTCACTCCTTTGGATGAGAGATATGCAAATATATTCGAGAGATTGAGAGAAAATGGGCTTCTACAATCAAGAGATGGGTTCATTATTGATTATATGCCTAAACACTATGATCTATCCAAGAGTTGTGCTTAGCACTCAAAACATTCAAGGACATGACATTGAAGATTGTCATGCACTAAATTTAAAGATTGAATGCATGATTATAGTGGAAAGATAAAAATACAACGAGAGCCTAACCAGCAATGGCAGTATCACAAACAAAAGCACATTGTTGTTAAGGGTGATCCATTGAAATTGACACGAAAGCATTTTAAGAGAAAGTGTGTGAAGAGTCAAGAAGAATAACAAAGAAATTATATCCATAACTTCTCCTTTTTAGGAAATATCTTCCCTTTTGCAATCCTTTCTAGCCTTTTGTAATGAACTACGTGAGACCCGATTCTTGTTGAAAGCAGGATACATAGGCATTTAGTTTAGGTTCGGTCTCAATATAATAAAATTTCGTCTATCCTATGAGCAAAGACTGGTGGGACAACTTGAACATGACCTATAGAGGTTTGAAAAAGGGCAGAAGTTGAGGTCCCAAGCCACATTCACCATCAAATTTCTTCAATGCCGTTACAACAAGAAATGTAGATTCAAAGCCAAAGCTTTGTGGTTCAATGTAACGCAACCATTTCCTTTTATACTAACAAATTTTATTGAGTAATGTAGAGGTTGATTTTTAGTTATTATTGGAGCGATATCCCGACAAAGCTCAACATTAAGTCATATTTGAAAGATTCACATGGAGCAACATCAACAAGAATCAAATTTTAATTTCATAATTTTTCATTAAGGACTGAATTTACAAGAAACAAATTTTCATTGGAGTTGAAGCTCCTATGGTATGGGCACCATATGCACTATTGCAAAGTATTGCACCAGACAACACCTTTTAAATGATCACTATAACAAAGGCACTAAAACACGCTCTTCATACTAGGTTATGATTACCGTAAAGAAATCAAACATAGCTTATTGGATTGCACCAAAATTCATATTTGTAAGTTCACATCATATATTGGGTTAGTCCACCCTAAAATCAGATATATTGTGTTCTTCCACACTCAAATAGAATACATCGGGTTCTTCCACCCTCAAATAGGATACATCGAGTTCTTCCACCATCTAATAGGCTATATCAGGTTCTTTCACCTTCAAATAGGATTCATCAGGGTTCTTCCACCCAATAATAATATCATACATAATGGAATATTTCTGCCTCAAATAAGATATATTGGGTTCTTCCACACTCTAATTGGATATATTGAGTCTTCAACCCTCTCATAGGAGGGTTCTTCAACCCTGTAATAGGACACATCGGGTTCTTCCACCCTCTAATAGGATATGTTGGCTTTTTCCGCCCTCAAATAGGATATATCAGATTCTGACATTCTGTAATAGTATATGGGTTCATCCACCTAAATGAGACATCATGTTTTTCCATCCTCTTATAGGGTATATTGGGTCATTCCACCCCAAAATAGGACTCTTTGGGTTAGTTTTCCCTCAAATAAGATATTTTAATCTTATTTGTCTCTAAAGTGACATCTTTTAATGCTTTAATTATTTATTCATTTATAAAATATACTTATGGACTTCATGCTATATTTTGAATTCCTTAAAAACCTTATTTGTTTATAATGAGACATCTCCAAATGCATTAATAATTTATATTATACATATGAGCAATGCGTATTATATTTTAAATTTTTTGAAAAGCTTAGTCTCTAAGGAGATATTATGTAATGTCCTAGTTATTTTTATTATTCAGTGAAAGCATTTCAAATTTATTGAAAAAACCAAGTTACACATGTGTATCTTCGTTACTATGAGACTTGCAGACCCATAATTTCAAGTAGTTGCTTAAGTTTAAAGGAAATACAATATGCAATGGCGGATCCAGAATTTCTTAGTTATGGGTGCTCAACTAATTGTAATTTGAAGTTGGTACCAAAATGGGCGCTCAATGTACATATTCATACAAAGTCTATTAGTGTTGTCTCTAAATGTAACGGGTGCTCAAGCACCCATGCACTTGAATGTGCATCCGCCACTGACAATATGTTTGATTAATTTTATCTAGAGCTTCAATTTATAAAGTAAACATTTTACATACTACATTTGTCATAAGATATTTATTTATATTTCTAGTTTTATATTATTTCCTAACTGTATCGTGATTCGGCAGCACTATCCACATGCAGCAACAAGAGACACAATGCAACGTGAAACTTTATTTAAGTAGTGAACTGGAGAAATTTGTTGAGAAATTTTGAGCTTTCCAACAAAGATCAAAGGTTTGCCTCAAACTATGCTCGACTCTACTCTCAAATACACTCCTCCATAACAATATCAGTGACAACGTAATTAACCGCTGGGACAACATTTGTAAGCTTGTGTCTACCTTGTTCTCAAATCCTTTACCTGTTAAATTATTCAATTCTCATATTGTTTAATACTCTTCTAAGGTTCTATTTGTTGGTCGGGACAAAAATGGATTCTATGTCAACTTCTTTGCCCAAAAACTCTTACATCGTCTCTGGTCAACAAGGGAAAAGCTTTTGACATCCAATTTTGGCCCTCCTTTTTTCTAATTCATTATTTTCGAGCATCTAAATTAATAATATATAAGGTTATCTTTTTTCGTAACACTTTTACTTCTACGATTATTTATCTTCTAAATTATTTGTTTATTTATAAAAATTACTAATATCACTTTTATACCTTATTTTCTTAAAGATCGATTGTCGTCATCTTATCTAAAGTTTCTAACATATTAAATTAGATTTAAGTTATTAGTATATTTCTAAATCATCAGCGAAAATATAATATATGTGTTTTAGATTTTACGTACTACAGCCCAAAGCAAAGCCCAAAACACAACCCTAGCTCTAAATCGCCAATATATACTCGCATTCAGTCATATATGAGGGGAGAAGAATTTTTCTGGCCGCTCATACTCTTTAAAGCATTAATATTTTCTCTAAGAGATTTCATCTTTCACTCTATTCAGACCTCCATTGGGATTTTAGATTTTAGTCGCTTTAGACTCATCTTTATTCAAGTGTAGACTTGGGATCGAAACATCCTGTTTGCTGCACCGCAACTGGATATATTTGCCTTCAATGTTTCTCTTTTTCTTTCTTTTTTTTAGAAGGTCATGTATCATGAATTGTTTAATTTCTGCTTACTTATTATATAAATTAATTTTAAAATTTTGGATTTGCTCGAGACTCATATAAATCTGAAGTTATATTCTTTTCCGTGAATGAATAACTATGCTCACTGCCCACAATCCACTCTATATCTATATTAACATATAACATTTAGTTTAAGCTTTATTTTATTGCTTGCCGAAGCCTCTCTTCTATTCTGTAAGTAGAGTTAAATGAGTTTATTTTTATTAATTTTTAATTCTAAATACTAAGTGTAATTCGTTTTAAAAAATCAAGTCAACTTATCATGGTTTGAAAAATATCTATGTTGTACTTTAACATGTTGATGTTAGTAACTCTATAGTGCCTAAAGGGCATGTATAGTTTAGTTCAATGTTTCTCCTGCTTGCATAATCTTCATTACATATAGTCTCTTTGTTGTGTGATTTTTTATTAGCTCCATGTTTAGTTTATTCAATATTTGTTTTGATTAATGTTTACTCGTGCAAATCTCTTTATCCTCTCATTATTTGCATGAACAATTTTGGAGTAAAAATGGAGTCTCATTTAAGGACACTCGCAAAATTAGAGTTTCATGGACTCGACACCATCATACCTGATAAAGTCGACATCCTAGACTATCCAAATAGCAAGGAAAATTCATTTGGGGTAATTTTTACTTACCAACATTTAGCATTTATTTGTTTTAATTTCTTATGTGTTAAGGATATGTGTTAATTTCTTGTTTCATATAAACTTACTTTATATAGATGTTTCTGTTTCGGTAGCTTTAGTTAGAAACAAATCTTTATTAGTCTCTGTAGCATTTATAAAATTTATTTGGCAAACCTTTTTTTTTTAAACACTTCTCTTTGCACCACTATAAACACACTAATTTATTAAGTTTTGTTCAAACTTTATACTGTATTCCAAAAAAGAAAGAACAAATGTTCTATGCCCCTATTATTTTATTTTAAAAAAAAAGCTTTTTTTAAAGAAGCGCTTTGTCAATAAATGAGTAGATGTCTATTTTTTAACCTTTTCTTTTAAGCCACGAAATTCATTACCATTTCTATTCTGTAAAAGGTGAATCTAGTTAACTATAAATCTAATGAACCGTCCACTTAACTGATGCTGGTTTCAACATTTCCTAAAACAATCACTATCAACAAAGTACAAGGCATAAATTCAGAACTTAAGAGAAATTACAAGTACTCAAATAAGAGAAACAACAGAAAAAAAAAAACAAAGAAAACAAACCCTCCCTTGTGACAGAGGATTAGTGCTAGTGAAGTTACATTGTTGTATAACGATATTTTGGAGCTGATAAATCTTATTATTGAGTATTTTCTTTTGCAAGTCAAAATGCTCGAGAACAACTTTGCAGGACTGGTCAAGGCCAGTTGTAATTGATTTTGCATTGTAGACTTCACCAATCGAAATTCCGACCAACCTTAAAACAATAGATCAAATAAATTACTACTGGCCTTGACCAGTGAGCTAGTTCGACACACAAAAGTAAATCCTCTATAGCCAGATTTGTTAGTTCTAAAACATCGTTGTGCAACAATGTAAACTCGTTGTCATCAATCCCCTCTCTCAAGTGATGGTTCGTTTTCTTAATCTTTGTTTTCTTTCTTCTGAAGTTTCTTTTATTTGACCACTAGTTTCTCTTAAACTTTTTAATTTGTGTCTTGTACTTTGTTGATAGTGATTGTTATAGGAAATGTAAGAACTAGGTGTGATTAAAGTAACAGTTCATTAGGTTTTACGCTTAACTAAATTCACCTCGTACAATATAGAAATGGTATTGAATTTATGTTTATGTAAGACATAAGTGTTACATACTGTATGTGGCTGTACAGTTGAAGAATTAATAAATAACTTTACATTAGCCGTGTGTATCCAATCTTTTTGGTTGAAGAATAGTATGCCTTGTAGTTTTTGTTAAAGTTAAAGTCTTGGGTGTATTTGATGTGCCAGACTTTTTTTTTTCCTTGGTATTTGTGTTAACTTGATTATAATTGTGGAAAATGCGGAAATATTTTTTATGAAAGATAACTTGTGTCACTAATGGGCAGAAGTCATTCTCCATTATAATTATTGTAGTTGTTAGTCCATATTATCTGTTCCAATCAGCATGCATAGACATTGTTTTTAACTTTAAATAATCAAAGTTATCACCAAAAATGCTATTTCATACAATGATCTATAGTAAAAAAATTCTTTTATGAATTTTTTGGGCTAATCCATAAGACTAGGTGGTGAATTTTTTGGGCTAATCCCTAAGACTAGGTGGTGCAAGTTTTGAGACTCGGTCAATAAACATGAAGTAAAATTTCGGGTTATTTTTCATGATTCCAGATTTTTATCGGTTTTTAATTTTAGAATATAAAATTGCTTCCTCAATATACAAACTAAATAATGGACAATATTGTTCAAATTTTAGATACATTTTGATGATAGAATTGAAATTGATAATTTACCAATATGTATGATATTGAACATATTATAAAATATATATAAATGTATAGTTGAATTTATATGTTATATAAAATAATTTATTCCTCATTTCAATTTTTTTAATGGTAAATTAAGAAGAAAAAAAGAAGAAGAATGATGATGCAAAATTTTAAACTATATTTATTTGTGTGATCCATATTTAAGTGGAATATAAAATAATTTACTTTGTCATAAAAAATTATTTTAATGATTAATGTTAGTTGAGTGATTTTTAAAGATAAAAAAGTTAAGTTGAGAAATTTATTAATACAAAACAAAATTTAATGACGAAATAATTTCTCATAGTTCAATGATCCTATAAGATATTGACTCTTTTTTTCACTTTCTCTAAATGATAATGAAATTATGTTCCACTCGAATAAAGAGTTGAAAATGTCAAAAAAGTTAATCGTATATTATGATTGATCTCCTTAGAACCATATTTACATTCACAGGTATGTAACATAAAAGTATTCAAAACTCTAAAACTGAACTACTAAACACAAGTTATGAATACAAAATACAAGTACTCCTACAATCGTAGTTGAACCTCCACACTTACAATCTGTATAAAATTAGTCCAAACTAATAACTCACAAATAATATAACACATAACTCAACAGCAACAGTTCGACAAATTTCAGATATTAATAGACACGATCATGTTCACCAACCAAATATTTCACAGAATGGCCTCAGAAGTTCACAAATAACAAATATATGCATTGCAATTAAATTTTATGTCAAGTATAGAGATGCATATCTTACCTAGTGTGTAACACCTCTCAATTTGAAATACCTAGGAAGAAGCTTAGAATTGGAAATATTTATTCCTGGAAAGAGTGAAAAATCTGGAAAAAGTTAGAATAAATTGAGATTTTGGAAAATATCAAAAAGCAATAACTTCTATCTCAAGATGAGTTAGGTGTAATTCCAGACGTGGTTGGAAATCTATTGGAATAATCTTTCCAACATTGTCAAGTTTACATGATTTTGAGTTCTTATGAGTGTGTTATGCCCTTGGGAAGTTGGGTTTTCGATTAAGGAAAGTCCAATCTGTATTTTGCAAAGGTAGTTTACTATTTTCCTTACCCGACTTAATTAATTAATTTCTAGGAGTTCAATTGGTACCCAAAAAAAATAGATTTTAGTCAGATCAGAAAAGTTCATTTTACTCTAGGGCTTCGAGAAAATAGAAAAAAAGAGAAAAAGGGAGAAAGAAAGGAACAATCGTGAAGATTTTCACGAATTTCTTGTGGATTTCGTCAAGGGTTGATCCCTACAAGGTATATGAGATCACATAGAATTGGGTCCATTCACCTACGCATCAATCATGTTTAATTCAACGATTATCATCCTAAAAGTGTTAGGCATTGAAGTTCATGAGTTCTGTTCATGAATTGTTTTTCATTTTTCAACTTACATATGATTGATGGGTTTTCTTCAGGCGTTTTAGTAACTTTAAGAGTAGTTTTGAGTTAGTTTCTACTATACATGCTTTTGGTTTCTAAATCTAAGAATGTATTGAGACAACAAATCGATTTAGAATTATTGAGGATTAGAAAACGAGTCAAAATATTCATTAGACAAACTTGGGGAGGGACAGGCGCGGCACGCCCCATCTGTGCTAAAGGGTTTGGGGTAGCGCGCGTGTAGTGCGCTCAAATGGAGCTTCATAAAAGTTGGGCCTGGCGCGGCCTGCCCTGAACGCTCCCGGATAGGCATTTTTCACATAGGTTTCGTAATCAATTCCATTCAAACCTTTCTAGAGTGTATTAACACTTCTTATTGATTCTAACTACTATAAATAACTTCTGAAAATCATCCAGAAACAGGAATTACAAACTTGAATCCATAAGTATTTCTCAAATGCTTTTAACTTTTTTCTAATACTTGAAGTTAGATGAGTAAAAGAGTAATATATAAAAGTTTGCAATTTGTTTCTTCAAGTATATATGGGGACTAACTATTTCCAAAGAGTATAAAAAATTTCACGGAAGCTGAGATTTCCAAAGTGCATTTGAGCTATTTTTCAGAAAAGACTAATCACTTTCTTAATAAAGGAACAGAGAAAACTTTGACTTTTAAGTTGGCCTTTGAGATATGTTTTTGAGCAATTATCCGAAACCACAAAAACAAGATATGTTTTAAAATATAAAAACCTAGTATATTTTTGAAGTAGTATTGAGCACCGATATGGGGGAGAGTTTAGAAAACTCCGAGCTGCCACAAACCATGTATCCACCATGGGTAAAAAAGGGTCATACTTTTTAGATGATTCCATCAGATCTTTCAGACTAGTGGATTTACTTAGTATTCCATGTCTATACTCATTTCTATTTATTGCACGATCCTAGAAGCTTGAGGCAAAATGTTGTATTATCACAATAGCTCTTATGTTATGGTTGTCGATTAGAGAAACTCCAACATAAGTAATTTTATTTTATATACACATTTTATTGTTGGTATTAGGCATATTTATATTCCTAGAATTCTACTAATGCCCATATTTAAGTATAGTATGAATTCAATCTTTATGTATTTAAGAGTCTTATTGAGTCGTTTGTTTATTTATGAGATAACCAACATAATTAGTTGTGTAGGTGAGCTTAATGGGTGAAACGAGCACAAAAATGGAGAAAGGAAGCAATCTTAAGGTTTGAGTCATAAGATAGCAAGGAAAACTTTGAGTAAAATGCACCAACACATTTGCGTGTGGCTCATGGATCGCGGAGAGGGATTAGTATCATGGTAAAAAAAATTAAATATGAGGTAGAACACCTCATGTAGCTCGCGTGTCATGGATGAGATGCCTAGTTTTGGGCAAGAAAGAAATCATGAGGCAGAACACCTTGTGATAATCGCACGTCGCACAGAAGGAAAATTTGCATGGACTCGGAATTCTCAAGGCATTGCAAGCCTTAGGCAAAGTTTTGGCTGTCTTGACTTTTAATATAACTAAGGTTTAGTTTTTTTAGGGAGTATTCTTTTTTCTGGATTTTGAAAAATGACGATTTTGGAGACGTTTTTCTGAAGCTTTAGGGTTGTTTCTCCATCTCTTTTCCTTTCAATGTTATCTCTTGAGTTTACTATTGGGTTTAGTATTGACTATCATATGAATCTCTCCTATGTTCTTACTTATGTATTTCATGCTTTATCACTAGAGAAATAAATACATTGTCCGAATTGAACTTGAGAGAGGAATAAGAGTATAGAATGTGGACATATGGATCTTGTTGAACTCTAAATACCTAAGGTTCATTTATTTCTAGGATATGGATATAATTAGAAACCTCGTTTGGGTCACTATAAAGGCAAATAACTTAATGCTTTGTAATTAATCACTCTATCCCCCCTTAATGATGTAGTTAGGTTGTTAATTATCATAGGCGAGTAGAGGTTGGGAGACCATTATCGACATTTAGTAATTACCCTTACTAAATGAGAGTGAGTACATGATTCGTGACAAATGTTGCAGCCCTGGATCTTTCTGAAAACATATTTTGTAAACCTTGAAACTTAATCGTATTATTTATATTTGTTTTCAATTTACAAATAGAAAATAAAGAACTCTTAAAACTGCAACTACATTTTTGTTGAACTTAAAATAAGAAGAATTTTTGTTTTTAACGTGAGTCCCTAGGGGTACGATGCCCAACTCTTAAAAAGAGCTACTTTATTACTTATATGACCACTTGTACTTCCGTGTGCGATTTGGACGTAACAAGTTTTTGGCCCTACTCCCGTAGACTTTAGAATTAGAAAATATTTGATTTTTTTAATTCTGAAATAACAAGAATGTGTTGACAACTTGATCTTAGCATTTCATTATTGCAGGCTGTGTGAAAGTACATAATAGACCAGGATCAAGGATTGTTGTCGTCTATCTGAAAACCTGAAAGATTCCTACACAGAAGATGGAGTAAAGCTTAATATCCAATTCCTCTAGTTATTGGTGAACTACCATCTCCTTTCAAAAATCAGAGGAAAAATTATAAGAACCTAAAACAATGGCTGCTGAAATGAAAGTAAGAGATTTGGAAATCCCACGCCCCACCAATGTGACTTGGTGCATTCAGATACCTGAAGCCTATGGGAGATTTGAACTGAAGAAGAGTATGGTGAAAATCTGTACACAAATGGGCAGTTTACTGGTCTTTCAAATGACGATCCTACACTCATGCCCCGAGCTACCTCCGAGACGCAGACATGAGACATAGGACCACAAGTGAACCAAAGCTAACCCTGCTGACATGATCATGAGCATACTAAAAATAATAAAATAATGCAGAATTTAAATAATAATATAGATGAAAAGATGGGGAATACCATACGCTTAAACTGAGATATATGAAAACTGATGTGTTTCATACAAAGAAGTTATTAACTTAATACTAAGATGAAACTAATAATGCCTGAAAATAGCCTCTAATTGCCTGGAAATTTTGGGACAGGCCCCAACTAAGTCTAGCAAAAGCAGAAACTAAAGGACTAAATAACTGAAATGAACTCATGACTATTTTCCTCAGAGAATGAGGACTCACCATTAATTCTGCTGAATTGAAGATCGGGAAACGGTCTAAGAGTGATCTAGATACTGAGAGTGTGAACCTACATCATGAAAAGATGTAACACACATATGCGTCAGTACCTGAATAATAGTGAGAATGTAGGATAGAGTAAAGCTGAAACAAAACATGATTGAACAAGCACAAAAGCAAGTATAATGTTCTGAACATGATAGATTGAATTCTGAGTTAACACGATGTAATGACCAAATTTATAACATACTAAGACTAAATACTAACTAAACTGTAAATATGGTCAATGCAATAGAGTCAGACTGAACTCTGGGTTATACTAATAAATGATAATAATACCGCATGAGCTAAAATGGAGTTCGATGTATACGCCCAATCAAGAGGACCCAATATACCGTTTCAGAGGTATAAAGACATGCTTGCGTGATCACTAAACCAATGCCCACAGAGGGGACTTACAACCTACTTGTCTAGTAGTTGTTGACTATTTGGGTACGCTGAAACCTAGTCCAACACGGTATTATGCTACTCCCAATGAATTAAATGATTAACATATTATGACTGAATTTCTATAAATACTGTAAGATCAAAATTGAACATGGAAATTAAGAATGCATTAATTAATCTGATAAAGATGTATTAATAACTGAGGCATGCATATATGAAAATACTGAAATATTTGACATACCATGTGTAATTCAAGAACTAAAAAAATACATAGCTAGAGCTTTGAAATTCATGCAATAAACTGAATAATAACATGGTAATCTAATTTTGACCATATACCTAACTAATTCATGATAATCTGCTTAAGTTCTATAAACCTTAAGTCTATTCGTGATATGAGAATCATGAAACTGAATGAAAACTAGGGATCTAATGGGTGCAAGAAACTCAGTAATGAAATCTGTAGTACAAAAGACTACAGGTATGCTAGAATTAGATGTTGTTACTGCAATAACTACATATATTATTGCTATGCAGAATATGATGAACACACACTTTAGTAACATGGAATTAGGGCAACAACCTATTCAAGTGAACTCAGTTCAACAACCACCATGCGGTGCAAACCCAGACACTCTATACATTGTAGGTAATACTAAAAGAGGAGAATGCCAACAAAACTGTGGGAACTGATACAACCCAAGTTGGAGAAACGACCAAAACTTCTCTTGGAGTAAAAATCAGAATCACGGCCAAGGGCAACACCAATATAGGCTGCAAGGCAATGCTCATGGGTACAATAACTGGCACAACAAGAGCAACCAAAGCCGCAATCTAGAAACATGAGTGTTGAGGATATTGTGTAGAAGATTATGGCGGACCAAGCTTAGTTAGCTGCAGATGTGAGAAATATCAATTCGCTACTCAGTTAGTGGAGAAACAATTTGGGAAATTTTCTTGTGCCCATAATTGACAACCACAAGGAGGCTTGCCTAGGATACTGACCAAAATCTTGAAGATGTTAATGTTGTGAGTACACACAGTGCTTAGCAATCGGAGGAGTTAGCTCCTAAGAAAAGTATCACTGAATATGTAAACAACGAAAGGAACCCATGAAAGGTGAGTTCAAAGAGAATGAAGTAGTTTCATTGGCTAAAAAAGTAAAACAATTAGTGAGACCACCTCCTCCATTTCCTTAGAAGTTCAAGAAAAAAAAGGAGGACAAACGTTTTTTGTAGGTTTCTCTCTCTCTCTTGAAACAAGTTCACAATAACTTGCCTTTGGTAGATGTATTACAGGACATACCTTGGTGTGGAAATTACTTTAAGGGGATTGTGGAGAGAAATACGAGGTTGACAGAGTATGAAACTATGGAACTTACTGAAGAGTGCAGCTCCACAATATAGAACAAGCTGCCCATTAAATAGGAATATCCGAAAAGTTTCACTGTTAGGATCAATATAAGGAAGAGAATTCATGATAGACAGATGAGCGGTCTTGGAACTAGTATAAAAGTGATGCAAACTTCGCTGTCAAAAAAGATAGGTTGGGTAGTCCTAAACCTACTACAACAATTTTGCAGTTGGTGGATAGGTCGTTAGCTAGGTCTGAGGGTGTTGTAGAAGATGTAATGGTACAAGTAGAATCATTGATTTTCCCAGTAGATTTTGTAGTGTTGAATTTTGAGCCAGATCCTGAGGTCCCCTTCATCTTAAGGAAAACTTTCTTTGAAACTCAAAGGGCAATGATTGATGTAGCCGCTAGGCAGCTTACTATGAGGACTCATGATAAAGTAGAGGTTATTGATGTGCATAAAGCGTTGAAAATGCAGATGTGTATGAGGAGTTGTCTGCCATAACTTTAACTGCTCTTGAGGAAAAAGAAAAGTATATTGCAGCCAAGGATACCCTAAAGCGAGTGTAAGTGGGTGATGACCTATATGGGGATTTTGAAGCACAAAAAACTGTCAAATCCTTGATGTGTCACTTATAATGACAACTAGAGATCGTTTGGAGCCTCTAAGTAGGGTTTTGGGTCCTTCACCCAAGCCCTCCATTGAAGAAGAACCCAACTTGGAGATAAAAAACACTACCGTCCCACCTTAGGTAAGCATTCTTAGGTAAACATAAAACTTTACATGTTATTTTGTCTGCAACATTATTATACGAATAGGTGGAAGTCGCGCTACGAGTTCTGAAGAGAAGAAAAATACCTATGGGATGGCAAATGTCTGGCATCCATTGCAATATTCCCACTCTCTATATGATCAAAATATACATGGAAGAAAGGTATAACGCAAGTGCACAACATAACCGGAGATTAAATCCATAGATGAAAGATGTTGTCACGAAAGAGGTCATTAAGTGGCTCGATGCAAGATTATATACCAAATATATGACATTAAATTGGTTAGTCCACTGCAGTGTGTGCCAAAGAAGGGAGGAATGAATGTTGTAACCAAAGAGAAGAATGAGATGATACACAGAAGAATAGTCACGATGTGGAGGAGTTTCATCTATTACATAAAAGTCAATGAATCCACTAGGAAGAACCACTATCTAGTACTTTCAAGCTTATGTCAATCTTCCTGTAAAATGCCCCAACAACATTTTAGAGATGTAGGATGGCATTCCTCCATGATATGGTGGAAGACTTGGTTGGAGTGTTCAAGGACAATTTCTCAGTGTTTGGTGAGTTATTTGAACTGTTTTTATTAACCTGACCGAGTTCTTAGTAGGTGTGAGGAGCCCAATTTATTGCTTAACTTGGAGAAGTGTAAGTTCTTTGTTATATAACAGACACATGATCTCAAAGAGTTGTATAGAAGTTCATAAATCGAAGATGGAATTGATTTAGAAATTTTCACCACCTATATCAGTGAATGAAGTCCAAAGCTTCCTTGGACATGCTAGATTTTACATGAGGTTAATCAAGGACTTCTCTAAAACTGCAAGACCTATGTGCTTTCTATTAGTCAAAGAGACGAGATTTGTGTTTGATGAAATATGTATGCAGGCTCTTGCGATGCTGAAGCAAAAATTAAATAAAGATCCTATTTTTATTGCTCCAAATTGGAAGCTCCCATTATAGTTAATTGTGATGCTAGTGACATAGCATTTGGAGAAGTGCTTGGGTAGAGAACGGAAAAGGTGTTTCACTCGATATACCAAGCAAGCAAAACACTTGATGTAGCACAATCAAACTATACAGTGACAGAAAAGGAGATGCTAGCCTTGGTACTCCTATTTGAAAAATTCAGTTCATATCTGGTGGGAACCAAAGTGATAGTACACACTTATCATGGACTCATTCTGTACTTTTATAATAACAATGATGTCAAACCTAGGTTTATTAGGTGTAGTTTGATCTTTAAGTAAGAGACAGGAAGGAAATTGAAAACCAAATAGATGATCATATTTCCCGACTGGAGGATTAAACTCATGTGAGTAATGAGGGGAATATTTGTGAAAAGTTTCCTTATAAGCAACTGCTTGCATTGGACATTGCGTAAGTGCCTTGGTATGTTGACATAGTGAATTTATTGTGAGTGATTTATTTCCACCTGGTGCATCAACACATCAAAAGTAGAGGTTAAAGTATGATGCATGCTTCTATGTATGGGATGAGCCCTATTTATTCAAGCAAGGTCTTAATTTGATGATGAGAAGGAGTATAGTTGAGTAAGAGCAGACACAAGTGTAGGAGAGTTGGCACGCATCGCCATATGATTGACATCATGTACGGAAAAAAATTGTGCATATGGTATTGCAATTCAGTTTCTTTTGGCCTATATTGATTATATATGTTTCTTTGTTTGTGAAAGGTTGTGATGACTTCTAGAGAATGGGATCCAATTCAAAAAGTCATGAGATGCCATTGAATAATATACTAGAGGTGGAGATCATTGAAGTGTGGGGGATAGACTTCATGGGACATTTCCCATCGTCCTGAGGCAATAAATACATTATAGTTGTTGTGGATTATGTTTCTAAGTGGGTGGAGGCTGTTGGATTACCAACAGATGATGCGAAAGTGGTATTCAAATTCATCCGATAGCACATATTTACCAGGTTTGGGACGCCACGAGCTATAATCACTTACGAAGGTAGGCATTTTTATCAATAACTCAGTGCATAGTCTATTAGCTAAGTATGGAATGAGTCACAAAGTGGCTACAACATATCACACCCAAACTAGTGGTCAGGTTGTTGTATCGCATAGGGAGGTCAAGTAGATCCTTTATAATATTGTGAATGCCCAATGAAAAGATTGGGCTAACAAGCTAGATGATGCGTTATGGGCATATCAGACTACTTACATGACAACAATAGGGGCTTCTCCTTATCGGATGGTGTTTGTAAAAGCATGTCACCTACTAGCTGAGTTAGAACACAAGGCGTACTGGGATATGAAGAAGAATAATCTGGATCCTGAGTTAGCAGGCTGGAAGAGGATCACACAACTGCATGAGTTACAAGAGTTTAGGCTTCATGCCTATGAAAATGAAAAGCTATATAAAGAAAAGTCCAAGAATGGGTATGACAAGAATATTGTGTTACACACCTTTGCGCCTGGTAATCTAGTGTTTCTTTAAATTCTAGACTGAAGTTGTTTCCACAAAAACATTGTTTAAGTGGAATGGTCAATTTGAGGTAATGAGGATGAGTCAACATGGTGCTATAGAATTATGAAACAAGGATAAGAGCTTTACTTTCCATGTAAATGAGCAACGGGTCAAGCACTAATTTGGTAAGGATGTGGATTGTGAGATTGAGGCTCTCACCTTAAATGATGTATGAGTCCTTTGACGGTTCGTGCGGCGACATTAAATCAGGCGCTACACGGGAGGCAAACCGTGAACCATTGTAATAGTTAGGATTTATTTGTTTTGTTGATTTACTTTTAGTTTGACGAATTATACAAAATAAAAAAGTCAAATAAATAATAATAAAGAAAATATAAAAAGATGAGAGCCAGATATATATATATATATATATATACATGCACACACACATAGAGAGAGAGAGACAACAGGAATTTGGCTTCATGACTACTGTACATAAGCAGTTGTACTCAAGCAGGGCCAAACTATCCTGGGAAGGAAGCTGCCCTATTGCAGAAACAAACAATGCACAAGCATAAAAAATGTAAATAACTTTATTGGAACACCAGATAAACCTACTTAACTAAAAGGGATAACTTTAACTAAGAGAACCAACGACTAAAATGAATTAATTTAATTTGATTAAACTATTATACATATTTGAATGTCCTTTGCAATAAGTGGATAAGAAAATAGGCAACGGAATGCGAAAGAAATGTTCAGTAACAAGCATATACACTGTCATCATATTCTGTCCACTCACATGGATCAAAACTCATTGGCTGTTTCACTGTTAGATTAAACGTTATCTGCACATCCACCAAGGAGCAAGGAATTTCTCCTTTTCTTCTACGGTAAATATCATATCCGTATAAATGTGAATTTTTTGGGCCATCTACACAGATGCTTTTTTTAACACACTATTTAAATTTATCAAAGGAATGGTTCATTCATGTAATTTTAAAGTCAAAATTTAGCCGACTTTCTTACAGAATATAACTTCAAGAGTAGCCTTAAAAGAGAACTTCTAAAGTCCTGACTAGGAGTTCTAGGTTTAAAGTCTAATGGAACAGTCATCATCTTATGCATTGGAGTTAAAAAGAACATAAAATATTTCATGTCTCTGTTTTTAGGATCCTGAGAATTATTGTTACGTTTCACAAAAAAATATACTATTAAACTTAACTAGCATTGAACTTCCATGAACTTTCATCTAGTTATTACCTTTGAGTATCATAACCTGTGAACCTGATAGTTGCGAAAGACCTAGAACTCTGTTATCCAAAAGATCAATATGTGTAACTTCATTCTGATAAATTGCACATTTCTAACATTTCTAGATGTGTTAATGTTGTGTTGTGTAATATTAAGGAAAACTAATAAACACCAGATGATTTTTCAGGTTGGAATTCCTTTGCTTTTTGAATAGTTTGGAGATTTTATCATGAGGTGATGCTATACATTTCTCTCTACCTTCCTCAACTCAACTATTAGTTAATAAGATTTTGTAGTACATAGTTCCATTTATTTTGTGATATTTGATAGTAAGCACTTTGATTTCTAATTGTACTCTAACAAGCCTCTCCTGGACAATTTCATTCTATCTTAGGCCATTGATTAAACCATTTCTATCCAAGATGAGATACGAATGGAAATACATATTTGATGTTTTAGAATATTGAGCTGGTTAGGACGACAGATGGAGTCCCTCTGAAGATCATAGGACGGCTAATGATTTGATCCTATTAAAAAGAAACTTTTCATTCTAACAACATTCCATGAAACGTCCCAGTACATTATAAGCAGCAGTAAAGAGATATTTTTTATTACAATGATGTATGGTATGTGTATGTAAAGTGATCAATACATGTTAGATGCCATTTTTTGAAATTAGTCAACAACCCAAGGTAGTTAAATAATTTTTTTGTTTTACACAAAGAAATGTCATGCAACTAAAGATAGAGATTGAATATTTACCATTTGACACCTTTGTTAGGGTTGATTTAGATTTGATTTTCATTTTCAGATAATTCTTTGTAAGGTTAAGGGCTCCAACATATGATAAGTATCGCTATATATTTGGTTGTATTATTTTTTAACGGACTTTTAAATTCACAAGGAACTATTAAAAGTTTTTTCATTTATTTCAAGATAAGAATTGATATAAAGTGGAAAAGAGTTTATCATAATTCTATATTATATATGAGAAAAATAAATTATACTACAAACTTTAACATATGGTTCTGTTTGTCAAAATAAATCACATGTTTCTGGAGGTGGTCTGGGCAATATTAGTGGTGACAACGATGTTGACGGAGTTGGTGGCAGTAAGCCAAAAATGACTATTGATGAGGCATTCTCTTATTTGTACCAATTTAATGACAAGTATCCAAATCAAAGGGAGAAGTATAGCACATTCCTTGTTGTCATGATGGGCTTTATGATAAAAAGGTTTGCTACTACAATTCGTCTATTGTCAATCTTCACATATTTCTTTTCTTATTTGGTGATATATGTGGAACTAATTTTTAATATTGCTTACTGAATTGATATTGTTGGTGTCATTGAAAAGGGGAAAAATTTATTCAAAGGGCATCCTAGTTTACTCCTTGGTTTAAATCAATTTTTTACTTTAGGGCTATGAAATAATCCTGAATAATGTAAATATGAAATATATTTGATGGAAGAAGTATTCAATTTTATGGAAAAAAAATACATGTTATATGTATGTTACTTTTTTTATTTTAATAATAAAAGGTTTACTTTTTTATCAATTATAAAACTTTACTCGTAATTTTTGTCCTCATAACTGCTTATTGGAATGTCTAGAAAATTACAGTTAGGTGAAGGATATATATATCCATGTTTCAAAAGGAGAGAAAGAACGCCAAAGTAGTGCATAATAATGTGATACTAATTATTTGTCTTCTCTAAACCACGTTAAACAATTATTGAAGTTAGATATACTACTTTTTATCATGCTCCTTGTTTAAAATATATATCGCATTGTGGATTTCGTGTTAGTAATATTTGGTATAGTTTGATTCGAAAGTCAAATTGTTCCATATGGACGTTCATCCTTTGTTTCATCTAGCCCTATATTACTAAATTGTTACTTATTTTTTATCATATGTGAGGTATATACATTTTTAATTAGTTTAATATTAGAGATAAAGATAATATAATGTTTGTATTAATTATGCTGATGTTAAGGGTTATCGATTTATTAGATGGTCTATTAATATTAGCTTATTTAAACATAACTAGTACAATCCTTCCTAGTTTGGTATAAGACATCTATTTATCAGCTTTGTCCATTTCAATCCAAGACGCAAAAAAGGAACACGAATATGTTAGCCAAATTGACCAATGGTTGTTATCTTATCAAACTGTATTAAAGAATACTTTTTCGTATTAGGTATGTTATATGTTGGCTTAATAAAGAAAAAACATATAATTTTTAGTAGTTATAGAACTTATAAAATAAATAATAAAGCAATTATAATTTAGTAAGAGGTGGATGGCTGGGGGCATGAACTACATTTTAGCCCAATAAATTGTAACCGAATTAGCTTTGGAGTGAGTTAGCAAGTAATCTATGTAGAAATTAAAACAGAAATAAATTTATCATAAGCGACCCATTTTGTAGATGTACCGAATTCACTTATATTGAGGTGCGTTATAGTTTAGATCACATAAAATTTAGTTAGAAGAAATGTGATCACATAACCCTCTTCCATTTGAGATGGACTTAAATGACGGTAAATGTATCCTTTAGACAATATATTCCATAATATTTGGTAAAATCAATTAAAAGCTTCGCATAATGTCATCTAATTAAGCATTACTTTATTATATACAATATGATGTAATCTAATTCCTCTTTCAAAAAATTGAAGTATAATTGTAAACATTAAATATTCCACATAGTCTTTACTTTTGTGGGGATATAATTCACCGAACAATTATTTCAAAAATATAAGGGTAGTTGCATTAATTACAAATGAAATAATAAACACAAAATTATACAGAATAGTCAACAGTTTGTTCTGCAATTCTCATAATCTTCATTTATTATAATCTAGAGTGATATAGAAAATTATAGCCTAATTTAAAAATGTTCAGACTTATTACTTATTTTAACCTCATTTTTAAAATTTTACCTTTTTTAACTATTGATCAATTTTTTTTTATAGAACATATAGATGTGCATAATTTGATATTAGAAATACATAAGATATATAGTAAAAATATATTTTTTTTCTAAATTTCTTATTTTAGCTCACTTGTTTTTGTAAACTTGTGTACTGTTGTGCTTCTAACTCAAAGAGTAGGAGGGGGAAAAAGGTAGAGAACTTAATTGTAAAAATATTTTTGTTATATTTTACGATTTATACAACCGATTAAAAATCTATTTTTTGTTTAGAGATCTCTTCAAACTTTTAATTTTACTAACTTATCTCAAATGGTTTGTTTAGTTAGAAAATGAAGCATCTCTTGTTTATTTGTTTTTGTTACATTCAAACTTATTTTTGTTATTCTATTTTTGCATCATGAAAAGATCGAGAGATGCCTTCCCATTTGGTTTTTATCATAAAGATCCGTAAGATCTTTGCCTTTTGTTCATTTTGTTCTACGTCAATTTTTTAGCTACTCAAATTTTTTAGATGAAATTTTGATAATTTAGTTATTTTCCATTACTATGATGTACGGTTTTTGTATGTAAAGTGATCAACACATGTTAGATGCCATCTTTTGAAATTAGTCAACAACACAGAGTAGTTAAAATAAATTTTTGCTTAACACAAAGAAATGTCACGCACAACTAAAGATAGAGATTGAATATTTACCATTTGATGCATTTGTTAGGGTTGATCTAGATTTGATTTTTCTTTTTTAGATAATTATTTGTAAGGTAAGGGCTCCAACATATGAAAAGTATTGCTATATATTTGGTTATATCATTTATTAAAGGATTTGTTAATTCACAAGGAACTATTAAAAGTTTTTTCATTTATTCCAAGATAAGCATTGATATAAAGTTGAAGAGATTTTAACAGAACTCTATATTCTATATTGGACAAAAAAATTATACTACAAACTTTTAACTATGGTTATGTTTGTCACAGTCAATCAGATGTTTCTGAAGGTGGTCTGGGTAATACTAGTGGTGACAGCGACGTTGACAGAGCTAGTGCTAGTAAGCCAAAAATGACTATTGATGAGGCATTCTCTTATCTTGACCAAGTAAAGGACAAGTTTCCAAATCAAAGAGAGAAGTATATCACATTCCTTGTTGTTCTGATGGACTTTATGAGAAAAAGGTTTGTTACTACAATTCGACTATTGTCAATCTTCACTAATTTCTATTCTTATTTGATGATATATGTGGAACTAAGTCTTGTTATTTCTCAAAGAATTGATATTGTTGGTGTCATAGAAAAGGCGAAATACTTATTCAAAGGGCATCCTAATTTGCTCCTTTGTTTAAATCCTTTTTTACTTAAGGGCTATGAAATAATCCTGAATGATGAAGATGAGGAAACATATTTGATGCAACAAGTATTCAATTTTATGAAAAAAACCGCGGTTACATATATCTTACTTTATGATTTTAATAATAATGTCTCCCTTTTTATTAATTAAAAAACTTTTCTCCTAACTTATGGCTTCATAACTTTTCGCAGGAACGTTTAGAAAATTACAGTGAGGTGAAAGATGTTTTTCCATGTTTAACAAGAAGAGAAAAAATGCCAAAGAGGTGCACAATCAGGTGATACTATTTATAATTTTAGTACATAGATATTTTTTTAAAAACCTCATGCTCTTGTTTATAAGTACTATTTTATTGACTTTTAGGTTATCCTACATCTCAAAGACCATCTGGATTTGCAAGATGAATTCAAATTTCTTCTAGGACAACTCAATTATTGCTAATCAGTTGTCTTGTCTAAAGGACGCTAAACAATTGTTGAAGTTAAATATTGGACTTTTATCATGCTTCTTGTTTCAGATATGCATTGCTATGCGGATTTAATTGAAAACATATATCAAATTGTTTGATTGAAAATACATATTGTCTACATTATTGTTCAGTCTTCTTTTGATCTAGCCCTATATTGTTAACTTGATACTGAATTTTGAACATGTGAGGTATACTATTTTTTCTTCATTTTTACATTTTGAATTAGAATATTATTAGAGATAAACATAATCAAATACCCATACGCGTATGTTAAGGGATATGGATTTATAAGATGCCCTAACTACAGTTACAAAAACCCTATTTAGCTATAATTAGTACAATGACCTAGTTTGGTCAATCCATCCGTTTATCAACTTTGTCCATTTCAAACCAATCCGTTAAAAAATATACTAATATCTTACGCAAATTATCCCATTGGTAATCTTATCAAACTCTATTACAGAACAAGTTTTCTTTTTTAAATGTTATATATTGGTAGAATAAAGTAAAATTATAATATTAAAATATACCCAAAATTTTAAAATAACAAAAAAGAAGAAGTTGAAACTTTGTAAGAAGTGGGCGAATTGGGGTGCGAAGTTATCCTAATAAATTTTAATAGACACAATATTTCAGTGAGTTAGTAAATGATCAATTTGTTAACTTAAATTCAGATAAACTTTGCAAAACTGACCCATTTGGTAGATATACCTAACTAAGTAATCTTGAGGAGAGTTAGAGTTTAGATCAAATAAAATTTTGTTAGAAGAAATAGATCACATAACCTTCATTCCATTTGTAACAAATAGAAATGACGGAATACTTAGCTACTTAAGCCTTAGCCAAAGTCTTCTATTTCAGTTTGTAAAATTATTTAAATGAGCCTCATCATTAGTATATACTATATAATATAATCTTATTCCTCCTTGCAAAAACTGAAGTATAATTTTAAACATTCAATATCAAACACCACCTTAGACTTTTATAAAAAAACAATTGACCACATAATTGGTTAAAAAATTGTAATCTTCCTCGAGGTCGTTTGTTTGTTTTAGATGCTTTTACTGTTTTACCCCCTTCTTACCTTCTGTATGGCGTTTGTGTGGTTTCAGAATAAGTAGCATTCTTCTCAAGGTAATTGATTCAGTTTAGTCTAACTTTGTCAATCTTTTGTGGCCTCATGCTTAAAGAGTTTAATTTAGTCAACTTGCGGATATTTTGATGTTAGATCGGAATATTATCAGTTCCATCTGCTAGAAAGAGTTATTTTTGTCAAGTGTGATGATCCATTACGGTTTTGAGGATTCTTTTGGAGTTTGTGCGAGTAGGAGTTTTAGACTTCAAGTTTTCCTTAAAATTTAATATCCACTAAAATAAACTCTATTATCAAGAACAAGTAATTTCGTTAAAAGTTACTAATAATTATAGTTCATATATGAGTGCTATAGAGACTTATGTAGAATAATTTTACACAAACAAGGAGTCCCAAGAAAATCATTTAAGTGGGATGAAAAGTTTGTGTAGGAACAAGCTAAAGGAAAAAGTCAGTTCCTACAGTATTTAGCAAAATGTCAATTAGGTTGGTAATATTGATCCACAAGTTTCTATTTCATTTAGAGGATCCATGAGAAATTGTTTATGAAGGAAGTTTGAAGAGATGAATGTATGCCCCTAGTTGTTATTTTGGTAGCATTGAGTTGTGTTGATGTGCTATATGTTTGTTTTAGTAGCAATGAGTATGCCCCTAGTACTTGTACATTAGTAGCAATTAGTTGAGCTGATGTACTATTTATTTGTTTTCTAGTTTATTAACAGTTGATAACACAGACAACCTTCCATCATTTTTACAGGATCTGTGAGAAATATTTTAGGAAGGAAGCTTGAAAAGATGAATGTATGCTCGGAGATTTGTCTAGAAAATTCTTTGGTTTTATTTTTGAGGTTTCTTGCATATATATGTGACTTTCAACATTTTGCTTATTATGTCATTGAAAGTGTTGAGTTTGGTCAACATTTTGATGAGACAACTTTTTTTGGTTGTTTCATTGACTCCGACATATCGATTCTAGTCTAGTGTCATACTTAGTTTGCATAAATAGGATTCTGGATTATTTCCGGACCCCAATAGAGGATTTTGTCTTTTCTAATATACTGATGGTGCAGAATCCATTCCTTTTTCATGATCGCTGGGAGTTTAATCCGTTTTCCTTCGTGTATGGGGTCTTTGGTGCTTTCACGAATCGTCAACTTTGCTGACCTTTGCGATCGCGAGGAGGTATCCATGCTCGTGTAAGCAATTCAATTCTTGCCAATGTCTTTTTAAAAGAGAGGACAATAACCAAAACCCCATTTAAAATATGATTTTTAGGTGATTTCTGGAGCATTTCTTGTCAGATTTTTGTGATTTTTGTTTGAGTGCGTTCGGAATGTTCCGATTGAGTTTTTCTCATTCCAGGATGGTTGAATCTTTTGTTTTTCTCGTAATTTCTATAATTTCATATTTATTTCCCTATTTTTAACCCATGATCTAAATTAAATAATTTTCTTGGTTTATGTTTATCAGAAATCAGTTTGTACTCATGTTTGTGTTCCAAGTTCCTTGAGTTACTTGAAACCATGAATATACTCGATTTCATGACTCCATGCACGATACTACTTTTGTTTATTGGGGGTTTCATGATCATTTGAGTCCCTTTATTTATAATTTCTTTGGAATGATTATTTTTGTGTTCCCTTGGTGTTTTTGATAGCGTGACATTGCTACGAGTCTCTTTGGAAGGGCAAAACTCTTGAGTAATGTATTCAGCCTTGTATTGACCCTCAGAATTAATTAGTATTAACTAGAGCTTCACATGTGTTTTATGATTTGGTAACTTGTTAAAACGATAAGAAATAGCTTCTAAAGTTTTGTTTAAAGAGTTTTGAGGTCGAACGTAAAGGAACAATCAAGATATTCCGAAACTAGTATTTTGGTGTTAGTGTGTTCTAGTCCGTTGTCATTTGATTGGTGTGTTGTTTGGAGTCCCAAATTTGAATAAGAGATCCTACTATGTAAGTTGTATTTTTTAGAGGTTAAACGTTGGGGTACGACCTCCTCAAGTACCACCCCAAGGGTTCTTGATGAGGACCCTAGGTTTAGGCCCCAAGCTGCCAAAAGTTCACGAGTTACGACCTATACTTGTGTCCCTTAAATCGAGTGATGCCCCGTAACTCAAAGGCATAAAATACTTAGAATATGGAGGCTTGTCCACCTTGAGGAGTCTCTGAACAAAACCATGAGCCAGCCAAATGTCCCGTAACCCCACATATTGTCGGTAGGTGGGGCTGGTAGGTCATAAGTGTTTGCTATCGCGGGTTCGACCAAGCGAAGGGTGGTTTGGTAAATTCCACCCTTTGCTAATTATATAAATGGACGGTTATTTTATGTATTTAGGTATTATAAGAGTATTAGATCAATTTGACCATCTTTTAGACTTGAACATAAAATCAAAGCCTTCCCTCCCGAAAGTTCTTTCTATAACACCATTGAAGGTTAAGGTCAACATCAGGCTTGGAGAGGTGATTTGAACGACCTTAATCTTCAATTTTCGTTGGCTTTCGACTAGTGAGGAATGGTGATATTTCATCCTTGGTTAACCTCTCATTCAAGGAGTCCGATCAGAGGTTTTTCAAAAGTTTTTAATGTTAAAAAGTCTCAGTTTCTATTCTAAGCATGGGTTCGTTGGTACAGTGTTTTCAAAACCATTGTTTTGATCATTTAATGTTTTATTATTGTTTTTAATATGATTATGTATGAAATTCCTTTGAGTAACCATGATCTCACTAAACTTCTAAATTGACTTATGAAGTGGGATTTGTAATTATGATTGCGTGTTGGTGGAATTAAACTTAATCTGAATTGTTTTATTGGTTTCTATTGTTATCTATGATGATTGATGGTTTTGTGTCAAAATTGAGTAATGGTGATCATATCATTTGAGAGAGGTACTTAGCTTCTTAAATATAGTATAATTGATCTTGTATTTGTTTGATCCACTTATGGTGGAGGTGTTTACTTCTAACATGTCTTGTGATCACAGACTTGAATGCATTAGATGATTGAGTGAAATATTTTCATTATGTATAGGTATGGATGCGTACTATGAAGGTTATGTATACGGTTCTTAAAGGTAGCATGATTACTAGTGTATAAGTGTTTTCTCAATTGTACTCTTATGAACGAATCTGCGATTTTAGATGGATGTCGTCACGTTAATTAAGGTGGAGTGTCTAGTAGAAATCTCAATATTCCTAATACCTTTCCAATGAATTAACTAATGATAGGTTTGGATGGATATTATCTCATTAGTTGAGGTGAGGTATTTAGTAGTAATCCCCTAACGTATAATTAATGAATATGATGAACGTCTTATACTCCATGGGGATAAGGTTAAACACCGAGAGGATATGAAAAAGATGAGTGTTCTCCCGTGATTTTAGGAGTGGTACTTAGTAGCAATCTCTAGAGATGGATACCCTCATCATAGTTTAGGAGGGGTATCTTGTATCAATGTTTCTATCCAATAACTATGAGCCTGTATAGGTCTATAACTAGTGGTACCATTTAATCTAGAAAGAATGACCCTACCTTAGGCAAGTGGGATGGATCCCTCATCCTGTACGGGTTTAACCAGGATTCCATGTCAAACTCTCATGGTCTATGTCATTTAAGGCTTACCCCCACAATAAAAATAAATTAACTATGGCTTACCTTGGGTGAAATACTTAGTATTGGTGGTGGTATGGTAAGCCATCTATGCACTTCACAAGTAGATATTTGATAGAGGTCATGGTGGGTTCCCTATGATGATAATGAATGAATAGGTTCTTATATGATGTTAATGAAGTATGTTGACCTATGTCTAATGAGTATTGAAGGTGTTATTACTTGTTGAATGTGATGTGCCTAGTCTAGCGTGACTTCATAGAACCATAAAGTGTGAGTAGTAGAATGGGATTCTACTTACACATTGCACTAGTGTGACTTGGAGTTATCTTAGGTGATGGTTCCGATGTTAAGGTGGTGTCTTATGATGTGATTATATATTTATGAATATATATGGTCATTTGATAAAGATTGCATCAAAATTTACTTTTATTAACCTTAAGGTGATGCTTTTGTATGGAGGGTGGTAAAGGACACTATCTATACATTGTACTAAGTGTCACTTGAGGGTTGGTTGGGGTGAGGAGTTAAGGTAAGAAGAAGATAATGGGTTGTATGTATTAAATATTTCTAAAATGTGATAAATATCTTCGTATATTATTGATTTCCATGCCTCTTAAATAGTTTTGTTTCAGGTTTTACTGAAATGACTTAAATACATGGCTTTCAACTAAATGACCCCATTCTAGAATGTTTTGGAATGGTAATCAGACTTAGTGCATATTTTTATTAACACCATATTCTTCTTGTTTTTACTACAAAGTTTAGGTTGTGGTAACTAAAGGATCCTTTCAGATTGAAGTGCTTGGATTTGCTATTCCCAAGTATCTGTATATCCACAAGCATTCAAGGATACTTATCGTATGAGTTTCTTTAAATTCATGTAATAGACTTCTATTTTTTTTTCTTTAATTGTAAAGGGATGTGTCCGTATTATGTTGATACGTGCATAAGTTCGTGATGTTGATACTTAGTGTTATATTGGTCTAATAAATGAGTTTTCGATTCTTGACTTTATTGAGAATTTTTTTTTATTCTATAGTATCTTTATGCCAATGGGATGAATGAATGATAAGGGATTCTACAAGACCTCTTTGAGGTCAACTACATCGTGTTACAACTCAGGGGTGCTCTCGAGTCGTGACAAGCCTTAAGGTAGGCGATGGTATCCACTTTTTAGAATAATCCCTTTTAGATATATTAAAATCTATTAGTGTTGTGTGATTTGGTTTAACCTTAGGATTAGCTTATATTTTTAAGCCATTTTGATTTATGACCATGGATTGGTTGTTTAGGTAGTATTAGCCAAAAGCCTTAGTTTAGGTTGCCCTTATTCTTATTGATTGGTATCCTAAATTATTCTCATAGGTCACATGAAACTAAGGATTGTTGTTCGCTTTTAAATTTTTACTCGGTTCATATATCTCTATAAATTCTTGAATTTATGATTTCTTTCTCAATTATTATGTTGTTCGTCTTGAGTTTGTGATCTAGATGTTGGTGTTCTGGGTTAACCCCCTTGTGGTGTGACGAGAATTCTTCCCAATTTTCTATCGATGAAATGAAATAATTGTGATAATGTCTGGGAGGGGTGGCACTTTTGGGATGATCTTTGATTGAAATTACTAGGAATTAAAAAGGGAAAACTTGACTTTAATGCGTTAAAAGTCTGCGACACCCATTTGATTTAAGAGTGATAAAAATCCCTTTTAGTTGATTATTTTGAAGTTTTCGATGTCTTCTACTCTAATGAGCTCGCTTAATCATTTTGGGTAGCCCATTGTCTTAGGCAGGGATACAAACTCTCATCAAAATTTATATTAATGGTAACCTCTATTTGCTATCCCGGGCGGCCCGTGGGTACATCTATCACAGTTAGTGGCTTTCAGTTAAGCTTGAGGTATCATTCTATGAAGCATGATGTTTCTTTTGGGCTTACATGCTTCCTTACTTGGTTTTTCAAGGCATTATAGTGTAACTTAGATTTTAGTTCTATTGAGTGTATTATGACTTATGCATAACTTGTGACTTAATCTTTGATATTGTTTTATCGTTCTTTATATTATATGTTTCATACCGACATTTATGTAAATGTCAAAAATAAATGTCATATATCTCATACCAATATTTACCTATTTATTTAAAATAATTGTCATATATTTCTCATACCGACATTTACCTTTATGTCAAAAATAAATGTCATATATCTCATACTGACATTTACCTAAATGTCAAAAATAAATGTCATATTTCTTATCGACCTTCACATAAATGTCAAAAATAAATGTTGTAATAATCTTACCAACATTGACATATATGTTGCAAAGTAAATGACGCAAATTATTTTCAACATTTACCTAAATGTCACAAAATAAATGTCACAAATTCTTTCTGATAATTACCTAAATGTCAAAAACATTCTCGACACTAATATTTATGACATTTTTTCCAAATGTAAAATAAATGTCGGTAAACAAATTTGTGATATTCAAACATCATAATACAACATTTAGAAAATGTTGTTGTATCTCCATTTTCTCTGGTATTCTATTTTTTTTCTTTTATCATGTACATTTGACATAGCGAAATTTAAGATATGTACCCATGGTAGACCAAAATGTTCATTTTATATGATATATAAAAATAGTTGGTTCAGAAGGCCTTGGCATTGTTGACCATCTTTAAAATAGCTTTGTGAGTTCAATTTTTTTAAAAAAAAAAGGTCAAAATTAAAGGGTTAGTCTTCCCAAGACAAGTTTTTCTTTTATAAACTACGCATACCTGATTCTCACTGAAAAGAGATATGTAGGCATCCTTTCTCGGGTTCGGTGTTTGTAAAAATTTATGTTTTGTTTTAATTTTTTTTAAAAAAATTTACTTTTATTTCTTCACTCTATTGGAGTTTGTCATAAAAAACTTTATTGGATTCTATTTAAAGGTACAAATGGCACCATCGACCAAAGGACAAGGTTCAAAAAGGCCTAGAAGCGTAGGAATTCCAGAGTTCATGATCGTAGATACTATACCAAAAGATTTATGGCAATGGTGGACGGACATGGGAAGTCATGAGAGAAAAAAAAGTAAAGGAACACTTGGGGCATTTAGTGCAACGTATGGAGATTGACCCTAGAAGGGAGGTGGTCGAGGCATTGATTCCTTTTTGGGATCCGAAAAATATGTATTTTGTTCTTCTGACTGTGAGATGACACTAACTTTGGAAGAAATTGCCGGCTTCATGGGGAGGGGGTCTACGGTTCGAGGTGCTGATCTGCGCAATAAAAGACCCATAATTACGAAACATGTTGATGCCAAAAAATTCTAGGAACTGCTCAAGATTAATCAAATAGAGAAAGAGAGTTTGAAAAATGGGTGGGTCTCATTGGACTTTCAATAGCATAGATACGTTCAAAGGGATGGATTCAAGAACTATAGAAACCAGTTGAGTAATAAAAGGGGTTAAGTGGCTTGGAAGGTAAATAGATGCTTTTCTTTTATGGTCGCATATTTGGGGCTCATTATATTCCCCAAAAGGGACAAGCATATTGACATTCGTCTGGCTGGTGTGGTGAAGGCGTTGACCACTATGGAAAGTACAACTATTATTCCTATGATCTTGGAAGATATGTTTCGTACATTGACTAAATGTTTAAGTGGGGAAATGTACTTTGAAGGCTATAATATTTTGCTCCAAATATGGTTTTTGGAACACATTTTTCACCATGATCATGCACCTAGGTTTACTCTAGATTGGTGCTACTACGTTTCTTTCATAAGGAAAGGGAACGCAAAATTGATTTTCCAAAAGGAATCATAACGTGTGAAGAAAAACTTTCAGTGATCACATCTGATGAAATAGTGTGAAATTATTACTGGTTTCCAGCTAAGGATATCATTTGCATGTCTAGTGGTATCTCATTTCTTGTGTTGATTGGTCTTAGAGATGTTCAACCATATGCCCCACTTTGTGTTATGTGTCAACTAGCCAGAGTTCAAGAAATCCCACCCAATGATGATATGAGTAGGTTTACATATGACACTCCACCAGGTTTTGCTTTTAGTAGCGAAAAAATTATGATTATTTGGTACGGGTGTATTATTTTTGAGCTAAGTGAAATGGTTGTGGAGAAAGATAAAGGAATGGTGGTTCCTGGGTACCTATCGTGGTTTTGTGATCCAATGACATTTGGTTAAACTCTGAAAGATCCAGAAGAAAAAAAAGAGATCATCATATTATAAGACATTTGAAAAAAGAGTTGGAGAAGGACAAAGCAACCATTGAACGACAAGAAGTACAGGTCCAAAGAGGAAAAATCACTTGTTAGAGTTGCATGATATGGAAGGAGAAGTGAAGCATGAAGAGGGAAGATTAGCCCAGTTTGAGGAAGAATTGCATAGTAGAATCCACATGGCACGACCGATAAAAAAGGAACATAGTTTTGAGATCTCTCGATTGAAGTGTTTTGAGATCTCTCACCATCAACTTGAAGCAGCAGAAGGGCCAGAGGCCCTCTTGAGGAATAATATTGGTGATCATCAGGCTTTGTTAAATGACTGTCATAAAACCTGGGGACGGATAGACTTCAAGTTCATCAACTCGCAGAGCAAACCTCATATGTTATTAAAAATCAGCGCCGTATGAATGATCAAGAAGTGGTTGAGCAAGCACGGACCATTTTTTTCCATCTGCCGAAGGTGCTGCTGAATTTGTATGAGGCCTTTGGAGGAAAAAGAAAGCCCATGAAAGTGATGAAGATTGAAGAGAAGTTTATGTTGTTTTTTTTTGTTCGTTTCATTTTGTTTGTTGAAAGATTTGGTTTTAAGTTTAAAAATTTAGTGTTTAAGGAAATTATGTTGATCCGGGTTGTGTCTAAACCTTTTGATTTTGTTGTTTTCTTGAAGTTTTGGCAAATGAATTCCAAATTAATATTTTTGAGTTGTCTGACTCTTTGAACTACGTAATGATCTGATTCATGCAGTCACATGATACATAGGAAACCTCCAAAGGGTCCGATCAGAATTTCTTTTACAAAACTTTTTCTTTTTCCAAAAAAAAAGACAATAAGCAAAGCAAAGATGGTATGAAACAATGACCTTCTGAACCCATGTTACTATGTCATTAATAAGTGTGTGATTGATTTATAAAATTGTCTAACCCTCTAACAATTTTGTGCATTTCACATCAACTCTAGTTAGCTTTTGGTGGTTAGTTTGTGGTAAACTGACAGAGCACCCGTACTTTATTAGGTCTAAGGTAAGAGCGTCAATGACAACCAATACTGAAACTATGGTGAATCTAGCGGATTCTCCAATTGATTCAACAACACGAGAGACAGTCACTGTTGAAGAAAATCGGACGTTGAGACATATTATGGAACTATTGCGGCAAGACTGGGCCAATGGACAAGAACCACCAACGTCTATTCCTGGATTTCGTGAGATCACTAGTATCCGATCTTCATCTTCTCAGGTCCCAATATCAGAACCTTTTTTGCCTCAAGGGTATGGTCCATTTGATAATTGTGGGGGCCGGCCATCAACAACACGTCCTCTAGGTATGCCGTTCAGGAATACTCCTACTGTCACAATAGTTGCACCGGTCTATACACTCCCACAACCGACTATGACGCAAAGAGCATATCAAAAGGGACAATTCACCACTCACCAAGAGCAGTACTATACTCCTGGGATAGAATTTGAGGGCCCTAACTCTGTTCAATTAGACTTCCCCATTGATGTTTAGAGGCCCACTCCAGGCTCAGAGCAAGAAGAAATGTTGGAAAAATGAAAAGCATCGAGCAACACATGAAGAACATGCAAGGGTTACGAAAGAACAAAAGTGTTGTATTCAATGACTTGTGTAGGTTCGCAAATGTCCACTTGACAC
Organism: Solanum chilense; assembly: GCA_032847665.1. Taxonomy (NCBI): domain Eukaryota; kingdom Viridiplantae; phylum Streptophyta; class Magnoliopsida; order Solanales; family Solanaceae; genus Solanum; species Solanum chilense. The sequence continues at coordinate 27,625,935 of CM064966.1, forward strand.
CTGGGTTAAAACCCTTAAGTTTGATAAGTATGATGGACACGGTGATCCCATAGCCCACCTTAAGAGATACTGTAATGAACTTCAGGGTGCAGGGGGTAAAGAAGAATTGCTCATGGCTTATTTTGGTGAGAGCCTGACTGGCGTTGCCTCAAAATGGTTTATAGACCAAAAGATTTCCAATGGAACATATGGGATGATATGGCTCAAGATTTTGTTAGACAATTTCAGTACAATGTCGACATTATGCCAGATCATAATTCACTCTCCAATACAAGAAAAAAAACAAGTGAAAGCTTCAGAGAATATGCTATCAAATGGAGGGAACAAGTAGCCCGAGTCAACCACCCATTAAATGAGCAAGAATTGGTTGATATCTTCATAGAGGCTCAAGATCCTGACTACTTCAACCACCTCACAGCCCCATTGGGAAGACCGTTTCACACAACAATCAAAATTGGGTAAATGATCGAAAGTGGTCTGAAAACAGGAAGGATCATAATCCAGGCAGCAATCAAAGCTACCACACAGGCCACTCAAGGTGGTTCAACAAGTTTTGGAAATCATAAAAAGAAAGAGGAAGTTATTTCACTGGCATCGGGGTCAAGGCAAGCTCAGAAAAAGTCTAATTTTCTTTACACAACATTTTAGGAACAAGTTAGCTATCCTCAACATTATTACCCTTATGCCCCTCAATATCCACAATCTCCATCTCCGTACACGGTCTTAAATGCTCAGCCATATGTGCATCCTCCCAGTCGCCCACATTTTTGGGCCCCATCTCAAGGAAACTTTCGCCCGCAACGGCCACCCTATCAGGTCCCTTATAACTCTCCTCTTATGCAGAATTATGCTCAAAATCATGCACAAAAAGAAATTCACTCCACTAGGAAAGTCGTACTCCAACTTTTTTCAAAAGTTAAGAAAGATAGGAGAGATTGAATGTATCCCACCATATGGTCTGAATCCAAATTCTCTAGGTTTCCAAGACAAAGAAAGATGTGAATACCATTCAGGAGCCCCAGGACACAGCCCTGATAATTGTTGGACCTTGAAGGGAGCAATAGAGAAGCTGATCGAGCATGGAGTTGTTGCTGTGGCATATGATCAAAACACTCCCAATGTGACCAATTACCCACTTCCAGCTGAAAACAACTTAGTGGGTATGGTTTGTGATGATCAAGAGTACAAACTCCTCAGCGAAGTGGGAAAGTTGTTTAGGAAGATCGGAGAAGAAGACAAGTCAATGAAGAGTTTAGAACCAGTTGCATCTCAGAGTGTGGAAAGTGTCAATATTGACACCAAAGTCTTGTGTGTCCCGGGGTTTTCAAAGGGGATTGAAGTTCGAGCAGCTATGCCAAAGTTGTATGCATCAAAAGGCTTTTCACTAACACAACATGACCAATGTTGCTTGACCAAGTTGAAAGAACCTGTTTTTGTTAAACCTGTTCAACATCTTCCAGTAATTGATTCAAAGGTTGTCCCTTGGAACTATAACAAAAACGTAGTGGATCATCGAGGAAAGGAGATTGTCGAAGCAGTTTATGAAGTGGAGAGCTTAACATGTTCTGGAAGATGTTATTCTCAAGAAGAATTAAGAAAAGGGAAGATGACTGAAAAAATCCAAGTACCACTAAAGAAAGCAGTTACTGAGGAAGAAAATGTAGAATTTCTAAAAAAGCTTAAGGTTCCAGATTACTCTGTCGTGGAACAATTGAAGAAGACGCCTGCACAGATTTCAATGTCTTCTCTACTTTTGCAATCAGAAGAACATCGTCTTGTGTTGAATAAGGTTTTGAATGAGCACATGTGCCAAAAGATACCACAGTAAATTAGTTGGAGAATATGACCAAGCACGTCTTCGAGTCAAATGCCATCACAAAAACTATTTGCATCTTATAGTGACATGTGAAGGTTACTATGTAAAGAGGGTCATGATAGATGGAGGGTCAGGGATAGACATATGTCCTCTTTCTACGCTGCAAAGCTTGAAAAGAATTCACCCCAATAATGTATTTGTGCGAGCTTATGACGGCTCAAGGAGGGATACCATTGGTGAAATCAAGTTAAACATGAAAATTGGGCCAGTAGTCTTTATGATTGTGTCCAATTAATGGATATGGAAACATCTTATAATTTTCTACTAGGGAGGCCATGGATCCACATGGCTCGAGCTGTCCCATCAACTCTACATCAAGTTGTCAAGTTTGAATACAACATTCAGGAAATCACTGTTCATGGGGAAGCTGATTCACCTATTTACAGAGATCCATCTGTCTCATACATTGAGGAAAAGGAAGGATGTGATACTGTTGTTTACCAGTCTTTTGAGGTTATATCTATCGATCGCTTTAAAGAAAGAGAATATATCATCCAATCATGTATCTCTTCTTCCGCTTCAATGGTAGCAACGATGATGCTCAAATATGGTTATCACCCCGGTAAAGGTTTGGGAGTATAATTGCAGAGAATCGTGGATCCCATTACACTCATAGGAAATCAAGGCCCCTCTGGCCTTGGATACAAACAAAGCAACAGAAATTGAGATAAATATAAGAACCACAAAAGGATTGATTGGTCATTGCCACAACCGATTCCCCATATTTCTCAATCTTTTATCAAACGTCAGTGTCCAGAATTGAAAGATTTATTCACTCTTGAAGACATTGAAGAAGTTATTGAGGATATTACTCAGTTGTTTTGTGAAGTAAATATGGTCCAAGTTGGTGAAGCTACAAGTCATGCCAAAATGCAGCTCGTGGGCTCAGGTGTTGAGTTGAGCAATTGGGAAGCCACCCCTTTCTCCATAAGGAAGTAGTTGTGGTAGTTTGTTTTGCTACTCTTTTGTATTTTGTTATTCTCAGGGTGTGGCCTGAATAGGTCAAAATATTTTGTTATTGTCAACCTTTATGTCCCTTTTTGTTGTCAATGAAACGAAACTTAAGTTTCATAGTAAAATTTTGTCTTTTTTCTCCCTTAATTCTTATTCTCTATTTTTCAGTTCAATAAATTTCGGCTTTGATAACATGATATGCATGTACTCCCTTATTTCAAAGAGTTGTTTATTCTTGAATCACCAAGTCAAGAGGTGGAATATGATGAAGAAGAGGCTTTTAGGGAAATTAATTGGGAACTGGAACAGTTTGAGCACAAACCGAAGCCTAATCTTAGTGAATCTGAAACAATCAATTTGGGAAGTTCTGAGGATTTTAAGGAAATAAAAATAAGTTTACATATAAATAAGAAATTAGAGAAGCAATAAAACAACTTTTGTTTTACAAATATGTATTTTCCTTGTCTTATGATGACATGCCAGGTTTGAGTGTTGATTTAGTAGTTCATAAGTTGACCGTTTATCTTGATTTTCCACCTGTCCAACAGAAAAAAGGAAATTCAAACCGGACGTAAGTGAAAAAATCAAGGAAGAAATAATGAAACAACTGAATGCAAAGGTGATCCAAGTTATCTGTTATATTACTTGGTTGGCAAATGTTGTTCCTGTGGTGAAAAAGTATGGAAAGACAAGAGTTTGTGTTGACTATCGGAATTTGAACAAGGCTAGTCCAAAAGAAAACTTTCCATTGCATAATATCCACATCCTAGTTGAAAATTATGCAAAACACGAGATGCAATCTTTTGTGGACTGTTATGCTAGGTATCATCAAATCTGGATGGATGAAGAGGACGCTCAGAAAAGTGCTTTCACCACTCCATGGGGAATTCATTTCTATAGGGTCATGCCATTTGGTCTTAAAAATGCTGGGGAGACTTACATGAGGGCTATGACCACTATGTTCCATGATCTGATGCATAAAGAAATTTAAGTATACGTCGACGACGTAATAATCAAGTATAAACACAAGTTGATCATGTGCAAGATCTGAGAAAATTCTTGGAAAGAGTGCGAAGATAACACCTCAAGCTTAATTCAGCAAAATGTGCATTCGGAGTTCCATTTGGAAAAATTCTGGGTTTTATTGTTAGAAGAAGGGGAATCGAAATGGATCCCTCCAAAATAAAAGTCATTCAAGATTTTCCATCCCCAAAAAATAAGACCGACGTCATGAGTCTACTTAGGAGGTTGAACTACATCATTAGGTTTATTGCTCAATTCACAACCACATGTGAGCCCATTTTCAAACATCTGAAGAAAGATGTTGCTGTCAGATCGACAGAAGATTGTCAATGCCAACTGGAAGACTCGCAAAACGGCAAATTTTGCTCACTGAATTTTACATTATATATGTCACTCGACCTGCAATTAAACCCAATATTTGGCAGACCACTTGGCAGAGAACCCAGTCGATGGTGATTACGAATTATTGTATACATATTTTCATATGAATAAATTAACTCAATTGAGAAAGTAGGTTCAAATGGAAATGAATCTTGGAAATTGTACTTTGATGGAGCAACCAACACAAAAAGCACAGGGATTTGGGCAATTTTAATATCGCCCACAGGGAAACATTACCCTGCAACAGCTCAACTTCGCTTCTTTTGTACAAATAACACGACTGAGTATGAATCTTGCATCATGGGTCTAAATATGGCAATAGATTTGGGTGTGCAAGAACTATTTGTGTTGGGAGATTCTGATTTGCTTATCCGACAAGATCAAGGCTAATGGAAAACTCAAGACCTCAAGCTCCTTCCATACAGACAATGTGTGAAAGATCTTAGGAAAACGTTCATGTACATCGATTTTGGATAAATCCCCAGGTTTCATAATGATTTGGCCGATGCCTTGACTACTTTGGCCTCGATGCTTCCCTATCCTGGAAACACTTACATCACCCCATTTGACATTAAAGTTCGGGACCAACATGGCTATTGTAATACAGTGGAAGCAGAACCTGATGGTGAGCCATGGTACTCAGACATCAAGAATTTTTTTAAGACAGGGAGATGCCTCGAACATGCCAACATAAGCCAAAAAGAACTATTAGATGTCTGGCTAATGGTTTATTTTCGAGCGGGGATGTTTTATCTAAACGGACTCCTGATCTGAATTTATTGATATGTGGGGATGCTGAAGAAGCCGAGAAAATTATGAATGAAGTGCACGCTGGGGTATGTGGACCACACATGAACGGATATGTCTTTGCAAAAAAAATACTCCATGTGAGGTATTATTGGCTTACCATTGAAAGGGATTGGTTTCACTTTGTGAAAAAATGTCATCAATATCAAATCCATGGTGATCTCATTCATTCACGTCATTCAGAGTTGCACCCCATGGCTGCTCCTTGTCCCTTTGGTGCATGGGGAATGGATGTAACCGGACCAATTGAGTCAAAAGCCTCTAATGGACATCGATTCATTTTGGTTGCAACTGATTACTTCACCAAATGGGTTGAGGCGATAACTTTCAAAGCACTCACTAAGAAGGCGGTCGTGGATTTTGTTCATTCAAACATTATTTGTCGATTTGGTATCTCAAGAGCTATATTCACAAATAATGATGCAAACCTCAATAGTAATCTGATGAAGGAGGTATGCGAGCTGTTCAAAATTGTGAACAACAATTCTACTTCATACTAACCAAAAGTCAATGGAGCTGTGGAGGCAGCCAACAAGAATATAAAAAAGATTCTCAAAAGGATGGTTCAAGGCACTAGAGAATGGAATGAGAAGTGGCCTTTTGCACTTTTAGGATATCGCACAATAGTGCGCACCTCGATTGGTGCAACTCCTTATTTGCTGTTGTATGGAACTAAGGCTGTGATTCTAGCAGAATTCGAAATTCCATCTCTTCGAATTATTGTCGAGGATGAAATTGAAGATACTGAATATGTCAAAACCCGACTAGAGCAACTCGCATTAATAGACGAGAAACGATTGAAGACTGTCTATTTTGGTCAGCTTTATCAGCAAAGGATGGCTCGTTCATACAACAAAAAGGTGCACCCAAGACACTTTGAAGTAGGTCAACTGGTCTTAAAGTGCATTCTCCCGCACCAAGAAGAATCCAAGAGAAAGTTTCCCCCAAATTGGAAAGGTCAATATCTTATCAAGGAAGTATTGTCAAAAGGACCCCTACACCTTACTGATGTGGAAGTAAAAATCATGGGCACAATTGTTAATGCAGATTCAGTCAACAAATACTACATCTAATGCATTCTAAGGTTCAGCGACAAGTTTGGGGTTGAAAGAACAAAGGCACCTCTTCCAAAAAAAAACTCTCATTGAAAACTCTAATGTACGTTTGACCTGATTCTGAAAGGATACGAAGGCAACCCTTTGGGGTTCGGTCATATCAAACAAAATCAATTTTCCAGTACTTACAAAAACTGGGGCATTGTTTTAGTTTTTGTTATATAGAATAATGTCAGATTTTAATTCGGTTTATTCTAGAAACCGACTTTTTTATCAAATCTAAAAATGATATTAATCATCAAAGGCAACAAAAAAAAGAAAAAAAAACTTATGAGTGAAAACCCTTGGGGGTACCATAAGTATAAAAAAGAGATAGAGAGAGAGAGAGAGAGAGAGTCTTATCGGTGAAAATCTTTATAGGCATCATAAGATAAAAAAATTATAGGCGAAAATCCTATGGGAACCTTAAGATAAAGGGAGAGAACATCATGAATGAAATCTGCAAAGATGATTATTTCTCCACACATAGATCAATTGACGATGACTCAGATTTTGAGAACTAAAAAATTCAAACGGATCAGGGGGCAAGTCCAAGTGCATGTCATGGTTCAATCAAAGTCGATATATGCCTCCAGATAAGTTCTCTTTCTCATTTTTGAAGAATATCCTTCATTAAAATTATAGTCTTCTTGATCCAATCTTTCATACTCTTAAGTTTGATATTTGTTTTTTTTTCTCTTTTTGATATAATCTCTAAGCAAAATAAAGTACAGAGTGCAAGCTTACTACGGGTTGCCAAAAGTAAAGCTGAGTATCAGAGTTGACAAGCCATTGAGCAAGGACTAAAAACACCTCAGATCTTCACTGAAAATTCTTGAAGGTCATCATTCTTTGGGACATCACTCGCACCATGATATTTGGTAGTACCAAAAGATCAAGGCCCCTGGTTAACAAAGAGGGACCTTCAAAGGTTGCTTAACCAAGGAGTTGTAGTAGAGTTGGAGAAATTGGTTATGAGTATGGTCAAGTCGTTGGAGAACCAAGTCCACAAACCAACCACCACTTTAAACTAACATTTTTCTCTTTCATTTGCTCAACACAGAAAGAAAAAAGAAATGCAGGGTTACAAGTCAAAAAGGAGACATCACAAAAAGGAAGATATCCAATGTCTTCAAATGTTTGGTGTTTCATCTCATTCTACATGCATTTTTCCCTATCAATTCGAGAGTTTCAAGAAATACGCTCCAATTTGAATTCCGTGCAATACACACATGTCCTTTGTTCATGGGAATTACGCACAATCTTTTGTTCATGTGCAATATGCACCTGTCTGAATTTCTTGCAATATGCACCAATCTGAATTCCGTGCAACAAACACATGTCCATTATTCATGGGCAATACGCACCATCCTTTGTTCATGTGCAGTACACACCTGTCTGAATTTCGTGCAATACGCATCAATATGAATTCCGTGCAATACGTGCACATCCTTTAGTCATAGGCAATACGCAGCATTCTTTGTTCATGTGCAATACGCACCTGTATGAATTTCATGCAATACGCACCAATCTGAATTCCGTGCAACAAGCACACATCCTTTATTCATGGGCAATAGGCACCAATTGGAATTCATGTGCAATACGCACACATCGTTTATTCATGGGCAATACGCACCATCGTGTGCGCATGTGTAATACGCACCAGTCTGAATTTCGTACAATACGCATCAATCTGAATTCATGTGTAGTGCGCACCAGTCCTTATTCGCATGCAATACAGATCAATTCTCTATTCATGGGCAATACGCACCATATGCATATCTGGAGCAATACGCACCAACATTCAAAGGTTATAAACACCTTGTTTACATTTTGTGGATACATCCAATTTTAGGACAATGCGTCTTATTTGGAACTCTCAGGGCAACACGCCTCACTTAACTTATTTATTCTTGGGTTATACTTCCTAGTTAAAGATTTTCATATGTTTTCTTCTTTTCTAAAGGAAACATATTCTTCATGGGTTATTCATTTTGTGATCTTGAGTTTTCAGTTTCAACAACCAACTCAAGTTAAAACACGCACTTAAGAATGATCAACCAGCCCCCATGACAGCATGAAGATCGATCTCAAAGATAATGCACATAGAATGTGAAAGATCTAGACAAGATCCTAAGAAGATACATCAATTAGGAATATTATAACATTTATAATACAGAGACATAGTTCTCTAACTCTTTTCTTTTGTAACTATAGGCAGTAGATGATACAAGGAATATGAAGCAATATTTTGGCCACCATTTCTGATATTTTCGGCTATCAAAGTTTCACGTACTGCACTGATCTGATTTCCTTATAATCAAGGATATGTAGGCAACCTCTGAAGCAAGGTTCGGTCAACTTTTACAAAATGGCTTCATCGGAGTTTGAAACAGTCAAAAATTAGCCATTTCGTTTACTTTCTTTTCTTGAAAACTCTTCATGTTTCCAAGCAAAGAGGGGCATGCTGTGAACACCTAATTATTTACGTGTTTATTTTACTCCTATAATATTTTAGTAAGGAATCTTATTTTTATTTGTATTTTGGGTATTTGTTTTTATTATTTTATTGTCTCAAATGACCCAAATTTGTTTAAATTGGGCTAATTTAGATCAATTCTGATGGCCCAATCGATTGACCCGGTCAATAGAAATGGTCGAGATTGAATCTCAACCATTCATGATATTTTGACCTAAGTGCTATTATTGTACCCCAACAAAAATACAAAACTCCAAAAAAGTACAATTTTTTTATTTTAGATTTTTTTATTTTTCTTCTTCCCCTTACTACCATGCAGCCGGTCGGCCACCGCTGCCGCCACCACCGCCCGGTGGCTACCACCTTTTTGGCAGAAAAGATATTTAAAATTTCACCATCTTTTCCTTTCACCCTCCTCTACCTAAATCTACAAACTTTTCATCCATACCTACAGCCAAACTCCGTAGATCTAAGGAAAACCAAATATGAATTTTTACATTTTTCCTTAGATTTATAAAGGTCCGGTCATTCTCATCCCAAACCCTTTACATAAATGTGTAGATCTCTTCAAGGTCTATCATTTGATATAAATTTTAAGTTCAAAATCCGTCATAAAAATTTCTGGCAAACTTTTTCGACGACCTTCATTAACCCGGAAGTTATATCAATCTTACCCCCCCCCCCCTCAATGTTTATCCAAATTCATCATTATCTTTTTTTTGTTTGACCATATAAGTCATTTGATGTCGGATTTGTGTTATTAATGTTCTTTAAGTTTATCATGTTGATGTTGTTGCTTGAAGAATTATTGCTATTTATTTATTTATTTTATTTCGTTTTATGTTTATTTTTTTTGTTTATTCTTTTTTTCTGCATTATTTTGTTGTGTTTGATCGTAAAAATTGTTTAGATATTTAGATTTTGTATTAGTGGGTCAATTTGTTTGGGTCTTGATGAAATGGGTCAACATTTGGGCCTATTTTAGATTTTTTCAGATGTCCCATCAGCTATTATTCAAACAGTGAATAAAAGAAATTGGTCATCAACATGACATTTAGGCTTATTTTTAGATTTTTTCCAGATGGTCCATCAGGTATTATTCAAACAATGAATAAAAGAAATGGGTTATCTACATGACATTTGGGTCTTTTATTTTTAGGTGACCCATTAACTATTATTCAAACAATAAATAAAATTAATGTGTCATCTAAATGACATTTGGGCCTATTATTTTCTGATGACCCATATAACTATATTCAATTAATAAATAAAGTAAATGGGTCATCAAAAAGGGCAAATGAATCATTCAATTAATTTGATTTTTCTTAAAACAAAAAAAAACACTGACCATCTTGGGTGGCACCTTCGAAAAACAAAGAGTCCAATGCATGCATTGGCTCTTAAGTTTTCAAGAAAAGTGGGAGGTTGATTGTTGAACACCTATATAAACCCCCTTATTTTTTGTAAAAGAAAAAAGAGGAAAAAAAATAAAAAAGATAGAAAGAAAATTAGAAGAAGAAAAAAAACAAAAAAAAATTTCTTCTTCTTAAAAAAAAGAAGATATTTCTCTTGGGTTTTCTTGGGAACTCAATTGAATTTGCTTCTATTATTTTCTTGTCATCAACTGTATGTATTTATTTTTACATTTCAATGTAATCTTGAGTAATGTTTATGTTCTTTTTATGTTATTTTTTTGAAAAATTGTTGATTTTTTTTTTGCTACGTTTATTAGGATTCTCGTATGATTATGTTTATCCTTATGTTACTTAGTTTGCATATTTTTATTAGTTTATTCTATAGTGTTTCTCATATGATTGTGTTTATTATGATCTACATATATATTATTAATCATATTTAGTTTAAATTAGCTTTAGTAAGTAAAAAACAGGTTTAAAAAATATAAAAATAGCATTTTTAAAGGTTTTTGGTAACTTTCGTTTTGAAAAATGAACTTAAGAAAAAAATAAAAATAAAAAATGTAAAACTAGTCATTTTTGCAAAAGGGTTTAATGTTTTTATTTTTGCAACAAAAGAAAAATGTAAATCTGGTTATTTCTGCAAAAAAAAATGTAAACCTTAATATTTCTGCAAAAAAATATATATGTAAATATCGTCTTTTTTTTCAAAAATAAAAATAAAAATAAAATTTTATTCAATAAATATTTGATTTGACTATGAAAGTAAAAATACAAATTTGACTAATTTGACTTAATAATCTAACAATTAGAAAATTTGTTATTTTGCGATCTTCTATCAAACAAGTCAAGGTAGTCATTTTATAATATTTTTTTTTACCAAATTGGTTATTTATTAAATTTTTATCTATATAATAAAAAAAGAAATTAAAACTAGTATATCATTAGTTTAAAAATGTGTTTAATTGTAATTTTGTAAAAGTTTTTTTTTTCTTTTGTTGTCATTATCTAGTACTAAAACTTAACTGTTTATTTTATTCTTTTGGTAAAACAATAAATATAAATTCTAGAAATTTTTTAATAATAATAAATAACTAAATACTAATCATTTCTTGATCTATATGTTGCACCATTTTCTTTTAATCATTATTATCATTATTTTTTTTTAAAAAAATTGAGTAATTAATTTTTGTGTTTTGTTTTCTTTAAACAATAAAACAAAACTTCAAATACCGATCATGTGTTCGGTTATGATCCTTGGTGTGTATTCTTTTCTAAAAAGAAGTGTGTTGTGTGCGGTTACGCTCTTAGGCAAATCAATTTTCTTTTAAAAAAATAGTAATTAATACAATTTTTCCCCTTTTATCCAAAATAAATAAATAAATTATTTTACCCAAATATAAGTTAATAAAGCGACCGTGCTCGGGGGGTTCCTCATACCTTCCCTCCGATTAATAGAATTCCTTACCCTATCTTTGTTTTTCGTAGACCATAACAAAAATAAGTTTTTTTTTAAATTTTAATCTAAGAACTACCTGGTGACTTGGAACACCTAAAAAACTCAATTCAAAGTGGTTACTCTACAAAAAAATAAAAATATATATTTTTTAAAACCCGTCATATCCTCAACAATTGTAAAAAATAAAAGAAGTGTGACAGGTAGGACTAGGGATATTATTTCTTAACATGATCAATTTTTAAACCATTTTCAAAGAAAGCATGTTGTCATCATTCAAGCACAATAACACCTGCATTTCTCTTCAATAACAACTTGGGCAATCTCTAGATTAAGAAACATAACTTGGATATCATGACAAAACTCACCACTCATGGCACAAGTTTTATTCAAAAAGGATCAATTTCAACACAAAATCATGTCATGCAGAAGGTTCAATTACGATCAAGTTGTACATTCAGATCACATACACATATTTAAATGCATTTATACAACCCTTCTTACAAAGTTACAGCTTCAGCACAACCCATCCTACGACACAAATGTGGAATTGCCCTTAATACTGTAGTCATCTGTCTATCACTGGCCATCATGACTTGATCTATAACTATGAACTCAATCCTAATAAATAATAAAAATCTTTTGGTATTTTGGTATAGTTCAAATGGACTATTTATTGATAAAAAACCAAAAACAAATACCAATGAACCCAAAATAAAAATGAAAACTAGATAACTCTATTCAAACACAAAATATGTATATATCAAATACGTTTTTTCACCCTACCCCACACTTATACAATAGTACCATCCTATGTGCATTTTAATATCTCAATAAATTTCGCAAGGCAAGGTAAAAACAACTCCTTTCTCAATCTTCCATGGCATCACAACCATCTATATCATCACCTCTCTGCGATAATTCACCGATTTAATTATAGCCCTATGTTGAGATCTGTTCTCGTAATCAAATACTGCAACATACATACCCTGTCAAAAGTGATGTCCGTGTAATGTATGCCAGGAATGAGGCAGCTCATCACTACTTTTATCCACACACGCGTCTCTCGAAGCATGTGAGCATATAGAAGAGATTTGTGATATCTATTGCTGTTGTGCTTTGTCCACTGACCCAAAATATCATTGATGCTTGTGGGTGTGATAGGTACATTTACACACCGAATAGTCACAAAGTGTGACCTAGTTTTCGGTACCCAATTGGCATAGAAATCAAGGTCTAAGCTTAATTTGCACTCATCTAGATCAGAATATGCGAACTCAATCCTAAGGTCTCTCATTCGCCTCAAGGTCTGCAGGAACTCCCAGGCCAAGTTATCCCGATCATTGCATACATCCGAGAAGTAGGATAACTCAATATACTTGTTTCACCATCCTTTTCCTTCCTTAGAGCCATCCTTGATTCTGAACCTCTTATTTTGTACCTTACGGGATGGAGGCAAGATGTGTACATAACCGCTCCTTAGACGCTTCTTGTGAACTTGTTGGGACACTACTTTCCCGGGACGTTGTGAAGTAGACAAAGTGACATGAATGATGTATCAAATTTCAGTCTCAGAATTACACCAACACGCAACATACATTTGGCTTGCGCACACAACCCCACACTTACTTCAAACCAATCACATTTTAGGTACTCAAACTTCCCAATTTTTTTTATTCACAATGTATTCAAGAAAGCACCAAATTTGTGTCTACTCAAGTCTTCAACGCTAACAGGGAATGGAAATCAACTTGACTTTGAAGTCCACGCCCAATCACAATAAGCACTAATAAATTCAAGCAAAGTTGATAATTCTACTCAAGAATTTGAACTATGAAGTGTACAAACATCACACCTCAACACCCTACATGATGTTTACTCAAGACTTCGACATCTATTCCCACACTTCAAACATAAGCTACAATGACATTGTGTCTTCTATTGAAGATTTGGAAATACAACACAATGAAATATGAAACATGGTATTCACAACATCAAAATCCTACCTCATCCCCTAATGCAAATCATGGAAAAACACAATTTCAACTTATACACTACACCATTTTAGGTCTACAACAGCACTAATTTTGGACTACGTTTGTAAAGTGTTGCCTAATGTAGTTCTGGGAACACTTTTAAAGCGTAACCAAAGTTTTTAACTTTTAGCAACGATAATATTGACAACATTTCAAAAGTGTATTCTTTAATGGTATAAGCTACACTTTATATCTGTTGGTACAATATGATATAATTGGCAACACCTATTTATATATATGACCACACCTTTAAAGTTTCCTATTTTTTAATTGAAAAAATAACACATTATAAGTGTGGACTTAAAATTTTCACCAAATATTATATTCCCTCCAATATTCATAAAACATTAATAAAACTTATGTGTCCCCAAATAAGAAAATCACACTATTTTCTGTCTGTGTTGAGCTTATGAAGACATATTTTCCCAGATGAACTTATCAAAAAGTTGAAGCTAAAGTCTAAAGAACTGATTGAAGAGTTGTATAGCTAAGTATCTTCTCATGATTTTCTCTCATATTTCTCGATGAATAACTTGATTTCTCATGTATTTCTCGTTGAAGAGCTGGGAGCTTCTCGATGAAGAACACGAGTTTCGTCATAGTTCTTACTGAAGACCACAATTTTGTTGGTATAGATTTTATCACATAAAAAATTTTGTATTTGAAATTTAAAATTTTAGGTTTAGGGTTTTAATATTCTTGAGTTTTTATATGATTTTTGGGAGTCTAGATTGTATATTAGCTTCATCAGTTAATTTTTTTGGGTGTCTAGCTTGTATTTAGATTTATCAGTTAATTCTTTGCCCTTTTTGTTCTACATGTGAAATTTAAATGATGTTTTTCCAACTTGCTTGCTTTATATTTGATTCAACTTGCCTGCTGCAGATTTTATTTCAACATTAGCCTTAAAATCTTATGTAACTTGCCTACTTTACACTGTGTTACCACTTAGTATTCCTAATTTTTGAACTTGGAAAAACTGAATAGTTGTAGGGTCTTGTTAATCGAATCATATGAATTTCACTCTAAAATTTAATAGTTTTTTAAAACAAAACATAATCGCCGTGCAAGCTATTGTCTTGTTTTAGAACCTTGTGTCTGCAGGTTATTGAGTAAATTTTACTTTGGCTTGCACTGATATTATGTTGAGTAGATAGGTCTGCATAATGTTAAGGTAATTGATATCTGATAAAATTTGTGTATGTATCATTCTATCGAAGATGTATCTAATAACTAAGTTAATATATCCATATATCATTGTTTATTCTAAGCTACCTGGGAAAATATTCTCAGCTGCCTAAGTTAAGATTGTGGCTTTGTCTCTGTGTGTTGATTTCTTTCGTGGTTGTAATCTCGGGGATCTTTATGTGGAAGAGATACAAACTTATATAAGGTGGAACTTATAAATCACTTGGTTTTGGTGAACTGGAAATCAACCTAATCTAAAAGTTTGTCGCCCTTAAGGATTACGATGAGAGATAGCAAATTTTGTAAATTTAATATATAGTACAATAGAAGTTATAGAATTGAACTCTATTCTTCATTAGACGATAAATTTTGTTAAAATGTGTTATCCTTTATCAGTGATGGTAGTCAATGTATGATTTGTAAGCTTATAACTGATAAGGCAAAGAAGTTACTGAACAGAACTCTATTTTTTGTTAGACCATATATGATATTGTCGTTCATTATACTTTACCCGTGAAGGTAGTTTATGCATGATTGTTAAGTCTTGTCCTTTAAAAGGGTACTGATGAATATTCTAGAAGCTGCAGGTGTTCTCTGATTATTCAGAAACAAGTTGAAGAATGATTTCAAAATACTTCTTTGATTTTCCACTATTTGTTCAGATACGAAAATTCCATTTTGAGATCGAAGCTCTTTTAGATTTATTCACGATTTTATCTATGTTTGCCAATGAAATAATGAAATCCCTTATGATTTTGTCATTGCTCACCAGGGACAGAACAACGAAGATGATGTGTTAATTCTCGTATCGAAAGTAGTTTGTTTAATCCTTCGGTACTTAAAATATTTTATAATTTGGTAATCATGTGTTTATATACTCAGAGAATTAATGCAGGATGATTGAACCTCAATTAAAGAACATTGAAGGTCCCTATAATTAGATCATTTAAACGCTGCCCTTTTTCCAAATCTTTTCTCAGAATGAGGAAATGACTGATAAGAGTCTTCAAGTTAAGACCTTGCAGACAATCCTCATTATATTTCAATCTCGTTTACAACCTCAGAATGAGGTAATTGTTTATTTCTTGCCTATCTTTATTAGGATAGTAATTGGTTGGTTGTTCCATGTGTTTCTGAATCAGTTCTATAGACATTGAACAACTAAGTGATTCCCTGAATCTACCGAAACAGAAAAGGGCAAAACTTCTTATTCATGTATGCTTAAAATAGTTTTGTTTGTTCCTTGAAAGAAAAACTGAATTTGTGTGAGACTTTTGAAGGCCTGTGATGGACAACAATATCCTTTGTAGGCTCCTTCTTGCTGCATCTCGTTTATGAATATTGACTACGTGTCTTATCTATTTAATTTTCTGTCTTATGTGAATGGAAGTATTATAAAGAACATAACTTTGTTCTAAAACCTTTTATGTGAGTATGGATTATTCCTGAAAACTTATACTAGGATCGAATCATTAGCCGTCTTATGATCTTCAGAGGAACTCCATCTTTCGTCCTAACCAGCTCCATATTCTAAAACTTCAAATATGTATTTCCATTAGTATCTCATCTTGGCTGGAAATGGTTTAATCAATGGCCTAAAATAGAATGAAATTGTCAGGGAGAGGCTAGTTACAGTGCAATTAGAAATCAAAGTGCTTACTGTCAAATATCTCACAAGCAATGGAACTATGTTCTACAAAATCTTATTACTTAATAGTTGGGTCGAGGAAGGTAGAGAGAAATGTATAGTATCCCATCATGATAAAATGTCCAAACTATTCAGAAAGCAAAGGAATTCCAACCTGAAAAATCATATGGTGTTTATTAGTTTTCCTTAATATTACCCAACACAAAATTAACACGTCTAAAATGTTAGAACTGTGCAATATTCAGAATGAAGTTACACATATTAATCTTTGGGATGATAGAATTCTAGGTCTTTCGCAACTATCAGGTTCACAGGTTATGATACTCAAAGGTAATAACTAGATGAAAGTTCATGGAAGTTCACTGCTAGTTAAGTTTGATAGTATATTTTTTTGTGAAACGTAGCAATAATTCTCAGGATCCTAAAAACAGAGACATGAAATATTTTATGTTCTTTTTAACTCCAATGCATAAGATGGTGACTGTTTCATTAGACTTTAAACCTAGAACTCCTAGTCAGGACATTAGAAGTTCTCTTTTGAGGCTACTCTTGAAGTTATATTCTCCAAGCAAGTCGGCTAAATTTTGACTTTAAAACTTGATGAATAAACCTTTCCTTTGATAAATTTAAATAGTGTGTTAAAAAAAGCATCTGTGTAGATGCTTCCAAAAATTCACATTTATACGGATATGATATTTACCGTAGAAGAAAAGGAGAAATTCCTTGCTCCTTGGTGGATGTGTAGATAACGTTTAATCTAACAGTGAAACAACCAATGAGTTTTGATCCATGTGAGTGGACAAAATATGATGAAAGTGTATCTGCTTGTTATGGAAGATTTCTTTCGTACTCCGTTGCCTATTTTCTTATCCACTTATCGCAAAGGACATTCAAATATGTATATCCAATTAAATTAATTCACTTTAGTTGTTGGTTCTCTTAGTTAAAGTTATCCCTTTTAGTTAAGTAGGTTTATCTGGTGTTCCAATAAAGTTATTTACATTTATTATGCTTGTGCATTGTTTGTTTCTGCAATGGGGCAGCTTCCTTCCCAGGATAGTTTGGCCCTGCATGAGTACAACTGCTTATGTACTGTAGTCATGAAGCCAGATGCATGTTCTCTCTCTCTCTCTATGTGTGTGTGTGTATATATATATATATTTTTGAAGTGAATAGTCAATTATGCACATCCAGAGGCTTTAAATTTTATTTTGAATGTGCAGGAAAATGCAGGTAGTTGAATTTTAATTGTGGCAAGAAGTAAACTTGATCAATTGTAGTGAACGATGAAGAGTTTTTCTACAAACATATCATAGATGTTTGAATGTATTTGGCTTTGTGGAATTAATTGATAGTACAAAACGATGAAGAGTGGTTTTTGTGAAACTTATTTGGTTTTGTACTATTGTTTTGAACGATGAAGAGTTTTAGTACAAGGCATGTTTCTCGAAGTTTATTTGAATTATATAGCTTTGATATAATTATTAGTTAATTTTTTTCTTTAGGTAACTTGTATATTTAAGTATGTTATTATTGAATATATGCAAATAAAATTGGGTCTACAAAATTCTACCCAACATTTCCACACTTAAAAAGTGTTGTTGTAGGACATCAAAGAAAAGATACACTTTATAGGTGTTGTTTTTTATGCAATATAAAAGGCAACACTTTTTAAGTGTGACTAGTAACAAGCAAAGGCAACACTTTTAAGTGTAGTATAATTAAAAAAGGTGTTGCTAATGAATCACTCCAAAGCGTGCCCTTATACCTCATTGGCCACACTTAATAAGTGTTGCTCTGATAACGACATTTAGAAAGTGTTGCATAATTTTAAAGGTTATGCTTCTTTAGGCCACACCTCAAAAATGTTGTTTGAAGTCCAAAAGTGTAGCCTTTTATCAATTACCACAATTTTTGGTACTTTAGGCTACACATTACGAGTGTGGTCGTAGGCCTAAAATTGTGTGTGTTCTACACAAGAATTTGAACCACAACAATTCCTTCCCACGTTCACAAACACCCCACCCCCCACAACCCTAGTCATTTTTAAATCCACCCAAACCCCAAAATTCGGAGAGAAAAGTGAGAGATATACCTGTGCGACGCGAGATTGAAGAGGAGAACCACAAAGTTGAAGTTTTTAATTGTTGCGCGACGCGTTGTGTGCACGATGAAATCGTAAAGGAAAAAAGAGGGGAGGAAATTGAATGAGGAATTGAGAAAAATGGGAAAGCTTGGGAAATGGGGTTCAGAGCGTTGGAAAGGGGATTGGTTCGGGTTACTTCCTTTTGAAATGGGTAAAGCCCGTTTAATTCATTAAAACCTACCATAAATCATACCAGATGACATGATGTGGAGCCATCATGAGGCTCACTTGAATTTGAATTCCACTCGAGCCACGATTTGGACTTGATCACGTGACGCGGAGCCAACACGAGTCTCACCAGAATTTAAATTCTGCACGAGCCAAGATTTAGACTCGAACGCGCAAGGCGGAGCCTTCACTTAATAGTCCTTTCTCTTGACATAAAAATAATTTACCGTCAAACTATGATTTGGATCCCCTTCTGCAACACATGAGCTACATGAGGCTCTCTACCCTAAATTGGAATTTCAAGTCAAAATTATAGTCCAAGATACCGGATGCAAAGCTTACACTTAATTGCCTTAGGCACAATTATTCCTTCCTACGCATAGCAACAAACACCCTATTTGTTTAAACATGATGGGTTGCCTCCCATCCAGTGCTTACGTACAATTATTCCTTCCTACACATAGCAACAAACACCCTATTATTTTAAACACGATGGGTTGCCTCCCATCCAGTGCCTTAGTTTTGGCTTTGGCAGGGCTCATCTTTTAATATTTTATTTATTATTATTTATTTGATTTTTATTTTGTATAATTTGTCAAACTAAAAGTAAATCAACAAAACAAATAAATCCTAACTATTACAATGGTTCACGGTTTGCCTCCCGTGTAGCGCCTCCTGTGTAGCGCGTGATTTAATGTCGCTGCACGAACCGTCAAAGGACTCATACATCAATCAAGGTGAGAGCCTCAATCTCACAATCCACATCCTTACCGAATTAGTGCTTGACCCATTGCTCATTTACATGAAAAGTAAAGCTCTTATCCTTGTTTCATAATTAAACAGCACCATGTTGACTCATCCTCATTACCTCAAATTGACCATTCCACTTAAACAATGTTTTTGTGGAAACAACTTCAGTCTAGAATTTATAGAAACACTAGCTGACCAGGCGCAAAGGTGTGTGACACAATATTCTTGTCATACCCATTCATGGACTTTTCATTATATAGCTTTTCATTTTCATAGGCATGAAGCCTAAACTCTTGTAACTCATGCAGTTGTGTGATCCTCTTCCAGCCTGATAACTCATGATCTAGATTATTCTTCTTGATAGCCCAATACACCTTGTGTTCTAACTCAGCTAGTAGGTGACATGTTTTTCCAAACACCATCCAATAAGGAGAAGTCCCTATTGGTGTCTTGTAAGTAGTCTGATATGCCCATAAGGCATCATCTAGCTTGGTAGCCCAATATTTTCATTGGGCATTCACAATATTATGGAGGATCTACTTGACCTCCCTTTACGATACAACAACCGGACCACTAGTTTGGGTGTGATATGTTGTAGCCACTTTGTGACTCATACCATACTTAGCTAAAAGACTATGCACTGAGTTATTGATAAAATGTCTACCTTCGTAAGTGATTATAGCTCTTGGCGTCCCAATCCTGGTATATATGTGCTATCGGATGAACTTGAATACCACTTTTGCATCATTTGTTGGTAATGCAACAGCCTCCACCGACTTAGACACATAATCCACAGCAACTATAATGTATTTATTACATCAGGATGATGGGAAATGTCCCACTAAGACTATCCCCCACACGTCAAAGATCTCCAACTCTAGTATATTATTCAATGGTATCTCATGACTTTTTTAATTGGATCCCATTCTATGGAAGTGATCACAACCTTTCACAGACAAAGAAACATCTTTAATCAATGTAGGCCAAAAGAAACTTAATTGCAATATATGATGTCAATCATATGGCGATGCGTGCCAACTCTCCTACACTTGTGCCGCCTCTTACTCAACTATACACCTTCTCATCATCTGATTAAGACCTTGCTTGAACAAATAGGGCTCATCCCATATATGGAAGCATGGATCATAATTTAACCTCTACTTCTGATGTGTTGATGCACCAGGTGGAAATAAATCACTCACAATAAATTCACTATGTCAACATACCAAGGCACTTACGCAATGTCCAATGCAAGCAGTTGCTTATAAAGAAACTTTTCACAAATATTCCCCTCATTATTCACATGATATTGATCCTCAAGTCAGGAAATATGATCGTCTATTTGGTTTTCAATTTCCTTCCTGTCTCTTACTTAAAGATCAAAGTCCACCTAATCAACCTATGTTTGATATCATTCTTATTATAAAAGTACAGAATGAGTTCATGATCAGTGTGGACTATCACTTTGGTTCCCACCATATATGACCTGATTTTTTCAAATAGGATTACCAAGGCTAGCATCTCCTTTTCTGTCACTGTATAGTTGGATTGTGCTGCATCAAGTGTTTTGCTTTCTTGGTATATGGAGTGAAACACCTTTTCCTTTCTCTGCCCAAGCACCACTCTAATTTCTATGTCACTAGCATCACACATTAACTATAATGGGAGCTCCCAATTTGGAGCAATCAAAATAGAATATTTAATTAATTTTTGCTTCAGCATCGCAAGAGCCTGCAAACATATTTCATCAAACACAAATATCGTCTCTTTGCTCTATATGAAGCATATAGGTCTTGTGTTTTAGGGATGTCCTTGATTAACCTCCTGTAAAATCTAGCATGTCCAAGGAAGCTTTGGACTTCATTCACTGATATAGGTGGGGAAATTTTTTCAATCAATTCCATCTTCGCTTTATAAACTTCTATACGACTCTTTGAGATCTTGTGTTCGTTATATAACAGAGAATTGACACTTCTCCTAGTTAAGCAACAAATTGGGCTCCTCACACCTAGTAAGAACTCGGTCACGGTTAGTAAAAACAGTTCAAATAACTGAACAAACACTGAGAAATTGTCCTTGAAAACTTCAACCAAGTCTTCCACCATATCATGGAGGAATGCCATCCTACATCTCTAAAATGTTGTTGGGCATTGCACAAGACGAATGACATACGCTTGAAAGTACTAGATAGTGGTCCTTCCTGGTGGATTCATTGATTTTGATGTAATAGATGAAAATCCTCCACATCGTCACTGTTCTTCTGGGTATCAGCTCATTCTTCTCTTTGGTTACAACATCCATTCGTCCTTTCTTTGGCACACACTGCACTGGATTTACCAATTTGATGTCATATTTTCGGTATACAATCTTGCATCGAGCCACTTAATGACCTATTTCGTGACAACATCTTTCATCTATGGATTTAATCTCCGGTTATGTTGTGCACTTGCTTTATACCTTTCTTCCATGTATATTTTGATCGTATAGAGAGTGGGAATACTGCATTGGATTCCAGACATTTGCCATCCCATAACTATTTTTTTTTCTTCAGAATTTGTAGCGCGACTTCCACCTATTCGTATAATAATCTTGAAGACAAAACAACCTGTAAAGTTTTATGTTTACCTAAGAATGCTTACCTGAAGTGGGACAGTAGTGTTTTTTATGTCCAAGTTGGGTTCTTCATCAATGGAGGGCTTGGGTGGAGGACCCAACACCCTATTTAGAGGCTCCAAACGATCTCTAGTTTTCATTATAAGTGATACATCAAGGAACTGCACAGTTTTTTGTGCTTCAAAATCCCCATATAGGTCATCACCCACTTAAACTCGCTTTAAGGTATCCTTGGCTGCAATATACTTAGCTTTTTCCTCAAGATCAGTTAAAGTTATGGCAGACAACTGCTCATACACATCTGCATTTTCAACGCTTTATACACATCAATAACCTCAACTTTATCATGAGTCCTCATAGTAAGCTGCCTAGCGGCTACATCAATCATTGCCCTTCCAGTTTCGAAGAAAGGTTTCCTTAAGATGAAGGGGACCTCAGGATCAGGCTCAAAATTCAACACTACAAAATCTACTGGGAAAATCAATGATCTCACTTGTATAAGTACATCTTCTACAACACCCTCAGACCTAGCTAACGACCTATCCGCCAACTGCAAAATTATGGTAGTAGGTTTAGGACTACCCAACCCACCTTTTTGTACAGCGAAGTTTGCATCAATTTTATACTAGTTCCAAGACCGCTCATCCCTCTATCATGAATTCTCTTCCCTATATTGATCCTAACAGTGAAACTTTTCGGATCTTCCAATTTAATGGGCAGCTTGTTCTATTTTGTGGTGCTGCACTCTTCAGTGAGTTCCATAGTTTCATACTCTGTCAACCTCCTATTGCTCGCCAAAATCCCCTACAAGTAATTTCCACACGTAGGTATGTCCAGTAACACATCTACCAAAGGCAATTTAATGTGAACTTGTTTCAAGAGAGAGAGAGAAACCTACCAGAAACGTTCGTCCTCCTTTTTTTTTCTTGAACTTCTGAGGAAACGGAGGAGGTGGTCGGCTCCTCCGTTGTGGGTAGACGGGGAACCTGACTCTACAAACCCGAGGAAAGGCTGCACAGCAGTAGTAGGGGCGTTAAGACCGGCACTAATCGTTGTACTTTATTAGCCAATGAAACTACTTCATTCTCTTTGAACTCACCTTTCATAGGTTCACTTTCCTTGTTTACATCTTCAGTGATGCTTTTCTTAGGAGCTCACTCCTCCGATTGCTAACCACTGTGTGTACTCACCACATTAACCTCTTCAATATTTTGGTCAGTATCCTACGCAACCCTCCTTGTGGTTGTAAATTATGGGCACCAACAAAATTTACCAAATTTTTTCTCTATTTACTGAGTAGCCAATTGATATTTCTAACATCTGCAGCTAACTAAGCTTTGTCCGCAATAATCTTCTTCACAATATCCTCAACACTCATGTTTCTAGATTGCTGCTTTGGTTGCTCTTGTTGTGCATGTTATTGTACCCATGAGCATTGCCTTGCTGCCTATATTGGTGTTGCCCTTGGCCGTGATTCTGATTTTTACCCCAAGAGAAGTTTGGGTCTTTTCTCCATCTTTGATTGTATCAGTTCCCATAGTTTTTTTGGCATTCTCCTCTTTTAGTATTACCTACAAAGTTTACAGTGTATGGGTTTGCAATGCATGGTGGTTGTTGAACTGAGTTCACTTGAATAGGTTGTTGCTCCAATGCTATGTTATTAAAGTGTATTTTCATCATATTCTGCATAGCAATAATATATACAGGTATTGCAGTAACAACATCTAATTCTAGCATACTTGTAGTCTTTTGTACTACAGATTTCATTAGCGAGTTTCTTTCACCCATTAGATCCCTAGTTTTCAGTCAGTTCTTGATTCCCATATCATGACTAGACTTAGGGTTTCTAGAACTTAAGCAGATTATCATGAATTAGTTAGGTATATGGTCAAAATCAGATTACCATGTTATTGTACAATTTATTGCATGAATTTCAAAGCTCTAGCTATGTATTTCTTTAGTTCTTGAATTACACATGCTAGGTCAAATATTTCAGTTATTTCATATATGCATGCCTCAGTTATTAATACATCATTGTCAGATAAATTAATGCATTATTAATTTCCATGTTAAATTTTGATCTGACAGTATTTATAGAAATTCAGTCATAATATGTTGATAATTTAATTCATTGGGAGTAGCATAATACCGTGTTGGAGTAGGTTTTAGCGTACCCAAATAGTCCAACAACTACTAGACAAGTAGGTTGTAAGTCCCCTCTGAGGGCATTGGTTTAGTTATCACGCAAGCATGTCTTTATACCTCTGGCACGGTATATTGGGTCCTGTCGATGGGGCGTATACATCGAACTCCATTTAAGCTCATGTGGTTTTATTATCATTTATTAGTAGAAACCAGAGTTCAGTCAGACTCTATTGCATTGACCATATTTACAGTTCAGTTAGTATTTAGTCTAAGTATGTTATAAATTTGGTCATTGCATCCAGTTAACTTAGAATTCAATATATCATGTTCAGAACATTATACTTGCTTTTGTGCTTGTTCAATCAAGTTTTGTTTCAGGTTTACTCTACCCTACATTCTCACTATTATTCAAGTACTGACGCTTATGTGCGCTACATCTTTTCATGATGTAGGTTCAGGCTCTAAGTATCTAGATCACGCTTAGACCGTTTCCCGATCTTCAATTCAGCATAATCAATGGTGAGTCCTCATTCTCTAAGGAAAATAGTCATGAGTATATTTTAGTTATTTAGTCCTTTAGTTTCAGTTTTTGCTAGACTTAGTTGGGCCGTGTCAAAACATTTCCAGTAAATTAGAGGCTATTTTCAGGCATAGTTAGTTTCATCTTAGTATTGAGTTAATAACTTCTTTGTATTAAACACATCAGTTTTCATATATCTCAGTTTTAGCGTATGGTATTCACGATATTTTCATCTATATTATGATTTAAATTCTGCATTATTTTATTATTTTTAGTATACTCATGATCATGTCAGCAGGGTTAGCTTGGGTTCACTTGTGGTCCTATCTCCCTTGTCTGCGTCTCGGAGGTTACTCGGGGCATGATTGTAGGATCGTCATTTGAAATACCAGTAAACTGTTCATTTTTGTACTCTATTTGCACCATACTCTTCTTCAGTTCAAATCTCCCATAGGCTTCAGGTATCTGAATGCACCAAGTCAAATTGGTGGGGCGTGGGATTTCCAAATCTCTTACTTTCATTTCAGCAGCCATTGTTTTAGGTTCTTATAATTTTTCCTCTGTTTTGTGAAAGGAGATGATAGTTCACCAATAACCAGAGGAATTGGATATTCAGCTTTTCTCCATCTTCTGTATAGGAATCTTTCAGGTTTTGAGATAGGCGAATTGCTAAGATAAAGTTGTCAACACATTCTGGTTATTTCAGAATTAAAAAAATCAAATATTTTCTAATTCTAAAGTCTACGGGAGTAGAGCCAAAAACTTGTTGCGTCCAAATCGCACACGGGAGTACAATTTGTCATACAAGTAATACATTAGCTCTTTTTAAGAGTCGGGTATCGTAGCCATAGGGACTAACGTTAAAAACTAGAAATTCTTCTTATTTTTAGTTCAACAAAAATGCAGTTCAAGTTTTGAGAGTTCTTTATTTTCTATTTGTAAATTAAAAACAAATATAATTAATACGATTAAGTTTCAAGGTTTACAAAATATGTTTTCAGAAAGATCCAGGGCTGCAACATTTATCAGGAATCATGTACTCACTCTCATTTAGTAAGGGTAATTACTAAATGTCGAATCAATGAATCGCAAGGTTTGATGTATGATAATTGTCTCTATTTGCCTATGATAATTAACACCCTAACTACATCAGTAAGTGGGGATAGAGTGATTAATTACTGAGCATTAAGTTATTTGCCTTTATAGTGACCCAAACGAGGTTTCTAGTTATATCCATATCATAGAAATGAATGAACCTTAGGTATTTAGAGTTCAACAAGATCCATATGTCCACGTTCTATACTCTTATTCCTCTCTCAAGTTCAAATCGGACAATGGATTTATTCCTTTGGTGATAAAGCATGAAATACATAAGTAAGAACATAGGAGAGATTCATATGGTAGTCAATACTAAACCCAATAGTAAACTGAAGAGATCACATTGAAAGGAAAAGAGATTGAGAAACAACCCTAAAGCTTTAGAAAAACGTCTCCAAAGTCGTCATTTTTCAAAATACAGAAAAAAGAATACTCCCTAAAAAAACAAAACCTTATATTAAAAGTCGAGACAGCCAAAACTTGTCCTAAGGCGTGCAATGCCTTTTGAATTCCGAGTCCATGCAAATTTTCCTTCTGTGCGACATGCGATTATCACAAGGTGTTCTGCCTCATGATTTCTTTCTTGCCCAAAACTAGGCATCTTATCCGCGACGCGCGAGCTACATGAGGTGTTCTACCTCATATTTAATTTTTTTTACCATGATTCTACTCCCTCTCCGCGACGCGTGAGCCACACGCAAATGTCTTGGTGCATTTTACTCAAATTCTTCCTTGCTCTCTTTTGACTCAAACCTTAAGATTGCTTCCTTTCTCCATTTTTGTGCTCGTTTCACCCATTAAGCTCACCTACACAACTAATTATGTTTATTATCTCATAAATAAACAAACGTCTCGATAAGACTCTTAAATACATAAATATTGAATTCATACTAAACTTAAATATGGGCATTTGTAGAATTCTAGGAAAATAAATCTGCCTAATATCAACAATAAAATTTGTATATAAAATAAAATTACTTATGTTGGAGTTTCTCTAATCGCCAACCATAACATAAGAGCTATTGTGATGATACAACATTTTGCCTCACGCTTCTAGGATCGTGTAATAAATAGAAATGATTATAGACATGGAATACTAAGTAAATCCACTAGTCTGTGCTAAAAAGATCTGACGGAATCATCTAAGAAGTTTGACCCTTTTTTACCCCTGGTGGATACATGGTTTATGGCAGCTCAGAGTTTTCTAAACTCTCCCCCATATCGGTGCTCAATACTACTTCAAAAATATACTAGATTTTTATATTTAAAAACATATCTTGTTTCAGTGGTTTCGGGTAATTGCTCAAAAACATAGCTCAAAGGCCAACTTGAAAGTCAAAGTTTTCTCTCTTGCTTTATTAAGAAAGTGATTACTCTTTTCTGAAAACTAGCTCAAATGTTCTTTGGAAATCTCAGCTTCCGTGAAATTCTTCATACTCTTTGGAAATAGTTAGTCCCCATATATTTACTTGAAAAAACATATTTCAAACTTTACTATTTTACTCTTTTACTCATCTAACTTCAAGTCTTAGAAAAAATTTAAAAGCATTTGAGAAATACTTATGGATTCAAGGTTGTAATTCCTATTTCTGAATGATTTTCAGAAGTCATTTCTAGTTGTTAGAATCAATAGGAAGTGTTAATTCACTCTAGAAAGGTTGAATGAACTGAATGACGAAAACTGTGTGAAAAATGCCTATCCGGGAGCGTTCAGGGCAGGCCACACTAGACCCCACGCTCCATTTGAGCGCACTACACGCGCGCTACCCCAAACCCTTTAGCGTAGATGGGGCGTGTCGCGCCAGTCCCTCCCCAAGTTTTTCTAATGAATATTTTGACTCGTTTTCTAATCCTCAATAATTCTGAATCGATTTGTTGTCTCAATACATTCTTAGATTCAGAAACCAAAAGCATGTACAGTAGAAACTAAATCAAAACTACTCTTAAAGTTACTAAAACGCCTCAAGAAAACCCATCACTCATATGTAAGTTGAAAAATGAAAAACAATTCATGAAGACAACTCATGAACTTCAATGTCTAACTCTTTTAGGATGAAAATCGTTGATTAAACATGATCGACGTAGGTGAATGGACCCAATGCTATGTTATCTCATAAACCTTCTAGGGATCACCCCCTTGACGAAATCCACAAGAAATTCGTGAAGATCTTCACGATTCTTCCTTTCTTTCTCCTTTTTTCTCTTTTTTTCTATTTTCTCGAAGCCCTAGAGTAAAATGAACTTTTCTGATCTTACTAAAATCTATTTTTTTTTGTACCAATTGAACTCCTAGAAATGAATTAATTAAGTCGTGTAAGGAAAAGAGTAAACTACCTTTGCAAAATACAGATTGGACTTTCCTTGATCGAAAACCCAACTCCCAAAGGGCATAACTCACTCATAAGAACTCAAAATCATGTAAACTCGACAGTGTTGGAAAGATTATTCCAATTGATTTCCAACTGTGTTTGGAATTACACCTAACTCATCTTGAGATAGAATTTATTTCTTTTTGATGTTACCCAAAATCCTAATTTATTCTAACTTTTAAATTTTTTCCAGATTTTTCTCTTTCCAGGAATAAATATTTCCAATTTTAAGCTTCTTCCTAGTTATTTCAAATTGCGAGGTGTTACACACTAGGTAAGACATGCATCTCTATACTTGACACAAAATTTAATTGCAATTCATATATTTGTTATTTGTGAACTTCTGAGTGTGCCATTCTATGAAGCGTTTGATTGGTGAACATGATCTTGTCTATTGATATCTGAATTTGTCGAACTGTTGTTGTTGAGTTATGCGTTACATTATTTGTGAATTCTTAATTTGGACTAATTTTATACAGATTGTAAGTGTGGAGGTTCAGCTACGATTGTAGGAGTACCCGTATTTTATATTCATAACTTGTGTTTAGTCGTTCAGTTGTAGAGTTTTGAATACTTTTATGTTACATACCTGTGAATGTAAATATGGTTCTAAGGAGATCAATCATAATATAAGATTAACTTTTTTGACAACATAATTTCATTATCATTTAGAGAAAGTGAAAAAAAGAGTCAATATCTTATAGGATCATTGAACTATGAGACATTATTTAGTCATTAAATTTTGTTTTGTATAAATAAATTTCCCAACTTAACTTTTTTATCTTTAAAAATCACACAACTACATTAATCATTACAATAATTTTTTTATGACAAAGTAAATTATTTTATATTCCACTTAAATATGGATCCCACAAATAAATATAGTTTAAATTTTGCATCATCATTCTTCTTCTTTTTTTCTTCTTTATTTACCATTAAAACTATTTGAAATGAGGAATAAATTATTTTATATAATATATAAATTTAAGTATACATTTATACATTTTTTATAATATGTTCAATATCAGTGTACGTATTGGTAAATCATCAATTTCAATTCTATCATCAAAATGTATCCGAATTTTGAACAGTATTGTCCATTATTCAGTCCGTATATTGAGGATGCAATTTTATATTCTAAAATAAAAAACCAATAAAAATCTGTAATCACGAAATGTAACCCGCAAATTTTGCTTCATGATTATTGACCGAATCTCAAAACTTGCACCACCTACTCTGAGGGATTAGCCAAAAAAAATCCTAAAAGAATATTTTTACTATAAATCACTGTATGAAATAGCATTTTTGGTGATAACTTTGAGTAGTTATAGTTAAAAACAATGTCTACGCATGCACTGATTGGAACAGATAATATGGACTAACAACTAGAAAAATTATAATGGAGAACGACTTCTGCCCATTAGTAACAGAAGTTATCTTTCATAAAAAATATTTCCGCATTTTCCACAATAATATTCAAGTTAACACAAAACACTGAAATATAATTTTATCAAGGAAAAAAAATTTCTGGCACATCAAATACACCCAAGAGTTTAACTTTAACAAAAACTACAAGGCATACTATTCTTCAACCAAAAAGATTGGATACACACGGCTAATGTAAAGTTATTTATTAATCCTTCAATCGTACAACCACATACAGTATGTTACACCTATGCCTTACATAAACATAAATTCAATACCATTTCTATATTGTACAAGGTGAATTTAGTTTAGCGTAAAACCTAATGAACTGTTACTTTAATCACAGCTAGCATTTCCTATAACAATCACTATCAACAAAGTACAAGACACAAATTAAAAAGTTTAAGAGAAACTAGTACTCAAATAAAAGAAACTTTAGAAGAAAGAAAACAAAGATTAAGAAAACGAACCATCACTTGAGAGATGGGATTGATGACAACGAGTTTACATTGTTGCATAACGATTTTTTAGAACTGACAAATCTGTCTATAGAGGATTTACTTTGGTGAGTCGAACTAGCTCTAGAACAACGTTGTAGGACTGGTCAAGGCTAGTTGTAATTGATTTGATCTCTTGTTTTGAGGTTGGTCGGAATTTCGATTGGCGAAGTCTACAATGCAAAATCAATTACAACTGGCCTTGACCAGTCCTGCGAAGTTGTTCTTGAGCATGTTCGACTCGCAAAAGAAAATCCTCTATAATAAGATTTATCAGCTCCAAAATATCGTTATACAACAATATAACTGCACTGGCACTAATCCTCTCTCTCAAGGGAGGGTTTGTTTTCTTTGTTTTTTTTATGTTGTTTCTCTTATTTGAGTACTTGTAATTTCTCTTAAATTCTGAATTTATGTCTTGTACTTTGTTGATAGTGATTTTTTAGAAAATTTTGAAATGATCATCAGTTAAGTGGACGGTTCATTAGAATTATAGTTAACTATATTCACCTTTTACAAAATAGAAATGGTAATGAGTTTCGTGGCTTAAAAGAAAAGGTCAAATATAGACATCTACTCATTTATTGACAAAGCGCTTCTTTAAAAAAAGCTTTAAAAAAAAAGAATAGGGGCATAGAACATTTGTTCTTTCTTTTTTTGAATACAATATCAAGTATGAACAAAACTTAATAAATTAGTGTGTTTAAAGTGGTGCAAAAGAAGCGTTTAAAAAAAAAGGGTTTGCCAAATAAACTTTATAAATGCTGAAGAGACTAATAAAGATTTGTTTCTAACTAAAGTTACCGAAACACAAACATCTATAATTAGTTAGTTCATATGAAACAAGAAATTAACACATATCCTTAACACATAACAAATTAAAATAAATAAATGCTAAATGTTGGATAGTCTAGGATGTCGACTTTATCAGGTATGATGGTGTCGAGTCCATGAATCTCTAATTTTGCGAGTGTCCTTAAATGAGACTCCATTTTTCCTACAAAAATGTTCATGCAAATAATGAGAGGATAAAGAGATTTGTACGAATAATAATCAAATAGAAGAGAGGCTTCGGCAAGCAATAAAATAAACCTTAAACTAAAGTTTATATGTTAATATAGATATAGAGTAGATTGTGGGCAGTGAGCATAGTTAAATATTCCCGGAAAACCTATGAGCAAACACTGATCAAACCATTCCTTAAGCATGTGACTACTAAAGTGAAAAGAATATAACTTCAGATTTATACGAGTCTCGAGCAAATCATAATTTTTAAACATTATTTATATAATAAGTAAGCAGAACTTAAACAATTCATGATACATGACCTTCTCAAAATAAAGACAGAAACAGAGAAACATTGAAGGCAAATATCTCCAATTGCGATGCAGCAAACATGATGTTTCAATCACAAGTCTACACTTTAACAAAGATGAGTCTAAAAAGACTCAAATCTAAAATCCCGATGGAGGTCTGAATAGGGTGAAAGATGAAATCTCTTAGAGAAAATATTAATGCTTTAGAGAGTATGAGCGGCATCCTTTGTCCATGTGCAGTACACACCTGTCTTAATTTCGTGCAATACGCATCAATATGAATTCCGTGCAATACGTGCACATCCTTTAGTCATAGGCAATACGCAACATTCTTTGTTCATGTGCAATACGCAACTGTATGAATTTCATGCAATACGCACCAATCTGAATTCCGTGCAACAAGCACACATCCTTTATTCATGGGCAATAGGCACCAATTGGAATTCATGTGCAATACGCACACATTGTTTATTCATGGGCAATACGCACCATCCTGTGCGCATGTGCAATACGCACCACTCTGAATTTCATACAATACGCATCAATCTGAATTCATGTGTAGTGCGCACCAGTCCTTATTCGCATGCAATACAGATAAATTCTCTATTCATGGGCAATACGCACCATATGCATATCTGGAGCAATACGCACCAACATTCAAAGGTTATAAACACCTTGTTTACATTTTGTGGATACATCCAATTTTAGGACAATGCGTCTTATTTGGAACTCTCAGGGCAACACGCCTCACTTAACTTATTCATTCTAGGGTTATACTTCCTACTTAAAGATTTTCATATGTTTTCTTCTATTCTAAAGGAAACATATTCTTCATGGGTTATTCATTTTGTGATCTTGAGTTTTCAGTTTCAACAACCAACTCAAGTTAAAACACGCACTTAAGAATGATCAACAAGCCCCCATGACAGCATGAAGATCGATCTCAAAGATAATGCACAAAGAAAGTGAAAGATCTAGAAAAGATCCTAACAAGATACATCAATTAGGAATATTATAACATTTATAATATAGAGAGACATAGTTCTCTAACTCTTTTCTTTTGTAACTATAGGAAGTAGATGATACAAGGAATATGAAGCAATATTTTGGCCACCATTTCTGATATTTTCGGCTATCAAAGTTTCTCGAACTGCACTGATCTGATTTCCTTTTAATCAAGGATATGTAGGCAACCTCTGAAGCAAGGTTCGGTCAACTTTTACAAAATGGCTTCATCGGAGTTTGAAACAGTAAAAAATTATCCATTTCGTTTACTTTCTTTTCTTGAAAACTCTTCATGTTTCCAAGCAAAGAGGGGCATGCTGTGAACACCTAATTTTTTACGTGTTTATTTTACTCCTATAATATTTTAGTAAGGAATCTTTTTTTTATTTTTATTTTGGGTATTTATTTTTATTATTTTATTGTCTCAAATGACCCAATTTTGTTTAAATTGGGCTAATTTAAATCAATTCTGATGGCCCAATCGATTGACCCGGTCAATAGAAATGGTCGAAGATTGAATCTCAACCATTCATGATATTTTGATCTAAGTTCTATTATTGTACCCCAACAAAAATACAAAACTCCAAAAAAGTAGAATTTTTTTATTTTACATTTTTTTTATTTTTCTTCTTCTCCTTACTACCATGCAGCCGGTCGGCCACCGCTGCCGCCACCACAGCCCGGTGGCTACCACCTTTTTGGCAGAAAAAATATTTAAAATTTCACCATCTTTTCCTTTCACCCTCCTCTACCTAAATCTACAAACTTTTCATCCATATCTACAGCCAAACTCCGTAGATCTAAGGAAAACCAAATATGAATTTTTACTTTTTTCCTTAGATTTATAAAGGTCCGGTCATTCCCATCACAAACCCTTTACATAAATGTGTAGATCTCTTCAAGGTCTATCATTTGATATAAATTTTAAGTTCAAAATCCGTCATAAAAATTTCTGGCAAACTTTTCCGACGACCTTCATTAACCCGGAAGTTATATCAATCTTACCCACCCCCCCTCAATCTTTATCCAAGTTCATCATTATCTTTTTTTCGTTTGACCATATAAGTCATTTGATGTCGGATTTGTGTTATTAATGTTCTTTAAGTTTATCATGTTGATGTTGTTGCTTGAAGAATTATTGCTATTTATTTATTTATTTTATTTCGTTTTATGTTTATTTTTTTTGTTTTTTCTTTATTTTCTGCATTATTTTGTTGTGTTTGATCGTAAAAATTGTTTAGATATTTAGATTTTGTATTAGTGGGTCAATTTGTTTGGGTCTTGATGAAATGGGTCAACATTTGGGCCTATTTTAGATTTTTTCAGATGGCCCATCAGCTATTATTCAAACAGTGAATAAAAGAAATTGGTCATCAACATGACATTTGGGCTTATTTTTAGATTTTTTCCAGATGGTCCATCAGGTATTATTCAAACAATGAATAAAAGAAATGGGTTATCTACATGACATTTGGGTCTTTTATTTTTAGGTGACCCATTAACTATTATTCAAACAATAAATAAAATTAATGTGTCATCTAAATGACATTTGGGCCTATTATTTTCTGATGACCCATATAACTATATTCAATTAATAAATAAAGTAAATGGGTCATCAAAAAGGGCAAATGAATCATTCAATTAATTTGATTTTTCTTAAAACAAAAAAAATCATTGACCATCTTGGGTGGCACCTTGGAAAAACAAAGAGTCCAATGCATGCATTGGCTCTTAAGTTTTCAAGAAAAGTGGGAGGTTGATTGTTGAACACCTATATAAACCCCCTTATTTTTTGTAAAAGAAAAAAGAGGAAAAAAATAAAAAAGATAGAAAGAAAATTAGAAGAAGAAAAAAAAACTAAAAAAAAATTCTTCTTCTTAAAAAAAAGAAGATATTTCTCTTTGGTTGTCTTGGGAACTCAATTGATTTTGATTCTATTATTTGCTTGTCATCAACTGTATGTATTTATTTTTACATTTCAATGTATTCTTGAGTAATGTTTATGTTCTTTTTATTTTATTTTTTTGAAAAATTATTGATTTTTTTTTTGCTACGTTTATTAGGATTCTCGTATGATTATGTTTATCCTTATGTTACTTAGTTTACATATTTTTATTAGTTTATTCTATAGTGTTTCTCATATGATTGTATTTATTATGATCTACATATATATTATTAATCATATTTAGTTTAAATTAGCTTTAGTAAGTAAAAAAAAAGGTTTAAATAATATAAAAATCGCATTTTTAAAGGTTTTTGGTAACTTTCGTTTTGAAAAATGAACATAAGAAAAAAATAAAAATAAAAAATGTAAAACTAGTCATTTTTGCAAAAGGGTTTAATGTTTTTATTTTTGCAACAAAAGAAAAATGTAAATCTGGTTATTTCTGCAAAAAAAAGTAAACCTTGTTATTTCTACAAAAAATAATATATGTAAATATCGTCTTTTTTTTCAAAAATAAAAATAAAAATAAAATTTTATTCAATAAATATTTGATTTGACTATTTATGTAAAAATACAAATTTGACTAATTTTACTTAATAATCTAACAATTAGAAAATTTGTTATTTTGCGATCTTCTATCAAACAAGTCAAGGTAGTCATTTTATAAATTTTTTTTTTACCAAATTGGTTATTCATTAAATTTTTATCAATATAATAAAAAAAGAAATTAAAACTAGTATATCATTAGTTTAAAAATGTGTTTAATTGTAATTTTGTAAAAGTTTTTTTTTTTTGTTGTCATTATCTAGTACTAAAACTTAACTGTTTATTTTTTTCTTTTGGTAAAACAATAAATATAAATTCTAGAAATTTTTTAATAATAATAAATAACTAAATACTAATAATTTCTTGATCTATATGTTGCACCATTTTCTTTTATTCATTATTATCATTATTATTTTTTTAAAAAATAAGTAATTAATTTTTGTGTTTTGTTTTCTTTAAACAATAAAACAAAACTTCAAATACCATCATGTGTTCGGTTATGATCCTTGGTGTGTATTCTTTTCTAAAAAGAAGTGTCTTGTGTGTGGTTACGCTCTTAGGCAAATCAATTTTTTTTTAAAAATAGTAATTAATACAATTTTTCCCCTTTTATCCAAAATAAATAAATAAATTATTTTACCCAAACATAAGTTAATAAAGTGACCGTGCTCGGGGGGTCCTCATACCTTCCCTACGATTAATAGAATTCCTTACCCTATCTTTGTTTTTCGTAGACCATAACAAAAATAAGTTTTTTTTTTAATTTTTAAACTAAGAACTACCTGGTGACTTGGAACACCTAAAAAACTCAATTCAAAGTGGTTACTCACCAAAAAAATAAAAATATATATTTTTTAAAACTCGTCATATCCTCAACAATTGTAAAAAATAAAAGAAGTGTGACAGGTAGGACTAGGGATATTATTTCTTAACATGATCAATTTTTAAACCATTTTCAAAGAAAGCATGTTGTCATCATTCAAGCACAATAACACCTGCATTTCTCTTCAATAACAACTTGGGCAATCTCTAGATTAAGAAACATAACTTGGATATCATGACAAAACTCACCACTCATGGCACAAGTTTTATTCCAAAAGGATCAATTTCAACACAAAATCATGTCATGCGGAAGGTTCAATTAAGATCAAGTTGTACATTCAGATCACATACACATATTTAAATGCATTTATACAACCCTTCTTACAAAGTTACAGCTTCAGCACAACCCATCCTACGACACAAATGTGGAATTGCCCTTAATACTGTAGTCTGTCTATCACTGGCCATCATGACTTGATCTATAACTATGAACTCAATCCTAATAAATAATAAAATTTTTTTGGTATTTTGGTATAGTTCAAATGGACTATTTATTGATAAAAAAACAAAAACAAATACCAATGAACCCAAAATAAAAATGAAAACTAGATAACTCTATTCAAACACAAAATATGTATATATCAAATATGTTTTTTCACCCTACCCCACACTTATACAATAGTACTATCCCAAGTGCATTTTAATATCTCAATAAATTTCGCAAGGCAAGGTAAAAACAACTCCTTTCTCAATCTTCCATGGAATCACAACCATCTATATCATCACCTCTCTGCGATAACTCACCGATTTAATTATAGCCCTATGTTGAGATCTGTTCTCGTAATCAAATACTACAACATACATACCCAGTCAAAAGTGATGTCCGTGTAATGTATGCCGGGAATAAGGCAGCTCATCACTACTTTTATCCACACACGCGTCTCTTGAAGCATGTGAGCAAATAGAAGAGATTTGTGATATCTATTGCTGTTGTGCTTTGTCCACTGACCCAAAATATCATTGATGCTTGTGGGTGTGATAGGTACATTTACACACCGAATAGTCACAAAGTGTGACCTAGTTTTCGGTACCCAATTGGCATAGAAATCAAGGTCTAAGCTTAATTTGCACTCATCTAGATCAGAATATGCGAACTCAATCCTAAGCTCTCTGATTCGCCTCAAGGTCTGCAGGAACTCCCAGGCCAAGTTATCCCCATCATTGCATACATCCGAGAAGTAGGATTACTCAATATACTTGTTTCACCATCATTTTCCTTCCTTAGAGCCATCCTTGATTCTGAACCTCTTATTTTTTACCTTACGGGATGGAGGCAAGAGTTGTACATAACCGCTCCTTAGACGCTTCTTGTGAACTTGTTGCGACACTACTTTCCCGGGACGTTGTGAAGTAGACAAAGTGACATGAATGATGTATCAAATTTCAGTCTCAGAATTACACCAACACGCAACATACATTTGGCTTGCGCACACAAACCCACACTTACTTCAAACCAATCACATTTTTGGTACTCAAACTTCCCAAATTTTTTTATTCACAATGTATTCTAGAAAGCACCAAATTCGTGTCTACTCAAGTCTTCAACGCTAACAGGGAATGGAAATCAACTTGACATTGAAGTCCACGCCCAATCACAATAAGCACTAATAAATTCAAGCAAAGCTGATAATTCTACTCAAGAATTTGAACTATGAAGTCTACAAACATCACACCTCAACACCCTACATAATGTTTACTAAAGACTTCGACATATATTCCCACACTTCAAACATAAGCTACAATGATATTGTGTCTTCTTTTGAAGATTTGGAAATACAACACAATGAAATATGAAACATGGTATTCATAACATCAAAATCCGACCCCATCCCCTAATGCAAATCATGGAAAAACACAATTTCAACTTATACACTACACCATTTTAGGTCTACAACAGCACTAATTTTGGACTACGTTTGTAAAGTGTTGCCTAATGTAGTTCTGGGAACACTTTTAAAGCGTAACCAAAGTTTTTAACTTTTAGCAACGATAATATTGACAACATTTCAGAAGTGTATTCTTTAATGGTATAAGCTACACTTTATATCTGTTGGTACAATATGATATAATTGGCAACACCTATTTATATACATGACCACACCTTTAAAGTTTCCTATTTTTTAATTGAAAAAATAACACATTATAAGTGTGGACTTAAAATTTTCACCAAATATTATATTCCCTCCAATATTCATAAAACATTAATAAAACTTATGTGTCCCCAAAGAAGAAAATCACACTTTTTTTTGTCTGTGTTGAGCTTATGAAGACATATTTTCCCAGATGAACTTATCAAAAAGTTGAAGTTAAAGTCTAAAGAACTGATTGAAGAGTTGTATAGCTAAGTATCTTCTCATGATTTTATCTCATATTTCTCGATGAATAACTTCATTTCTCATGTATTTCTCGTTGAAGAGCTGGGAGCTTCTCGATGAAGAACACGAGTTTGTCATAGTTCTTACGGAAGACCACAATTTTGTTGGTATAGATTTTATCACATAAAAAATTTTGTATTTGAAATTCAAAATTTTAGATTTAGGGTTTTAATATTCTTGTGTTTTTATATGATTTTTGGGAGTCTAGATCGTATTTTAGCTTCATCAGTTAATTTTTTTGGGTGTCTAGCTTGTATTTAGATTTATCAGTTAATTCTTTGCCCTTTTTGTTCTACATGTGAAATTTAAATGATGTTTTTCCAACTTGCTTGCTTTATATTTGATTCAACTTGCCTGCTGCAGATTTTATTTCAACATTAGCCTTAAAATCTTATGCAACTTGCCTACTTTACACTGTGTTACCACTTTGTATTCCTAATTTTTGAACTTGGAAAAACTGAATAGTTGTAGGGTCTTGTTAGTCGAATCATATGAATTTCACTCTAAAATTTAATAGTTTTTTAAAACAAAACATAATCGTCGTGCAAGCT
The DNA here is from genome assembly GCA_032847665.1 of Solanum chilense. NCBI lineage: Eukaryota > Viridiplantae > Streptophyta > Magnoliopsida > Solanales > Solanaceae > Solanum > Solanum chilense. The sequence goes on from CM064966.1 coordinate 27,664,643, forward strand.
ATTGTCTTGTTTTAGAACCTTGTGTCTGCAGGTTATTGAGTAAATTTTACTTTGGCTTGGACTGATATTATGTTGAGTAGATAGGTCTGCATAATGTTAAGGTAATTGATATCGGATAAAATTTGTGTCTGTATCATTCAATGGAAGATGTATCTAATAGCTAAGTTAATATATCCATATATCATTGTTTATTCTAAGCTACCTGGGAAAATATTCTCAGCTGCCTAAGTTAAGGTTGTGGCTTTGTATCTGTGTGTTGATTTCTTTCGTGGTTGTAATCTCGGGGACCTTTATGTGGAAGAGCTACAAACTTATATAAGGTGGAACTTATAAATCACTTGGTTTTGGTGAACTTGAAATCAACCTAATCTAAAAGTTTGTCGCCCTTAAGGATTACGATGAGAGATAGCAAATTTTGTAGATTTAATATATAGTACAATAGAAGTTATAGAATTGAACTCTATTCTTCATTAGACGATAAATTTTGTTAAAATGTGTTATCCTTTATCAGTGATGGTAGTCAATGTATGATTTGTAAGCTTATAACTGAAAAGGCAAAGAAGTTACTGAACAGAACTCTGTTTTTTGTTAGACCATATATGATATTGTCGTTCATTATACTTTACCCGTGAAGGTAGTTTACGCATGATTGTTAAGTCTTGTCCTTTAAAAGGGTACTGATGAATATTCTAGAAGCTGCAGGTGTTCTCTGATTATTCACAAACAAGTTGAAGAATGATTTCAAAATACTTCTTTGATTTTGCACTATTTGTTCAGATACGAAAATTCCATTTTGAGATCGAAGCTCTTTTAGATTTATTCAAGATTTTATCTATGTTTGCCACCGAAATAATGAAATCCCTTATGATTTTGTCGTTGCTCACCAGGGACAGAACAACGAAGATGATGTGCTAATTCTCATATCGAAAGTAGTTTGTTTAATCCTTCGGTACTTAAAATATTTTATAATTTGGTAATCATGTGTTTATATACTCAGAGAATTAATGCAGGATGATTGAACCTCAATTAAAGAACATTGAAGGTCCCTATAATTACATCATTTAAACGCTGCCCTTTTTCCAAATGTTTTCTCAGAATGAGGAAATGACTGATAAGAGTCTTCAAGTTAAGACCTTGCAGACAATCCTCATTATATTTCAATCTCTTTTACAACCTCAGAATGAGGTAATTGTTTATTTCTTGCCTATCTTTATTAGGATAGTAATTGGTTGGTTGTTCCATGTGTTTCTGAATCAGTGCTATAGACATTGAACAACTAAGTGATTCCCTGAATCTACCAAAGCAGAAAAGGGCAAAACTTCTTATTCATGTATGCTTAAAATAGTTTTGTTTGTTCCTTGAAAGAAAAACTGAATTTGTGTGAGACTTTTGAAGGCTTGTGATGGACAACAATATCCTTTGTAGGCTCCTTCTTGCTGCATCTCGTTTATGAATATTGACTACGTGTCTTATCTATTTAATTTTCTATCTTATGTGAATGGAAGTATTATAAAGAACATAACTTTGTTCTAAAACCTTTTAAGTGAGTATGGATTATTCCTGAAAACTTATGTTCATGGTTAATGAATTCAAAACATTTGTCTACTTGTGAAACCTGATATGTAGAAATTTGTATTATAGAAATAACATACAACTGTACATTAATTATGATTGTATTTATTATAATAAAGGTAATGTGAGAGTTGAATCACTGGCTACTGCATCTGTTATTATAGCATATACATTAGTACATTTTACTGCTGCTAATAATGTACTGGGAAGTTTCATGGAATGTTGTTAGAACGAAAATTTTCTTTATACTAGGATCGAATCATTAGCCGTCTTATGATCTTCAGAGGAACTCCATCTGTCGTCCTAACCAGCTCCATATTCTAAAGCTTCAAATATGTATTTCCATTCGTATCTCATCTTGGCTGGAAATGGTTTAATCAATGGCCTAAAATAGAATGAAATTGTCAGGGAGAGGCTAGTTACAGTGCAATTACAAATCAAAGTGCTTACTGTCAAATATCTCACAAGCAATGGAACTATGTTCTACAAAATCTTATTACTTAATAGTTGGGTCGAGGAAGGTAGAGAGAAATGTATAGTATCCCATCATGATAAAATGTCCAAACTATTCAGAAAGCAAAGGAATTCCAACCTGAAAAATCATCTGGTGTTTATTAGTTTTCCTTAATATTACCCAACACAACATTAACACGTCTAAAATGTTAGAACTGTGCAATTTTCAGAATGAAGTTACACATATTAATCTTTGGGATGATAGAATTCTAGGTCTTTCGCAACTGTCAGGTTCACAGGTTATGATACTCAAAGGTAATAACTAGATGAAAGTTCATGGAAGTTCACTGCTAGTTAAGTTTGATAGTATATTTTTTTTGAAACGTAACAATAATTCTCAGGATCCTAAAAACAGAGACATGAAATATTTTATGTTCTTTTTAACTCCAATGCATAAGATGGTGACTGTTTCATTAGACTTTAAACCTAGAACTCCTAGTCAGGACATTAGAAGTTCTCTTTTGAGTCTACTCTTGAAGTTATATTCTACAAGCAAGTCGGCTAAATTTTGACTTTAAAACTTGATGAATAAACCTTTCCTTTGATAAATTTAAATAGTGTGTTAAAAAAAGCATCTGTGCAGATGCCCCCAAAAATTCACATTTATACGTATATGATATTTACCGTAGAAGAAAAGGAGAAATTCCTTGCTCCTTGGTGGATGTGTAGATAACGTTTAATCTAACAGTGAAACAACCAATGAGTTTTGATCCATGTGAGTGGACAAAATATGATGAAAGTGTATATGCTTGTTATGGAAGATTTCTTTCGTACTCCGTTGCCTATTTTCTTATCCACTTATCGCAAAGGACATTCAAATATGTATATCCAATTAAATTAATTCACTTTAGTTGTTGGTTCTCTTAGTTAAAGTTATCCCTTTTAGTTAAGTAGGTTTATCTGGTGTTCCAATAAAGTTATTTACATTTATTATGCTTGTGCATTGTTTGTTTCTGCAATGGGGGAGCTTCTTTCCCAGGAAAGTTTGGCCCTGCATGAGTACAACTGCTTATGTACTGTAGTCATGAAGCCAGATGCATGTTCTCTCTCTCTCTCTATGTGTGTGTGTGTATATATATATATATTTGGATTGGTTGTCTTACAGTGAATAGTCTCGAATTATGCACATCCAGAGGCTTTATTGTTATAATTTTATTTTGAATGTGCAGGAAAATGTAGGTAGTTGAATTTTAATTGTGGCAAGAAGTAAACTTGATCAATTGTAGTGAACGATGAAGAGTTTTTCTACAAACATATCATAGATGTTTGAATGTATTTGGCTTTGTGGAATTAATTGATAGTACAAAACGATGAAGAGTGGTTTTTGTGAAACTTATTTGGTTTTGTACTATTGTTGTGAACGATGAAGAGTTTTTGTACAAGGCATGTTTCTCGAAGTTTATTTGAATTATATCGCTTTGATTTAATTATTAGTTAATTTTTTTCTTTAGGTAACTTGTATATTTAAGTATGTTATTATTGAATATATGCAAATAAAATTGGGTCTACAAAATTCTACCCAACATTTCCACACTTAAAAAGTGTTGTTGTAGGACATCAAAGAAAAGATACACTTTATAAGTGTTGTTTTTTATGCAATATAAAAGACAACACTTTTTAAGTGTGACTAGTAACAAGCAAAGGCAACACTTTTAAGTGTACTATAATTAAAAAAGGTGTTGCTAATGAATCACTCCAAAGCGTGCCCTTATACCTCTTTGGCCACACTTAATAAGTGTTGCTCTAATAACTACATTTAGAAAGTGTTGCATAATTTTAAAGGTTATGCTTCTTTAGGCCACACCTCAAAAATGTTGTTTGAAGTACAACAGTGTAGCCTTTTATCAATGACCACAATTTTTGGTACTTTAGGCTACACATTACGAGTGTGGTCGTAGGCCTAAAATTGTGTGTGTTCTACACAAGAATTTGAACAACAACAATTCCTTCCCACGTTCACAAACACCCCACCCCCCACAACCCTAGTCAATTTTAAATCCAGCCAAACCCCAAAATTTGGAGATAAAAGTGAGATATATACCTGTGCGACGAGCGATTGAAGAGGAGAACCACAAAGTTGAAGATTTTAATTGTTGCGCGACGCGTTGTTTGCTCGATGAAATCGTAAAGGAAAAAGAGGGGAGGAAATTGCATGAGGAATTGAGAAAAATGGGAAAGCTTGGGAAATGGGGTTCAGAGCGTTGGAAAGGGGATTGGTTCGGGTTATTTCCTTTTGAAACGGGTAAAGCCCGTTTAATTCATTAAAACCTACCGTAAATCATACCTGATGACGTGATGTGGAGCCATCATGAGGCTCACTTGAATTTGAATTCCACTCGAGCCACGATTTGGACTTGATCACGTGACGCGGAGCCAACACGAGTCTCACTAGAATTTAAATTCTGCACGAGCCAAGATTTAGACTCGAATGCGCAAGGTGGAGCCTTCACTTAATAGTCCTTTCTCTTGACATAAAAATAATTTACCGTTAAACTATGATTTGGATCCCCTTCTGCAACACATGAGCTACATGAGGCTCTCTACCCTAAATTGGAATTTCAAGTCAAAATTTTAGTCCAAGATACCGGATGCAAAGCTTACACTTAATTGGCTTACGCACAATTATTCCTTCCTACGCATAGCAACAAACACCCTGTTTGTTTAAAAAATGGGTTGCCTCCCATCCAGTGCTTACGTACAATTATTCCTTCCTACACATAGCAACAAAAACCCTATTATTTTAAACACGATGGGTTGCCTCCCATCCAGTGCCTTAGTTTTGGCTTTGGCAGGGCTCATCTTTTTATATTTTATTTATTATTATTTATTTGATTTTTATTTTGTATAATTTGTCAAACTAAAAGTAAATCAACAATACAAATAAATCCTAACTATTACAATGGTTCACGGTTTGCCTCCCGTGTAGCGCCTCCTGTGTAGCGCATGATTTAATGTCGCTGCACGAACCGTCAAAGGACTCATACATCATTCAAGGTGAGAGACTCAATCTCACAATCCACATCCTTACCGAATTAGTGCTTGACCCGTTGCTCATTTACATGGAAAGTAAAGCTCTTATCCTTGTTTCATAATTAAACAGCACCATGTTGACTCATCCTCATTACCTCAAATTGACCATTCCACTAAAACAATGTTTTTGTGGAAACAACTTCAGTCTAGAATTTATAGAAACACTAGCTGACCAGGCGCAAAGGTGTGTGACACAATATTCTAGTCATACCCATTCATGGACTTTTCATTATATAGCTTTTCATTTTCATAGGCATGAAGCCTAAACTCTTGTAACTCATGCAGTTGTGTGATCCTCTTCGAGCCTGATAACTCAGGATCTAGATTATTCTTCTTGATAGCCCAATATGCCTTGTGTTCTAACTCAGCTAGTAGGTGACATGTTTTTCCAAACACCATCCAATAAGGAGAAGTCCCTATTGGTGTCTTGTAAGTAGTCTAATATGCCCATAAGGCATCATCTAGCTTGGTATCCCAAGATTATCATTGGGCATTCACAATATTATGGAGGATCTACTTGACCTCCATATACGATACAACAACCGGACCATTAGTTTGGGTGTGATATGTTGTAGACAATTTATGACTCATACGATACTTAGCTAAAAGACTATGCACTGAGTTATTGATAAAATGTCTACCTTCGTAAGTGATTATAGCTCTTCGCGTCCCAAACCTGGTATATATGTGCTATCAGATGAACTTGAATACCACTTTTGCATCATTTGTTGGTAATGCAACAGCCTCCACCGACTTAGACACATAATCCACAGCAACTATAATGTATTTATTACATCAGGATGATGGGAAATGTCCCATTAAGTCTATCCCCCAAACGTCAAAGATCTCCAACTCTAGTATATTATTCAATGGCATCTCATGACTTTTTTAATTGGATCCCATTCTATGGAAGTGATCACAACCTTTCACAAACAAAGAATCATCTTTACTCAATGTAGGCCAAAAGAAACTTAATTGCAATATATGATGTCAATCATATGGCGATGCGTGCCAACTCTCCTACACTTGTGCCGCCTCTTACTCAACTATACACCTTCTCATCATCTGATTAAGACCTTGCTTGAACAAATAGGGCTTATCCCATATATGGAAGCATGCATCATAATTTAACCTCTACTTCTGATGTGTTGATGCACCAGGTGGAAATAAATCACTCACAATAAATTCACTATGTCAACATACTAAGGCACTTACGCAATGTCCAATGCAAGCAGTTGCTTATAAGGAAACTTTTCACAAATATTCCCCTCATTATTCACATGATATTGATCCTCAAGTCGGGAAATATGATCATCTATTTGGTTTTCAATTTCCTTCCTGTCTCTTACTTAAAGATCAAAGTCCACCTAATCAACCTAGGTTTGATATCATTCTTATTATAAAAGTACAGAATGAGTTCATGATCAGTGTGGACTATCACTTTGGTTCCCACCATATATGACCTGATTTTTTCAAATAGAAATACCAAGGCTAGCATCTCCTTTTCTGTCATTGTATAGTTGGATTGTGCTGCATCAAGTGTTTTGCTTGCTTGGTATATGGAGTGAAACACCTTTTCCTTTCTCTGCCCAAGCACCACTCTAAATGCTATGTCACTAGCATCACACATTAACTATAATGGGAGCTCCCAATTTGGAGCAATGAAAATAGAATATTCAACTAATTTTTGCTTCAGCATCGCAAGAGCCTGCAAACATATTTCATCAAACACAAATATCGTCTCTTTGCTCTATAGGAAGCACATAGGTCTTGCAGTTTTAGGGAAGTCCTTGATTAACCTCCTGTAAAATCTAGCATGTCCAAGGAAGCTTTGGGCTTCATTCACTGATATAGGTGGGGAAAATTTTACAATCAATTCCATCTTCGCTTTATAAACTTCTATACCACTCTTTGAGATCTTGTGTTCGTTATATAACAGAGAATTGACACTTCTCCTATTTAAGCAACAAATTGGGCTCCTCACTCCTAGTAAGAACTCGATCACGGTTAGTAAAAACATTTCAAATAACTGAACAAACACTGAGAAATTGTCCTTGAAAACTTCAACCAAGTCTTCAACCATATCATGGAGGAATGCCATCCTACATGTCTAAAATGTTGTTGGGCATTGCACAAGACGAATGACATACGCTTGAAAGTACTAGATAGTGGTCCTTCCTGGTGGATTCATTGAGTTTCATGTAATAGATGAAAATCCTCCACATCGTCACTGTTCTTCTGGGTATCAGCTCATTCTTCTCTTTGGTTACAACATCCATTCCTCCTTTCTTTGGCACACACTGCACTGGATTTACCAATTTGATGTCATATTTTTGGTATACAATCTTGCATCGAGCCACTTAATGACCTATTTCGTGACAACATCTTTCATCTATGGATTTAATCTCCGGTTATGTTGTGCACTTGCTTTATACCTTTCTTCCATGTATATTTTGATCATATAGAGAGTGGGAATACTGCATTGGATGCCAGACATTTGCCATCCCATAACTATTTTTCTTTTCTTCAGAATTTGTAGCGCGACTTCCACCTATTCGTATAATAATCTTGCAGACAAAATAACCTGTAAAGTTTTATGTTTACCTAAGAATGCTTACCTGAAGTGGGAAAGTAGTGTTTTTTATCTCCAAGTTGGGTTCTTCATCAAAGGAGGGCTTGGGTGAAGGACCCAACACCCTACTTAGAGGCTCCAAATGATCTCTAGTTTTCATTATAAGTGACACATCAAGGAACTGCACAGTTTTTTGTGCTTCAAAATCCCCATATAGGTCATCACCCACTTAAACTCGCTTTAAGGTATCCTTGGCAGCAATATACTTAGCTTTTTCCTCATGATCAGTTAAAGTTTTGGCAGACAACTCCTCATACACATCTGCATTTTCAACGCTTTATACACATCAATAACCTCTACTTTATCATGAGTCCTCATAGTAAGCTGCCTAGCGGCTACATCAATCATTGCCCTTCCAGTTTCGAAGAAAGGTTTCCTTAAGATGAAGGGGACCTCAGGATCAGGCTCAAAATTCAACACTACAAAATCTACTAGGAAAATCAATGATCCCACTTGTACCAGTACATCTTCTACAACACCCTCAGACCTAGCTAACGACCTATCCGCCAACTCCAAAATTATGGTAGTAGGTTTAGGACTACCCAAACCACCTTTTTTTATAGCGAAGTTTGCATCAATTTTATACTAGTTCCAAGACTGCTCATCCCTCTATCATGAATTATCTTCCCTATATTGATCCTAACAGTGAAACTTTTCGGATCTTCCAATTTAATGGGCAGCTTGTTCTATTTTGTGGTGCTGCACTCTTTAGTGAGTTCCATAGTTTCATACTCTGTCAACCTCCTATTCCTCGCCAAAATCCCCTACAAGTAATTTCCACACGTAGGTATGTCCAGTAACACATCTACCAAAGGCAAGTTAATGTGAACTTGTTTCAAGAGAGAGAGAGAAACCTACCAGAAACGTTCGTCCTCCTTTTTTTTTCTTGAACTTCTGAGGAAACGGAGGAGGTGGTTGGCTCCTCCGTTGTGGGTAAACGGGGACCCTCCGTTGTACTTTTTTAGCCAATGAAACTGCTTCATTCTCTTTGAACTCACCTTTCATAGGTTCACTTTCCTTGTTTACATCTTCAGTGATGCTTTTCTTTGGAGCTCACTCCTCCGATTGCTAACCACTGTGTGTACTCACCACATTAACCTCTTCAATATTTTGGTCAGTATCCTAGGCAACCCTCCTTGTGGTTGTAAATTATGGGCACCAACAAAATTTACCAAATTGTTTCTCCATTTACTGAGTAGCCAATTGATATTTCTAACATCTGCAGCTAAATAAGCTTTGTCCGCCATAATCTTCTTCACAATATCCTCAACACTCATGTTTCTAGATTGCTGCTTTGGTTGCACTTGTTGTGCATGTTATTGTACCCATGAGCATTGCCTTGCAGCCTATATTGGTGTTGCCCTTGGCCGTGATTCTGATTTTTACCCCAAGAGAAGTTTGGGTCTTTTCTCCATCTTGGGTTGTATCAGTTCCCATAGTTTTGTTGGCATTCTCCTCTTTTAGTATTACCTACAAAGTTTACAGTGTATGGGTTTTCAATGCATGGTGGTTGTTGAACTGAGTTCACTTGAACAGGTTGTTGCTCCAATGCTATGTTATTAAAGTGTGTTTTCATCATATTCTGCATAGCAATAATATATGCAGGTATTGCAGTAACAACATCTAATTCTACCAAACTTGTAGTCTTTTGTACTATAGATTTCATTAGTGAGTTTCTTTCACCCATTAGATCCGTCGTTTTCAGTCAGTTTTTGATTCCTATATCATGACTAGACTTAGGGTTTCTAGAACTTAAGCAGATTATCATGAATTAGTTAGGTATATGGTCAAAATCAGATTACCATGTTATTGTATAATTTATTGCATGAATTTCAAAACTCTAGCTATGTATTTCTTTAGTTCTTGAATTACACATGCTTGGTCAAATATTTCAGTTATTTCATATATGCATGCCTCAGTTATTAATACATCATTGTTAGATAAATTAATGCATTATTAATTTCCATGTTCAATTTTGATCTTACAGTATTTATAGAAATTCAGTCATAATATGTTGATAATTTAATTCATTGGGAGTAGCATAATACCGTGTTGGACTAGGTTTTAGCGTACCCAAATAGTCCAACAACTACTAGACAAGTAGGTTGTAAGTCCCCTCTGAGGGCATTGGTTTAGTTATCACACAAGCATGTCTTTATACCTTTGGCACGGTATATTGGGTCCTGTCGATGGGGCGTATACATCGAACTCCATTTTAGCTCATGTTGTTTTATTATCATTTATTAGTAGAAACCAGAGTTCAGTCAGACTCTATTGCATTGACCATACTTACAGTTCAGTTAGTATTTAGTCTAAGTATGTTATAAATTTGGTCATTGCATCCAGTTAACTTAGCATTCAATATATCATGTTCAGAACATTATACTTGCTTTTGTGCTTGTTCAATCATGTTTTGTTTCAGGTTTACTCTACCCTACATTCTCACTATTATTCAAGTACTGACGCTTATGTGCGCTACATCTTTTCATGATGTAGGTTCAGGCTCTAAGTATCTAGATCACGCTTAGACCGTTTCCCGATCTTCAATTCAGTATAATCAATGGTGAATCCTCATTCTCTGAGGAAAATAGTCATGAGTATATTTTAGTTATTTAGTCCTTTAGTTTCAGTTTTTGCTAGACTTAGTTAGGCCGTGTCCAAACATTTCCAGTAAATTAGAGGCTATTTTCAGGCATAGTTAGTTTCATCTTAGTATTAAGTTAATAACTTCTTTGTATTAAACACATCAGTTTTCATATATCTCAATTTTAGCGTATGGTATTTACCATATTTTCATCTATATTATGATTTAAATTCTGCATTATTTTATTATTTTTAGTATGCTCATGATCATGTCAGCAGGGTTAGCTTGGGTTCACTTGTGGTCCTATCTCCCTTGTCTGCGTCTCGGAGGTAGCTCGGGGCATGATTGTAGGATCGTCATTTGAAATACCAGTAAACTGTTCATTTGTGTACTCTATATGCACCATACTCTTCTTCAGTTCAAATCTCTCATAGGCTTCAGGTATCTGAATTCACCTAGTCAAATTGGTGGGGCGTGGGATTTCCAAATCTCTTACTTTCATTTCAGCTTTTCTCCATCTTCTGTATAGCAATGTTTCAGGTTTTGAGATAGGCGAATGGCTAAGATCAAGTTGTCAACACATTCTGGTTATTTCAGAATTAAAAAAAATCAAATATTTTCTAATTCTAAAGTCTACGGGAGTAGAGCCAAAAACTTGTTGCGTCCAAATCGCACACGGGAGTACAAGTTGTCTTACAAGTAATACATTAGCTCTTTTTAAGAGTCGGGTATCGTAGCCATAGGGACTCACGTTAAAAACTAGAAATTCTTCTTATTTTTAGTTCAACAAAAATGCAGTTCAAGTTTTGAGAGTTCTTTATTTTCTATTTGTAAATTAAAAACAAATATAAGTAATACGATTAAGTTTCAAGGTTTACAAAATATGTTTTCAGAAAGATCCAGGGCTGCAACATTTATCAGGAATCATGTACTCACTCTCATTTAGTAAGGGTAATTACTAAATGTCGAATCAATGAATCGCAAGGTTTTGATGTATGATAATTGTCTCTAATCGCCTATGATAATTAACACCCTAACTACATCATTAAGTGGGGATAGAGTGATTAATTACTGAGCATTAAGTTATTTGCCTTTATAGTGACCCAAACGAGGTTTCTAGTTATATCCATATCATAGAAATGAATGAACCTTAGGTATTTAGAGTTTAACAAAATCCATATATCCACGTTCTATACTCTTATTCCTCTCTCAAGTTCAAATCGGACAATGGATTTATTCCTATGGTGATAAAGCATGAAATACATAAGTAAGAACATAGGAGAGATTCATATGATAGTCAATACTAAACCCAATAGTAAACTGAAGAGATCACATTGAAAGGAAAAGAGATTGAGAAACAACCCTAAAGCATTAGAAAAACGTCTCCAAAGTCATCATTTTTCAAAATACAGAAAAAAGAATACTCCCTAAAAAAACAAAACCTTAGTTATATTAAAAGTCGAGACAGCCAAAACTTGTCCTAAGGCGTGCAATGCCTTTTGAATTCCGAGTCCATGCAAATTTTCCTTCTGTGCGACGTGCGATTATCACAAGGTGTTCTTCCTCATGATTTCTTTTTTGCCCAAAACTAGGCATCTTATCCGCGACGCGCGAGCTAAATGAGGTGTTCTACCTCATATTTATTTTTTTTTACCATGATTCTACTCCCTCTCCGCGACGCGTGAGCCACACGCAAATGTCTTGGTGCATTTTACTAAATTTCTTCCTTGCTCTCTTTTGACTCAAACCTTAAGATTGCTTCCTTTCTCCATTTTGGTGCTCGTTTCACCCATTAAGCTCACCTACACAACTAATTATGTTTGTTATCTAATAAATAAACAAACGACTCGATAAGACTCTTAAATACATAAAGATTGAATTCATACTAAACTTAAATATGGGCATTTGTAGAATTCTAGGAATATAAATCTGCCTAATATCAACAGTAAAATTTGTATATAAAATAAAATTACTTATGTTGGAGTTTCTCTAATCGCCAACCATAACATAAGAGCTATTGTGATGATACAACATTTTGTCTCACGCTTCTATGATCGTGTAATATATAGACATGATTATAGACATGGAATACTAAGTAAATGCACTAGTCTGTGCTAAAAAGATCTGACGGAATCATCTAAAAAGTTTGACCCTTTTTTACCTCCGGTGGATACATGGTTTATGGCAGCTCAGAGTTTTCTAAACTCTCCCCCATATCGGTGCTCAATACTACTTCAAAAATATACTAGATTTTTATATTTAAAAACATATCTTGTTTCAGTGATTTCGGGTAATTGCTCAAAAACTTAGCTCAAAGGCCAACTTGAAAGTCAAAGTTTTCTCTCTTGCTTTATTAAGAAAGTGATTACTCTTTTCTGAAAACTAGCTCAAATGTTCTTTGGAAATCTCAGCTTCCGTGAAATTCTTCATACTCTTTGGAAATAGTTAGTCCCCATATATTTACTTGAAAAAACATATTTCAAACTTTACTATTTTACGCTTTTACTCATCTAAATTCAAGTCTTAGAAAAAAGTTAAAAGCATTTGAGAAATACTTATGGATTCAAGGTTGTAATTCCTATTTCTGAATGATTTTCAGAAGTCATTTATAGTAGTTAGAATCAATAGGAATTTTTAATTCACTCTAGAAAGGTTGAATGAACTGAATGACGAAAACTGTGTGAAAAATGCCTATCCGGGAGCGTTCAGGGAAGGCCATACCAGACCCCACGCTCCATTTGAGTGCACTACACGCGTGCTACCCCAAACCCTTTAGCGTAGATGGGGCGTGTCGCGCCAGTCCCTCCCCAAGTTTGTCTAATAAATATTTTGACTCGTTTTCTAATCCTCAATAATTCTAAATCGATTTGTTGTCTCAATACATTCTTAGATTCAGAAACCAAAAGAATGTACAGTAGAAACTAAATCAAAACTACTCTTAAAGTAACTAAAACGCCTCATGAAAACCCATCACTCATATGTAAGTTGAAAAATGAAAAACAATTCATGAAGACAACTCATGAACTTCAATGTCTAACTCTTTTAGGATGAAAATCGTTAATTAAACATGATCGACGTAGGTGAATGGACCCAATGCTATGTTATCTCATAAACCTTCTAGGGATCACCCCCTTGACGAAATCCACAAGAAATTCGTGAAGATCTTCACAATTCTTCCTTTCTTTCTCCTTTTTTTCTCTTTTTTTCTATTTTCTCGAAGCCCTAGAGTAAAATGAACTTTTCTGATCTTACTAAAATCTATTTTTTTTGTACCAATTGAACTCCTAGAAATGAATTAATTAAGTCGGGTAAGGAAAAGAGTAAACTACCTTTGCAAAATACAGATTGGACTTTCCTTGATCGAAAACCCAACTCCCAAAGGGCATAACTCACTCATAAGAACTCAAAATCATGTAAACTCGACAGTGTTGGAAAGATTATTCCAATTGATTTCCAACCGTGTTTGGAATTACACCTAACTCATCTTGAGATAGAATTTATTGCTTTTTGATGTTTTCCAAAATCTCAATTTATTATAAGTTTTAAATTTTTTCCAGATTTTTCACTCTTTCCAGGAATAAATATTTCCAATTTTAAGCTTCTTCCTAGTTATTTCAAATTGCGAGGTGTTACACACTAGGTAAGACATGCATCTCTATACTTGACACAAAATTTAATTGCAATGCATATATTTGTTATTTGTGAACTTCTCAGTGTGCCATTCTGTGAAGCGTTTGATTGGTGAACATAATCTTGTCTATTGATATCTGAATTTGTCGAACTGTTGTTGTTGAGTTATGCGTCACATCATTTGTGAATTCTTAGTTTGGACTAATTTTATAGAGATTGTAAGTGTGGAGGTTCAGCTACGATTGTAGGAGTACCCGTATTTTATATTCATAACTTGTGTTTAGTCGTTCAGTTGTAGTGTTTTGAATACTTTTATGTTACATACCTGTGAATGTAAATATGGTTCTAAGGAGATCAATCATAATATAAGATTAAGTCATTAAATTTTGTTTTGTATAAATAAATTTCCCAACTTAACTTTTTTATCTTTAAAAATCACACAACTACATTAATCATTAAAATAATTTTTTTATGACAAAGTAAATTGTTTTATATTCCACTTAAATATGGATCCCACAAATAAATATAGTTTAAATTTTGCATCATCATTCTTCTTCTTTTTTCTTCTTTATTTACCATTAAAACTATATGAAATGAGGAATAAATTTTTTTATATAATATATAAATTTAAGTATACATTTATACATTTTTTATAATATGTTCAATATCAGTGTACGTATTGGTAAATCATCAATTTCAATTCTATCATCAAAATGTATCGCAATTTTGAACAATATTGTCCATTATTCAGTCCGTATATTGAGGATGCAATTTTATATTCTAAAATAAAAAACCAATAAAAATCTGGAATCACGAAAGGTAACCCGCAAATTTTGCTTCATGATTATTGACCGAATCTCAAAACTTGCACCACGTAGTCTGAGGGATTAGCCTAAAAAAATCCTAAAAGAATTTTTTTACTATAAATCACTGTATGAAATAACATTTTTGGTGATAACTTTGAGTATTTATAGTTAAAAACAATGTCTACGCATGCACTGATTGGAACAGATAATATGGACTAACAACTAGAAAAATTATAATGGAGAACGACTTCTGCCCATTAGTAACAGAAGTTATCTTTCATAAAAAATATTTCCGCATTTTCCACAATAATATTCAAGTTAACACAAAACACTGAAATATAATTTTATCAAGGAAAAAAAAATTCTGGCAGATCAAATACACCCAAGACTTTAACTTTAACAAAAACTACAAGGCATACTATTCTTCAACCAAAAAGATTGGATACACACGGCTAATGTAAAGTTATTTATTAATCCTTCAATCGTACAACCACATACAGTATGTTACACTTATGCCTTACATAAACATAAATTCAATACCATTTCTATATTGTACAAGGTGAATTTAGTTTAGTGTAAAACCTAATGAACTGTTACTTTAATCACAGCTAGTTCTTACATTTCCTATAACAATCACTATCAACAAAGTACAAGACACAAATTAAAAAGTTTAAGAGAAACTAGTGCTCAAATAAAAGAAACTTTAGAAGAAAGAAAACAAAGATTAAGAAAACGAACCATCACTTGAGAGATGGGATTGATGACAACGAGTTTACATTGTTGCATAACGATTTTTAAGAACTGACAAATCTGTCTATGGAGGATTTACTTTGGTGAGTCGAACTAGCTCTAGAACAACGTTGTAGGACTGGTCAAGGCCAGTTGTAATTGATTTGATCTCTTGTTTCGAGGTTGGTCGGAATTTCGATTGGCGAAGTCTACAATGCAAAATCAATTACAACTGGCCTTGACCTGTCCTGCGAAGTTGTTCTTGAGCATTTTCGACTCGCAAAAGAAAATCCTCAATAATAAGATTTATCAGCTCCAAAATATCGTTATAAAACAATATAACTGCACTGGCACTAATCCTCTCTCTCAAGGAAGGGTTTGTTTTCTTTGTTTTTTTTCTGTTGTTTCTCTTATTTGAGTACTTGTAATTTCTCTTAAATTCTTAATTTATGTCTTGTACTTGGTTGATAGTGATTTTTTTAGAAAATTTTGAAATGATTATCAGTTAAGTGGACGGTTCATTAGATTTATAGTTAACTATATTCACCTTTTACAAAATAGAAATGGTAATGAATTTCGTGGCTTAAAAGAAAAGGTCAAATATAGACATCTACTTATTTATTGACAAAGCGCTTCTTTAAAAAAAGCTTTAAAAAAAAAGAATAGGGGCATAGAACATTTGTTCTTTCTTTTTTTGAAAACAATATCAAGTTTGAACAAAACTTAATAAATTAGTGTGTTTAAAGTGGTGCAAAAAGAAGCGTTTAAAAAAAAGGGTTTGCCAAATAAACTTTATAAATGCTGAAGAGACTAATAAAGATTTGTTTCTAACTAAAGTTACCGAAACACAAACATCTATAATTAGTTAGTTCATATGAAACAAGAAATTAACACATATCCTTAACACAAAACAAATTAAAATAAATAAATGCTAAATGTTGGTAAGTAAAAATTACCCCAAATGAATTTTGCTTGCTATTTGGATAGTCTAGGATGTCGACTTTATTAGGTATGATGGTGTCGAGTCCATGAAACTCTAATTTTGCGAGTGTCCTTAAATTAGACTCCATTTTTCCTCCAAAAATGTTCATGCAAATAATGAGAGGATAAAGAGATTTGTACGAATAATAATCAAATAGAAGAGAGGCTTCGGCAAGCAATAAAATAAACCTTAAAATAAAGTTTATATGTTAATATAGATATAGAGTAGATTGTGGTCAGTGAACATAGTTAATTATTCCCGGAAAACCTATGAGCAAACACTGATCAAACCATTCCTTAAGGATGTGAAAGTGAAAAGAATATAACTTCAGATTTATACGAGTCTCGAGCAAATCCAAATTTTTAAACATTATTTATATAATAAGTAAGCAGAACTTAAACAATTCATGATACATGACTTTCTCAAAATAAACACAGAAACAGAGAAACATTGAAGGCAAATATCTCCAATTGCGATGCAGCAAACAAAATGTTTCAATCACAAGTCTACACTTGAACAAATATGAGTCTAAACAGACTCAAATCTAAAATCCCGATGGAGGTCTGAATAGAGTGAAAGATGAAATCTCTTAGAGAAAATATTAAAGCTTTAGAGAGTATGAGCGGCCATAAAAATTCTTCTCCCCTCATATAT
Organism: Solanum chilense; assembly: GCA_032847665.1. Lineage (NCBI taxonomy): Eukaryota > Viridiplantae > Streptophyta > Magnoliopsida > Solanales > Solanaceae > Solanum > Solanum chilense. Next base: position 27,681,775 of record CM064966.1, read on the forward strand.
TACTGAATGCGAGTATATATAGGCGATTTAGAGCTAGGGTTGTGTTTTGGACGGGATTTTGAAATTTGATATTTTTGAACTTGGTCAAGATAACCATTCAAACATGAATAACGTGAGTAGTTGAACAAAGCAGCCTTCACGTGATTGATATACACATGTCACGAAAATGGAATGGAAAGTCTGTCCATAGTTGGTGAAAGCTTGTTGCCTTCTTGAAAATTGCAGAATGAGAGAGACAGGGGGGCTTCCTGCCCTACCTTCTGAATCTCATGGAAGCTGGGCCGAAAATTAAGTAATGTTTGGGCTTTGCTTTGGGCTGCAGCGTTTTAGAAAGCTTTGGGGAGACTTGGCAGCCCAATTGGCTGAAATATTTGGTTTTGTTCCTTCTTTAAACTAATTATTTTGAGCTTCTAACATAATATATATGTAGTATGTAAAAAATAAAATACTAATATCATATTTTCGCTGATGATTTAGAAATATACTAATAACTTATGACTAATTTAATAAGTTAGAAACTTTAAATAAGATGACGACAATCGATCTTTAAGAAAATAAGGTATAAAAAAGTGATATTAGTAATTTTTATAATTAAACAAATAATTTAGAAGATAAATAATCGTAGAAGTAAAAGTGTTACGAAAAAAGATAACTTTATATATTATTAATTTAGATGCTCGAAAATAATGAATTAGAAAAAAGGAGGGTCGAAATTGGGTGTCAAAAGCTTGTCCCTTGTTGACTAGAGACGATGTAAGAGTTTTTGGGCAAAGGAGGTTAAATAGAATCCCTTTTTGTCCCGACCAACAAATAGAACCTTAGGAGAGTATTAGACAATATGAGAATTGAATAATTTAACAGATAAAGGATTTTGAGAACAAGATAGACGCAAGCTTACAAATGTTGTCCCAGCGTTGAATTACGTTGTCATTGGTATTGTTTTGGAGGAGAGTATTTGAGAGTAGAGTCGAGCATAGTTTGAGGCAAACCTCTATCTTTGTTGGAAAGCTAAAATTTCTCAACAAATTTCTCCAGTTCACTACTTAGATAAAGTTTCACGTTGCATTGTATCTCTTGTTGCTGCATGTGGATAGTGCTACCAAATCACGATACTGTTAGGAAATAATATAAAACTAGAAATATAAATTATGACAAATGTAGTATGGAAAATGTTTACTTTATAAATCAAAGCGCTAGATAAAATTAATCAAACATATTGTACTTTCTTCAAACTTAATCAACTACTTGAAATTATGCGTATGCAAGTCTCATAGTAACGAAGACATACATGTGTAACTTGGTTTTTTCAAGAAATTTGAAATGCTTTCACTGAATAATAAAAATAACTAGGCCATTACATAATATCTCCTTCGAAACTAATAAGATTTTCAACAAATTTAAAATTTAATACGCATTGCTCATATGTATAAAATAAATGATTAATGCATTTGGAGAGTCTCATTAGAGACAAATAAGGTTTTCAAGGAATTCAAAATATAGCTTGTAGTTCATAAGTATATTTTAAAAATGAATAAATAATTAAAGCATTGAAAGATGTCTCTTTAGAGACAAATGAGATTAAAATATCTTATTTGAGGGAAAACTAACCCAATATGTCCTATTTTGAGGGTGCATGAACCCGATTTCTACACTATTAGAGGATGGAAAAACATGATGTCTCATTTAGGTGGATGAACCCATATCCTATTAGAGAATGGAAGAATCCGATATAACCTATTTGAGGGTGGAAAAAGCCAACATATCCTATTAGAGGGTGGAATAACCCGATGTATCCTATTACTGGGTTGAAGAACCTCCTTTGAGAGGGTTGAAGACTCAATATATCCAATTATAGTGTGGAAGAACCCAATATATCTTATTTGAGGGTGAAATATTCCAATATGTATGATATTATTATAGAGTGGAAGAACCCGATGTATCCTATTTGAAGGTGGAAAAACCTGATATAGCCTATTAGATGGTAGAAGAACTCGATGTATACTATTTGAGTGTGGAAGAACCGGATGTATTCTATTTGAGTGGGGAAGAACACAATATATCTGATTTTAGGGTGGACTAACCCAATATATGATGTGAACTTACAAATATGAAGAGCGTGTTTTAGTTCCTTTGTTATATTGATCATTTAAAAGGTGGTGTCTGGTGCAATACTTTGCAATAGTGCATATGGTGCCCATACCATAAGAGCTTCAACTCCAATAAAAAATTGTTGCTTGTAAATTAAGCCCTCAATGAAAAATTATGAAATTAAAATTTGATTCTTGTTGATGTTGCGCCATGTGAATCTTTCAAATTTGACTTAATGTTGAGCTTTGTGGGGATATCGTTCAATAATAACTAAAAATCAACCTCTACATTACTCAATAAAATTTGTTAGTATAAATGAAAATCGTTGTCTTGCATTGAACCACAAAGCTTTGGCTTTGAATCTACATTTCTTGTTGTAACGGCATTGAAGAAATTTGATGGTGAATATGGCTTGGGACCTCAACTTCTGCCTTTTTCAAACCTCTATAGGTCATGTTCAAGTTGTCCCACCAGTTTTTGCTCATAGGATAGAAGAAATTTTATTATATTGAGACCGAACCTACTCTAAGTGCCTATCTATCCTGCCTTCAACAAGAATCAGGTCACACGTAGTTCAATACAAAAGGTTAGAAAGGATTGCAAAAGGGTAGATATTTCTTAAAAAGGAGAAGTTATAGATATAATGTCTTTGTTATTCTTCTTGACTCTTCACACGCTTTCTCTTCAAATGCTTTCGTGTCAATTTCAATGGATCACCCTTAACAACAATGTGCTTGTGTTTGTGATACTGCCATTGCTGGTTAGGCTCCGTTGTATTTTTATCTTTCCACTATAATCATGCATTGAATCTTGAAATTTAGTGCATGACAATCTTCAATGTCATGTCCTTGAACGTTTTGAGTGTTAAGCACAACTCTTGGATAGATAATAGTGTTTAGGCATATACTCATGAATGAACCCATCTCTTGATTGTAGAAGCCCATTTTCTCTCAATTTCTCGAATATATTTGCATGTCTCTCATCCAAAGGAGTGAAGGAGAACGATTTCACCTTCTTCTCCAGTTGTGGGCTAGATTGATCATCGTGCAACTTTTTTTTGCATGGATGTTGGAGATGCACGATGCAATAGTTGGAAAAAGTATGATATTGCAAAAAATAATCATTTGGATGGTACTGTGGTTGTTGCATAGCCATGAAATTAGAGTCGTTTTCTCTCATTTTGCTTTGCAAATTTACTTATACCTTCGGTTGGAAGGGTTGGTTGACAACTTGTGCTGTTGAGTTGCGTACAGTTCTTCCTCCTTGAATACCATTTTAAATCTCTTTGCCAACCTTGATCAAATCATAGAAGGTGTGTGCAGAAGTCCCAAGCAACTTTTCATAATATAGCCCTTCTTGAACATTGATAAGGTTGAGATCAACTCCTCTTCAGACAATGAAGGATGAATCTTATAAGCTTCTAACATCCATCACATGCCATAATCTTTAAAAGATTCATGCAATATTTACTTCACTTTGACAAATAAGTTATATGCAGATTATATCAATTTTGAACTCATATAGCTTTACAAAGTCGCGGCCATATCTTTCAATGTATGCCATTTGCTAAAGTCTTGCTAATTGTACCAAGCATGTGCTAATCCTGATAAACATTGAATGAATAATCTCATTTGTATGTCTTCAACATGTCCATCACCAATTAATATGCTGCAATAGTTATTTAAGTGAGCAATGGGATCTCCTTTCCCATTGAAAGAATTGAACTTAAGAACTGTGTGTCCTTGCATAAGTTCAACATTTGAATGCACACATAAATTCCCATACTTCAAACTCTGATAAATTCTTGAGAACAACTCTTCATCAAATGATTCTCTCATATTGTTGAGCTGTTTTCCAGTACCTTCATGATAAATTTGCTGAATATCCTTCTCACATCTAGAATATGGAAGAGCGGATAATTTGTTGTGCTTGTTTAATATAATATGGACGAGCAGATAATTTGTAGTGCTTTATTCATTGTAAGGAAATTTAATTGTGGGAGGATGAATATTTGGCATCACAGTGACTTGAACATTTTTGGGATTTATAGTGCATACTGATGGCATTCGTGGAGAAATTGTATAGGTAGAAACTGAGGGGGGAGATAAGGTGAGACAAATACTATGAGTTAAGCTGGAAGTTTTAGTAGTTGTACGAAGAAGGTTAAAGGTTGTTTCCAGGTTGACAAAATTGTTTAACAACCACATTCTTCTTAGAATCATCATTTTTTTCTTGCACGAATCCCATGACATTGTTTAATGATTTCAATTTGTTCGCCATTATAATTTTTTCCATAATGCTGATTCATAGTCAAAACAGTGTTCAATGCTAGGCAACCTCAAAAGAAGAAACAAAACATAAAAAAAAAAAATTGTTAGGGTAGGGGAATACATGAAGTAAATGCAAGTACAATAAAGTATGAGATAAAAGAAGATTATGTTTGATTTTGTAAAAATAAGAATTTAGGCCTAAGGCAAAGATTTAAGTCTATGAAGAGGGGACGAGAGTTAGATATAATCTTCTAGGATCTAATGCTAAAAATGAAAGATAAGAAAATTTTGATTTGGAAAAAGGTTAATTCATGTCGAGCATCATATATTGGCTTCAATTATATCCTTATCCTTTGCTAATTTCGGCATGCTTCCAAAAATTATCTCGCTTGCATGCCAAAATTATGCTCCAGCTTCATTCTTCACAGGAGGATGTTTTAATATGCATTAAAGTTAGTCAAAATACAGAAACAAAAACAAGATGAAATAGATAGAAAAAACTTTTTAATCCGAGTCAATAGAAAGTGTTGTGTCTCCTTAAGAAATTTAATTCCATCATGTACCGTAGGTTGCAAATTAATTTCCCACAAGATAAAACATATTAACCTGTTAAAGAAGTAGTGGTAGATCAAACTTCGATAACATCAGGGAACATAAGAACAATAACAAGTCACACACAGAATCAGTTGATCGACACTTTGTTTATGAGAGAAAATGTATGTAGAGAAGAAACAATTTTCTGTATTTCAAAAACAAAAAATGACTTCCTTTTTATAGCCATTTTTAGCATGAATTGTGTCTGTTCAGACAAAATTGTTCGGACGCATTTTTTCCAGAAGGTTGTGTCTTTTGAAAAAAATAACAAATTTTTTGAAAGATGTGTCTTTTGGGAAAAAATGATTTTTTGGAAATCAGATAGTTATTACTGTTGCGTGCGAATTTAAAATAAATTCTATTATGCCAAAAATAATTCCGTTATTTAACTAACATTCTGAATTAATTTATAAGAGAAAAGAAATTGATTAACATGATTTATTCAATTAATGAAAATGATTAAATAAATTTTGTCCAAAAATTTTATCAATCAATCCAAATCCAAAGCTGAATCTGAAGCCGAGGCCAAGGGCGAGCGAGCCACGTCGGCAGCGCAAGGGAACACCTTCTTCTTAACCTTTTAAGAAGTATAGCAAGTGTTTCCTAATATACTTTTAATTTTCCATCCAAAATTTGTTCCCACTCTTTTCCATTTTTCTCTTCTCATTTACCATTCACACTTTGCTAAAATCTAACAATCCCCCACATGATTGGGGAATGACTATTATTATAACATATGCAGAAAAAACTTTTGTGTCTTGTAAGTAATGGTTAATCTCATCTATATAAGAAGATTTCCCTTTATACTTTTCTTAGTGAACATATATCGGATATAGTCGGTCAATTGAAAGAGTTGATATTTTTGAACATCGAGCTTTGGTATATACCTAGATAACATAAGTCACACAATCAACCTTTGAACTGTTCTTAGTTCTCATTGTTTTGTTCGTTTCATCCATGAACACATCTCGGTTAGTATGTTCGTAGAGAATTGGCGTTACCAGATTCTCCTTGAAGCTTCTTACACTTCATACTCACATAAGTGGTTTCTAAATGTGTTATCTCATAGATACAATATTTGATATACCATGTATCAAACTAAGAAATCATTAAAAATTCCTTATGCCTGTATCCTGGTTACTGAACATTGTCTCGTCATGACAAAGCCATTAAATAATTTTTGATAATGTTGAACCGTCATGAATGACTTTTTTTTTATCTCTTTGAACCTAGGTCTTTAGCTCTCCAGTCTTTTAGGTAGATTTACCACCACGATGACTTGTTCTCCGGCATAGTCCCCTTCCGTCGATGAAATTTTAACTCCCTCTCTATTTAATCCATTTGTAAGTTTATCCGACACATTATCCTTTGACTTTACATAGTCAATTTTGATAATTCCACTATAGAGTAGTTGTTTAACAAAGTTATGTCTTCGTGTTATTTGACGAGACTTGTTGTTATACATAACACTTCCATCCCTTCCTATTACATCTTCACTATCACAGTGTATGCATATAAGGGTCATTGGTTTGGGCCAAAACGGAATATCTTCTATGAAATTTCGAAGCTATTTAGCTTCCTTGACTTGCCTTGTCTAAGGCTATGAATTCAGACTTCATTATATGCCGAGTTATGTTTTTTTTATGATTCCCAAGATATTGCTTTTCCACCAATAGTGAAAACGTATCCACTGGTCGATTTTTTTTAGTAGACTTAGTAATCCAATTTGCATCATTATATCCTTCAAGAACTTCTGGGTATTTGTTGTAATGCAAAACATAATTTTGAATGTCATCTAAGTATCCCAAAACTCTCTTCATTGCCAACCAATGATTTTGATTGGGATTACTTGTGTATCGACTCAGTTTCTAGTAGAGCTAGCTATATCTGGTCATGTACAATTCATGACATACATCAATCTTCCAACACTCTTGCATAGTCCAATTCAGACTGACTTTCACCTTTATTCTTTGCAAGATGAAAGTTCACGTCAATTGTGGTATTTTCCCTTTTGAAATTTAAATACTTGAACTTTTAAAGTACCTTTTTGAATATAATAAGTTTGAGATAATGCTCGATTTAGGAGTTTTGAGAATCTTAATTCCCAATATCACATCAGCAACTCCTAGATCTTTCATATCAAACTAACTAGAGAGCATGCATTTAGTATATTTTATATTTACTACTAAAACAATGTTTAGCGATGGATATTCGCAACGAACAGTATTTCGTCACTATATAATGATGGACTTGCGACAGAAGAACCATTTTATTGCAAAATTAACAAATAATATTTTGATTTATAATATAGCAACAGATTTACACCGAAATATATAATCCGTCGCTAAATATTAGAGCGAAAAAATTTGGCACCTAATTTTCCCAATGGATTTAGTAACAAAGTAGTGGTGACAAATTTAATTTATATTGGGCGACGGAATTAGTAATGAAAAAGATTGCTAAACTATCAAATATATTTTTTATTAAAATTATATTATATAGTGATGAAAATATCCATCAATATAATTTTTCTAAATATATATATTTATTTGAAAGCGACGAATTTTTGAATCCATCACTTATTCCGTTGCAAACTCCAATTTCAGATTTTCATTACTATAAATTAATCTCATCCGTCCATCATAATTTATCAAACTCCAAGAGTAAATATCATTCGCGCGTCGTAATTTATCAATGGTCCTAATTTAAGACCCTTGATTTTCCATCTTACACAAAAGACCCAAATCCCTAATTTTCTTCATTCTCCTCCTCTCCTTTCAAAGTCCACCGCCCAACCCTTGTTGGCCTTGTTCTCCTTTCTTCTTTCCAGCCTTTGCAGCATGGAGAACAAGAAGTCAACAACAACGGTGAGCTCAAGAAGACGCGCGAAGACCACCAGCGAACGTCCTTCGCTAGCAGAAGCTCCAATCGGCGATCAATTAGGCGACCTTGTGGTCTCTATTCGCCTACAGTAAAAACACAAAGATAGCGCAATCAGTTGCCTCCTTCACTGGCGAAAAAGGACAGCAACTTTAGCTACACACAACGAGCAGCGATGGTGAGCACCGGCAACATCCAGCTCCAGCAAGTGAGGGAGAACACAACAACAATTTCAGTCATAGGAGCTCTATAAGGATTTTAGGTGAAGTAACTCTTTCCTTCAATGCTCTCTAAATAAAGCATTGTTATCATATCTTTTATCGAAACACTAAGAGCTTAAAAGAATAAAATGACAATAATTCTTATGTAATTTGGTTTTTTCTATTTCATGAAAGCTATATTAAAGCAATTGCTCCAAAACAAGTAATGTGTGGCTTTCATGAGATGATGTTAGCTTATTTTTGAATTTCTTTAACTCAAGTCAGATTCTACCTCTTGACGCAATCAAAATATGTGATTTTCGTGCTTTTTCCAAGTGAAACTTATAGATAGGTAGAATAAATCAACAAAAGCAATTCGAGTAGTCCAAAAGGATATGTATGTTTGTACTGTACAATATAGTGGCGTTTCTATAAGATCCATCAAAGACCAATGTGTTCTTCTATTTATTGTCTTTATCCTTTATTTCCTCAACTGTGTGTTAGCACTTTTATATTTGTCTCCTTTATGCCCCCTTCCCCCTTTTTCAGTTCACATTGAACCTGCTGCATTTAGGTGTATAAAGATAAATTGTTAATCCAAGTGCATCATTGAGTTGGCGGGCATGAAGATTCCGTTGGAGTCACACGGGTGACTCTATCTCTATTGGAGAATATCGCAGAAAACTTGTAAGTATATATTTCACAAATTATATAAGAACTATCTATAGGTTGTTTGATATATACACTTAAATCTAAACACACATTACACAATAGATATTATTGCATCTAAAGGTGATTTATATTTTGTATAGGCTATTGAAAAGGTCGAGATCCAAAACTAAGCGAGTTACATTTGCACGTCCATACGCATGGTCATGATGAAAAATCTTTTATTGATGAGCGCTCTCTAATTGTCCATGTAATTCCAAAACATTGAAGCCTATCCGAAAATATACATGTAATTTCTCATTAGAAGGGGAAACTATCGCTCTAATTCTTGTTTGGTTTCTTTTTTTTCTTAGCTTACTGTTTCATGTTTTGTGAACCCGTTGTGAGCTTGGGATTTATCCGTTTGTGATTTTTTAACTCTAACTGATTTGTATTTTTAAAATGGAATGTTTTAATCGCAGTTTGAGTCCTTTTGTTAATATATTAATCAAGTCTTTACCATGTGAACCCCTTTCTCAATCCTTTGTAGTATTCATGTTTTCATTTCTTTGTTTAATATGCTCACTGCATACATTGATTTTTAACTCTGACTATCTCTTTTTGTTATTTTTTGGAGCCAAATGTGATGAATTAGTAGAAATCCGATTAACTTATCATGAGTAGTGGTTAAATTTATCTAGAATAGTGTCTTAAGCCTAATTAATATTTGTAAATTTTACATTATTTAAGTCTTTGTACATTTGCTATTTCATTTTCTTCCTGCCTGGATGTTCATTGTTTGTTATTAAGGATTGTTTTAGATGCAATATTGTTACTATACTTATTTTGGGTTCTAATTTCAATTTTTTTGTTTTATGTGAACTCATGTGGAGTCCAAATTGGACTCAAATATGTTTCCCTTCGCATTTCTAATGAGCCATAAAAGCTCAAGTCCTTCTCATCGAGTCAATCTTTAACTATCACTGGGAAGTAGGAAGAAAATTGCTCTATTGTCTATCTTTAGTAAGGAGATTTTCAGCATATTAATTTCAGTTTCTACTATTCAGATAAGATGTGAATGTAATTATCAAGATAAGTCTGAAGAGGGAGAATTTTCTCAGAAGAAGATTATGAAAAAAAAGTTATACAAGAAGTTGATAGTCATTTATAATTCATATTCTCATTTAGTTCAGGCATGAGGGTGATGCTGGAAACCATTAAGCAAAATCGAGAAAGGGAAACAAAAGAAAACATAACAAAACAATTTTACATGCATATGCTTTTGTGTTGTTTACGTTACGATGATACTCGTTAGGACTTATCATTGTTATGTTTCATTGTTTATGAATTTTTTCTAAAGGAGTTATAGCATAAAGTGTCTATTATATACCACGGTAATAAATTTGATTAGGTAGTTACTTTTTTCTTGAAATTTATATGAACATTTGTTTTGTCTTGAAACATTTGAAATCCATCCAAGATTTGCTGAACTTGAAGTTTCAATTACAGCGTGTTTCTTTATTTATTTTTCTATCTAGTATTTTCACAACAAAAAAAGGCCAAAATTATCCTCATCATATTATAAATGACTCAAAAATAATTTTCTTTTCCCGTATGGAATCACTGATTAAGTTTTAGTTTAGGTCAATATCTACTTTCTAACTTATCTCCTCATATGTTTTTTGAAAACTAATGTATAGTTGTAGGCTTATAGCATGTTTTCTTGAGTACTGTGATATTGTATGTAATTCTCATTTCACTGATTTTTAATCTAAGCTTAAATGTAATGTATATTAGCTAAAAAAGTATAGTACATTTAATTAATCTACAATGTTCCATATGTTACTACACTTTTTTTTAAAATATAATTTTGTTACTAATCTTTAATGTTTTCTATTTATCTCTATTTATAGGAAAAGTATGAAAAAATATTACTTGAAAAAATGTCTCAATATGATATTGATCAATGTGAAGCATCTACAAAAGTTGATGAACAAAAGTTCTCTTAGGAATAGTTGATAAATTGTTTTTGATGTTTTGCTCCAAAATATGTGATTAGGATTTTGCTATCTAATGATTTTGAACTGTCTAGTTATTATTTTTTATGAATGTTTGTTATTTAAGAGTTATTTTTAGTAAATGTTATTTAATTTATTTCAGCAATGAATATTTAAAATAAATAAATAAAATTATTTTACAAGAAATTTTTTAGCAACAATTTAAAGATGATTTGGTCATTGCTATATAAAAATATTGGCAACGAATTAGAAATGAAATAGTTTAGTGGCAAATATGTCGGCTCAAACAATAGAATATTTTGTAACGGATTAGTGACAAAAATTTTATCGCAAATTTACTTGAAATGACGAAATTATATATGGAATAGCAACGAACTATATAAATATAGCGACGGAGCAGTCTGTCACTAACAAGTTTCGACGGATATCATTTATCTCTAATATGTCGCTAAATTTGTGACGGCCTCATTTTTTAATCTCTAAGAGATTACTAACGAGCGACATAGCAACAACCAATAATCCTTTGTAAATATGGTTTAGCTACAAAATACCATAGATTAGTGACAAATTTCATTTGTCGCTAAATGCTATTTTTTTTGTAGTGAATGGCAATGTCCTTGCTCACTATCAGCATGCCATCTACATATAGGCATCCAATGACTTCCTTATTCAGAGTATATTTAATGTAAATACATTTATCACATACATTGATATTAAATCCATTTGACAACATGGTTTGGTCAAACTTTGCATGACATTGTTATGGTGCTTGTTTTAGTCCAAAAAATGACTTAATAAGTTTTCACACTTTCTTTTCTTTATTAGGAACTACAAAACCCTCAGGTTGTTTCATGTTCTCTCTCTCTCTATGTGTGTGTGTGTGTATATATATATATATATATTTGGATTGGTTGTCTTACAGTGAATAGTCTCGAATTATGCACATCCAGAGGCTTTATTGTTATAATTTTATTTTGAATGTGCAGGAAAATGCAGGTAGTTGAATTTTAATTGTGGCATGAAGTAAACTTGATCAATTGTAGTGAACGATGAAGAGTTTTTCTATAAACATATCATAGATGTTTGAATGTATTTGGCTTTGTGGAATTAATTGATAGTACAAAACGATGAAGAGTGGTTTTTGTGAAACTTATTTGGTTTTATACTATTGTTGTGAACGATGAAGAGTTTTTGTACAAGGCATGTTTCTCGAAGTTTATTTGAATTATATAGCTTTGATTTAATTATTAGTTAATTTTTTTCTTTAGGTAACTTGTATATTTAAGTATGTTATTATTGAATATATGCAAATAAAATTGGGTCTACAAAATTCTACCCAACATTTAAGGTGTTGCTAATGAATCACTCCAAAGTGTGCCCTTATACCTCTTTGGCCACACTTAATAAGTGTTGCTCTGATAATAACATTTAGAAAGTGTTGCATAATTTTAAAGGTTATGCTTCTTTAGGCCACACCTCAAAAATGTTGTTTGAAGTCCAAAAGTGTAGCCTTTTATCAATGACCTCAATTTTTGGTACTTTAGGCTACACATTACGAGTGTGGTCGTAGGCCTAAAATTGTGTGTGTTCTACATAAGAATTTGAACCACAACAATTCCTTCCCACGTTCACAAACACCCCACCCCCCACAACCCTAGTCAATTCTAAATCCATCCAAACCCCAAAATTCGGAGAGAAAAGTGAGAGATATACATGGGCGATGCACGATTGAAGAGGAGAACCACAAAGTAGAAGTTTTTAATTGTTGCGCGACGCGTTGTGTGCTCGATGAAATTGTAAAGTAAAAAGAGGGGAGGAAATTGCATGAGGAATTGCGAAAAATGGGAAAGCTTGGGAAATGGGATTCAGAGCGTTGGAAAGGGGATTGGTTCGGGTTATTTCCTTTTTGAAACGGGTAAAGCCCGTTTAATTCATTAAAACCTACCATAAATCATACCCGATGACGTGATGTGGAGCCATCATGAGGCTCACTTGAATTTGAATTCCACTCGAGCCACGATTTGGACTTTATCACGTGACGCGGAGCCAACACGAGTCTCACTAGATTTTAAATTCTGCACGAGCCAAGATTTAGACTCGAACACGCAAGGCGGACCTTCACTTAATAGTCCTTTCTCTTGACATAAAAATAATTTACCGTCCAACTATGATTTGGATCCCGTTCTGCAACACATGAGCTACATGAGGCTCTCTACCCTAAATTGGAATTTCAAGTCCAAATTTTAGTCCAAGATACCGGATGCAAAGCTTAAACTTAATTGCCTTAGGCACAATTATTCCTTCCTACGCATAGCAACAAACACCCTGTTTGTTTAAACATGATGGGTTGCCTCCCATCCAGTGCTTACTAACAATTATTCCTTCCTACACATACCAACAAACACCCTATTAGTTTAAACACGATGGGTTGCCTCCCATCCAGTGCTTTAGTTTTGGCTTTGGCAGGGCTCATCTTTTTATATTTTCTTTATTATTATTTATTTGATTTTTATTTTGTATAATTTGTCAAACTAAAAGTAAATCAACAAAACAAATAAATCCTAACTATTACAATGGTTCACGGTTTGCCTCCCGTGTAGCGCCTCCCGTGTAGCGTGTGATTTAATGTCGTTGCACGAACCGTCAAAGGACTCATACATCATTCAAGGTGAGAGACTCAATCTCACAATCCACATCCTTACCGAATTAGTGCTTGACCATTTGCTCATTTACATGGAAAGTAGAGCTCTTATCCTTGTTTCATAATTCTACAGCACCATGTTGACTCATCCTTATTACCTCAGATTGACCATTCCACTAAAACAATGTTTTTGTGGAAACAAATTCAGTCTAGAATTTAAAGAAACACTAGCTGACCAGGCGCAAAGGTGTGTGACACGATATTCTTGTCATACCCATTCTTGGACTTTTCATTATATAGCTTTTCATTTTCATAGGCATGAAGGCTAAACTCTTGTAACTCATGCAGTTGTGTGATCCTCTTCCAGCCTGATAACTCAGGATCTAGATTATTCTTCTTGATAGCCCAATACGCCTTGTGTTCTAACTCAGCTAGTAGGTGACATGTTTTTCCAAACACCATCCAATAAGGAGAAGTCCCTATTGGTGTCTTGTAAGTAGTCTGATATGCCCATAAGGCATCATCTAGCTTGGTAGCCCAATATTTTCATTGGGCATTCACAATATTATGGAGGATCTACTTGACCTCCATATACGATACAACAACCAGACCACTAGTTTGGGTGTTATATATTTTAGCCACTTTGTGACTCATACCATACTTAGCTAAAAGATTATGCACTGAGTTATTGATAAAATGTCTACTTTCGTAAGTGATTATAGATCTTGGCGTCCCAAACCTGGTATATATGTGCTATCGGATAAACTTGAATACCACTTTGGCATCATTTGTTGGTAATGCAACAGCCTCCACCAACTTAGACACATAATCCAGAGCAACTACAATGTATTTATTACATCAGAATGATGGGAAATGTCCCATTAATTCTATCCCCCACACGTCAAAGATCTCCAAGTCTAGTATATTATTCAATGATGCCATTCTCTGGAAGTGATCACAACCTTTCACAAACAAAGAAACATCTTTAATCAATGTAGGCCAAAAGAAACTTAATTGCAATACATGATGTCAATCATATGGCGATGCGTGCCAACTCTCCTACACTTGTGCCGCCTCTTACTCAACTATACACCTTCTCATCATCTGATGAAGACCTTGCTTGAACAAATAGGACTCATCCAATATATAGAAGCATGCATCATAATTTAACCTCTACTTCTGATGTGTTGATGCACCAGGTGGAAATAAATCACTCACAATAAATTCACTATGTCAACATACCAAGGCACTTACGCAATGTCCAATGCAAGCAGTTGCTTATAAGGAAACTTTTCACAAATATTCCCCTCATTATTCACATGAAATTGATCCTCCAGTCGGGAAATATGATCATCTATTTGGTTTTCAATTTCCTTTCTGTCTCTTACTTAAAGATCAAAGGCCACCTAATCAACCTAGGTTTAATATCATTCTTATTATAAAAGTACAGAATGAGTTCATGATCAGTGTGGACTATCACTTTGGTTCCCACCATATATGACCTAATTTTTTCAAATAGGATTACCAAGGCTAGCATCTCCTTTTCTGTCACTGTATAGTTGGATTGTGCTGCATCAAGTGTTTTGCTTGCTTGGTATATGGAGTGAAACACCTTTTCCTTTCTCTGCCCAAGCACCACTCTAAATTCTATGTCACTAGCATTACACATTAACTATAATGGGAGCTCCCAATTTGGAGCAATCAATATAGAATATTTAATTAATTTTTGCTTCAGCATCGTAAGAGCCTGCATACATATTTCATCAAACACAAATATCGTCTCTTTGCTCAATAGGAAGCACATAGGTCTTGCAGTTTTAACGAAGTCCTTGATTAACCTCCTGTAAAATCTAGCATGTCCAAGGAAGCTTTGGACTTCATTCACTGATATAGGTGGGGAAAATTTTTCAATCAATTCCATCTTCACTTTATAAACTTCTATACCACTCTTTGAGATCTTGTGTTCGTTATATAACAGAGAATTGACACTTCTCCTAGTTAAGCAACAAATTGGGCTCCTCACACCTAGTAAGAACTCGGTCACGGTTAGTAAAAACAGTTCAAATAACTGAACAAACACTGAGAAATTGTCCTTGAAAACTTCAACCAAGTCTTCCACCATATCATGGAGGAATGCCATCCTACATCTCTAAAATGTTGTTGGGGAATTGCACAAGACGAATGACATACGCTTCAAAGTACTAGATAGTGATCCTTCCTAGTGGATTCATTGAGTTTTATGTAATAGATGAAAATCCTCCACATCGTCACTGTTCTTCTGGGTATCAGCTCATTCTTCTCTTTGGTTACAACATCCATTCATCCTTTCTTTGGCACACACTGCACTGGATTTACCAATTTGATGTCATATTTTCGGTATACAATCTTGCATCGAGCCACTTAATGACCTATTTCGTGACAACATCTTTCATCTATCGATTTAATCTCCGGTTATGTTGTGCACTTGCTTTATACCTTTCTTCCATGTATATTTTGATCATATAGAGAGTGGGAATACTTCATTGGATGCCAGACATTTGCCATCCCATAGCTATTTTTCTTTTCTTCAGAATTTGTAGCGCGCCTTCCACCTATTCATATAATAATGTTGCAGACAAAATAACCTGTAAAGTTTTATGTTTACCTAAGAATGCTTACCAGAAGTGGGACAGTAGTGTTTTTTATCTCCAAGTTGGGTTCTTCATCAATGGAGGGCTTGGGTGGAGGACCCAACACCCTATTTAGAGGCTCCAAACGATCTCTAGTTTTCATTATAAGTGACACATCAAGGAACTGCACAGTTTTTTGTGCTTCAAAATCCCCATATAGGTCATCACCCACTTAAACTCGCTTTAAGGTATCCTTGGCTGCAATATACTTAGCTTTTTCCTCAAGATCAGTTAAAGTTATGGCAGACAACTCGTCATACACATATGCATTTTCAACGCTTTATACACATCAATAGCCTCTACTTTATCATGAGTCCTCATAGTAAGTTGCCTAGCGGCTACATCAATCATTGCCCTTCAAGTTTCGATGAAAGGTTTCCTTAAGATGAAGGGGACCTCAGGATCAGGCTCAAAATTCAACACTACAAAATCTACTAGGAAAATTAATGATCCCACTTGTACCAGTACATCTTCTACAACACCCTCAGACCTAGATACCGACCTATCCGCCAACTGCAAAATTATGGTAGTAGGTTTAGGACTACCCAACCCGCCTTTTTTTACAGCGAAGTTTGCATCAATTTTAGACTAGTTCCAAGACCGATCATCCCTCTATCATGAATTCTCTTCCCTATATTGATCCTAACAGTGAAACTTTTCGGATCTTCCAATTTAATGGGCAGCTTGTTCAATTTTGTGGAGCTGCACTCTACAGTAAGTTCCATAGTTTCATACTCTGTCAACCTCCTATTGCTCGCCAAAATCCCCTTCAAGTAATTTCCACACGTAGGTATGTCCAGTAACACATCTACCAAAGGCAAGTTAATGTGAACTTGTTTCAAGAGAGAGAGAGAGAAACCTACCAGAAACGTTCGTCCTCCTTTTTTTTTTCTTGAACTTCTGAGGAAACGGAGGAGGTGGTCGGCTGCTGCGTTGTGGGTAAACGGGGAACCTGACTCTACGAACCCGAGGAAAGGCTGCACAGCAGTAGTAGGGGCATTAAGACTGGCACTAATCGTTGTACTTTTTTAGCCAATGAAACTTTCATTCTCTTTGAACTCACCTTTCATAGGTTCACTTTCCTTGTTTACATCTTCAGTGATGCTTTTCTTAGGATCTAACTCCTCCGATTGCTAACCACTGTGTGTACTCATCACATTAACCTCTTCAATATTTTGGTCAGTATCCTAGGCAACCCTCCTTGTGGTTGTAAATTATGGGCACCAGCAAAATTTACCAAATTGTTTCTCCATTAACTGAGTAGCCAATTGATATTTCTAACATCTCCAGCTAACTAAGATTGGTCCGCCATAATCTTCTTCACAATATCCTCAACACTCATGTTTCTAGATTGCTGCTTTGGTTGCTCTTGTTGTGCATGTTATTCTACCCATGAGCATTGACTTGCAGCCTATATTGGTGTTGCCCTTGGCGTGATTCTGATTTTTACCCCAAGAGAAGTTTGGGTCGTTTCTCCATATTGGGTTGTATCAGTTGCCATAGTTTTGTTGGCATTCTCCTCTTTTAGTATTACCTAGAAAGTTTACAGTGTATGGGTTTGCAATGCATGGTGGTTGTTGAACTGAGTTCACTTGAAAAGATTGTTGCTCCAATGCTATGTTATTAAAGTGTGTTTTCATCATATTCTGCATAGCAATAATATATGCAGGTATTGCAGTAACAACATCTAATTCTAGCATACTTGTAGTGTTTTGTACTACAGATTTCATTAGTGAGTTTCTTTCACCCATTAGATCCCTAGTTTTCAGTCAGTTTCTTGATTCCCATATCATGACTAGACTTAGGGTTTCTAGAACTTAAGCAGATTATCATGAATTAGTTAGGTATATGGTCAAAATCAGATTACCATGTTATTGTACAATTTATTGCATGAATTTCAAAGCTCTAGCTATGTATTTCTTTAGTTCTTGAATTACACATGCTAGGTAAAATATTTCAGTTATTTCATATATGCATGCCTCAGTTATTAATACATCATTGTCAGATAAATTAATGCATTATTAATTTCCATGTTCAATTTTGATCTTACAGTATTTATAGAAATTCAATCATAATATGTTGATAATTTAATTCATTGGGAGTAGCATAATACCGTGTTGGACTAGGTTTCAGCATACCCAAATAGTCCAACAACTACTAGACAAGTAGGTTGTAAGTCCCCTCTGAGGGCATTGGTTTAGTGATCACGCAAGCATGTCTTTATACCTCTGGCACTGTATATTGGGTCTTGTCGATGGGGCGTATACGTCGAACTCCATTTAAGCTCATGTGGTTTTATTATCATTTATTAGTAGAAACCAGAGTTTATTCAGACTCTATTGCATTGACCATATTTATAGTCCAGTTAGTATTTACTCTAAGTATGTTATAAATTTGGTCATTGCATCCAGTTAACTTAGCATTCAATATATCATGTTCAGAACATTATACTTGCTTTTGTGCTTGTTCAATCATGTTTTGTTTCAGGTTTACTCTATCCTACATTTTGACTATTATTCAAGTACTGACGCTTATGTGCGCTACATCTTTTCATGATGTAGGTTCAGGCTCTAAGTATCTAGATCACGCTTAGACCGTTTCCCGATCTTCAATTCAGCATAATCAATGGAGAGTCCTCATTCTCTGAGGAAAATAGTCATGAGTATATTTTAGTTATTTAGTCCTTTAGTTTCAGTTTTTGCTACACTTAGTTGGGGCGTGTCCCAACATTTCCAATAAATTAGTGGCTATTTTCAAGCATAGTTAGTTTCATCTTAGTATTGAGTTAATAACTTCTTTGTATTAAACACATCAGTTTTCATATATCTCAGTTTTAGCGTATGGTATTCACCATATTTTAATCTATATTATGATTCAAATTCTGCATTATTTTATTATTTTTAGTATCCTCATGATCATGTCAGCAGGGTTAGCTTGGGTTCACTTGTGGTCCTATCTCCCTTGTCTGCATCTCGGAGGTAGCTCGGGGCATGATTGTAGGATCGTCATTTGAAATACCAGTAAACTGCCCATTTGGGTAGTCTTTTTGCACCATGCTCTTCTTCAGTTCAAATCTCCCATAGGCTTCAGGTATCTGAATTCACCAAGTCACATTGGTGGGGCGTGGGATTTCCAAATCTCTTACTTTCATTTCAGCAGCCATTGTTTTAGGTTCTTATAATTTTTCCTCTGTTTTGTGAAAGGAGATGGTAGTTCACCAATAACCAGAGGAATTGGATATTAGCTTTTCTCCATCTTCTGTATAGGAATCTTTCAGGTTTTGATATAGGCGAATTGCTAAGATCAAGTTGTCAACACATTCTGGTTATTTCAGAATTAAAAAAAATCAAATATTTTCTAATTCTAAAGTCTACGGGAGTAGAGCATAAAACTTGTTGCGTCCAAATCGCACACGGGAGTACAAGTTGTCATACAAGTAATACATTAGCTCTTTTTAAGAGTCGGGTATCATAGCCATAGGGACTCACGATAAAAAGTAGAAATTCTTCTTATTTTTAGTTCAACAAAAATGCATTTCAAGTTTTGAGAGTTCTTTATTTTCTATTTGTAAATTAAAAACAAATATAATTAATACGATTAAGTTTCATGGTTTACAAAATATGTTTCAGAAAGATCCAAGGCTGCAACATTTATCAGGAATCATGTACTCACTCACATTTAGTAAGGGTATTTACTAAATGTCGAATCAATGAATTGCAAGGTTTGATGTATGATAATTGTTTCTAATCGCATATGATAATTAACACCCTAACTACTCAAATTCTTCTTTGCTCTCTTTTGACTCAAACCTTAAGATTGCTTCCTTTCTCCATTTTTGTGCTCGTTTCACCCATTAAGCTCACCTACACAACTTATTATGTTTGTTATCTCATAAATAAACAAACGACTCGATAAGACTCTTAAATACATAAAGATTGAATTCATACTAAACATAAATATGGGCATTTGTTGAATTATAGGAATATAAATATTCCTAATATCAACAATAAAATGTGTATATAAAATAAAATTACTTATGTTGGAGTTTCTCTAATCGCCAACCATAACATAAGAGCTATTGTGATGATACAACATTTTACCTCACGCTTCTAGGATCGTGCAATAAATAGAAATGATTATAGACATGGAATACTAAGTAAATCCACTAGTCTGTGCTAAAAAGATCTGACGGAATCATCTACAAAGTTTGACCCTTTTTTACCCCTGGTGGATACATCTAAACTCTCACCCATATCGGTGCTCAATACTACTTCAAAAATATACTAGGTTTTTATATTTAAAAACATATCTTGTTTCAGTGGTTTCGGGTAATTGCTCAAAAACTTAGCTCAAAGGCCAACTTGAAAGTCAAAGTTTTCTCTCTTGCTTTATTAAGAAAATGATTACTCTTTTCTAAAAACTAGCTCAAATGTTCTTTGGAAATCTCAGCTTCCGTGAAATTCTTTATACTCTTTGGAAATAGTTAGTCCCAATATATTTACTTGAAAAAACATATTTCAAACTTTACTATTTTACTCATCTAACTTCAAGTCTTAGAAAAAAGTTAAAAGCATTTGAGAAATACTTATGGATTCAAGGTTGTAATTGCTATTTCTGAACGATTTTCAGAAGTCATTTATAGTAGTTAGGATCTATAGGAAGTGTTAATTCACTCTAGAAAGGTTGAATGGACAGAATGACAAAAACTGTGTGAAAAATGCCTATCTGGGAGCGTTCAGGGCAGGCCGCGCTAGACCCCACTTTTATGAATCTCCATTTGAGCGCACTACACGCGCGCTACCCCAAACCCTTTAGCGTAGATGGGAAGTGTCGCGCCAGTCCCTCCCCAAGTTTGTCTAATGAATATTTTGACTCGTTTTCTAATCCTCAATAATTCTAAATTGATTTGTTGTCTCAATACATTCTTAGATTCAGAAACCAAAAGCATGTACAGTAGAAACTAAATCAAAACTACTCTTAAAGTTGCTAAAACGCCTC
This sequence comes from Solanum chilense, assembly GCA_032847665.1. Classification (NCBI taxonomy): domain Eukaryota; kingdom Viridiplantae; phylum Streptophyta; class Magnoliopsida; order Solanales; family Solanaceae; genus Solanum; species Solanum chilense. The sequence continues at coordinate 27,702,781 of CM064966.1, forward strand.
AAGAAAACCCATCAATCATATGTAAGTTGAAAATGAAAAACAATTCATGAAGACAATTCATGAACTTCAATGTCTAACTCTTTTAGGATGAAAATCGTTAATTAAACATGATCGACGTAGGTGAATGGACCCAATGCTATGTGATCTCATAAACCTTCTAGGGGTCACCTTCTTGACGAAATCCACAAGAAATTCGTGAAGATCTTCACGATTCTTCCTTTCTTTCTCCTTTTTTCTCTTTTTTTTCTATTTTCTCGAAGCCCTAGAGTAAAATGAAATTTTCTGATCTTACTAAAATCTTTTTTTTTTGTACCAATTGAACTCCTAGAAATGAATTAATTAAGTCGAGTAAGGAAAAGAGTAAACTACCTTTGCAAAATACAGATTGGACTTTCCTTGATCGAAAACCCAACTCCCAAAGGGCATAACTCACTCATAAGAACTCAAAATCATGTAAACTCGACAGTGTTGGAAAGATTATTCCAATTGATTTCCAACCGTGTTTTGAATTACACCTAACTCATCTTGAGATAGAATTTATTGCTTTTTGATGTTTTCCAAAATCTCAATTTATTCTAACTTTTAAAGTTTTTCCAGATTTTTCACTCTTTCCAGGAATAAATATTTCCAATTTTAAGCTTCTTCCTAGTTATTTCAAATTGCGAGGTGTTACACACTAGGTAAGACATGCATCTCTATACTTGACACAAAATTTAGTTGCAATGCATATATTTGTTATTTGTGAACTTCTGAGTGTGCCATTCTGTGAAGCGTTTGATTTGTGAACATGATCTTGTCTATTGATATCTGAATTTGTCGAACTGTTGTTGTTGAGTTATGCGTTACATTATTTGTGAATTCTTAGTTTTGACTAAGTTTATACAGATTGTAAGTGTGGAGGTTCATCTACGATTGTAGGAGTACCCGTATTTTATATTCATAACTTGTGTTTAGTCGTTCAGTTGTAGAGTTTTGAATACTTTTATGTTACATACCTGTGAATGTAAATATGGTTCTAAGGAGATCAATCATAATATAAGATTAACTTTTTTGACATTTTCAACACTTTATTCGAGTGCAACATAATTTCATTATCATTTAGAGAAAGTGAAAAAAAGAGTCAATATCTTATAGGATCATTGAACTATGAGACATTATTTAGTCATTAAATTTTTTTTGTATAAATAAATTTCCCAACTTAACATTTTTATCTTTAAAAATCACACAACTACATTAATCATTAAAATAATTTTTTTATGACAAAGTAAATTATTTTATATTCCACTTAAATATGGATCCCACAAATAAATATAGTTTAAAATTTTGCATCATCATTCTTGTTCTATTTTTCTTCTTTATTTACAATTAAAACTATGTTAAATGAGGAATAAATTACTTTATATATTATATAAATTTAAGTATACATTTATACATTTTTTATAATATATTCAATATCAGTGTACATATTGGTAAATCATCAATTTCAATTCTATCATCAAAATGTATCCGAATTTTGAACAATATTGTCCATTATTCAATCCGTATATTGAGGTTGCAATTTTATATTCTAAAATAAAAAACCAATAAAAATCTGAATCACGAAAGGTAACCCGCAAATTTTGCTTCATGATTATTGACCGAATCTCAAAACTTGCACCACCTAGTCTTAGGGATTAGCCTAAAAAAATCCTAAAAGAATTTTTTTATTATAAATCACTGTATGAAATAGCATTTTTGGTGATAACTTTGAGTATTTATAGTTAAAAACAATGTCTACGCATGCACTGATTGGAACAGATAATATGGACTAACAACTAGAATAATTATAATGGAGAACGACTTCTGCCCATTAGTAACAGAAGTTATCTTTCATAAAAAAAATTCCGCATTTTCCACAATAATATTCAAGTTAACACAAAACATTGAAATATAATTTTATCAAGGAAAAAAAAATTCTGGCACATCAAATACACCCAAGACTTTAACTTTAACAAAAACTACAAGGCATACTATTCTTCAACCAAAAAGATTGGATACACACGGCTAATGTAAAGTTATTTATTAATCCTTCAATTGTACAACCACATACAGTATGTTACACTTATGCCTTACATAAACCTAAATTCAATACCATTTCTATATTGTACAAGGTGAATTTAGTTAAGCGTAAAACCTAATGAACTGTTACTTTAATCACAACTAGTTCTTACATTTCCTATAACAATCACTATCAACAAAGTACAAGACACAAATTAAAAAGTTTAAGAGAAACTAGTGCTCAAATAAAAGAAACTTTAGAAGAAAGAAAACAAAGATTAAGAAAACGAACCATCACTTGAGAGAGGGGATAGATGAAAATGAGTTTACATTGTTGCATAACGATTTTTTAGAACGGACAAATCTGTCTATAGAGGATTTACTTTGGTGAGTCGAACTAGCTCTAGAACAACGCTGTAGGACTGGTCAAGGCAAGTTGTAATTGATTTGATCTCTTGTTTTGAGGTTGGTCGGAATTTCGATTGGCGAATTCTACAATGCAAAATCAATTACAACTGGCCTTGACCAGTCCTACGAAGTTGTTCTTGAGCATGTTCGACTCGCAAAAGAAAATCCTCAATAATAAGATTTATCAGCTCCAAAATATCGTTATACAACAATGTAACTGCACTGGCACTAATCCTCTCTCTCAAGGGAGGGTTTGTTTTCTTTGTTTTTTTCTTTGTTTCTCTTATTTGAGTACTTGTAATTTCTCTTAAATTCTGAATTTATGTCTTGTACTTTGTTGATAGTGATTTTTTTAGAAAATTTTGAAATGATCATCAGTTAAGTGGACGGTTCATTAGATTTATAGTTAACTAGATTAACCTTTTACAAAATAGAAATGGTAATGAATTTCGTGGCTTAAAAGAAAAGGTCAAAAATAGACATCTACTCATTTATTGACAAAGCGCTTCTTTAAAAAAAGCTTTAAAAAAAAGAATAGGGGCATAGAACATTTGTTCTTTCTTTTTTTGAATACAATATCAAGTTTGAACAAAACTTAATAAATTAGTGTGTTTAAAGTGGTCCAAAAAGAAGCGTTTAAAAAAAAGGGTTTGCCAAATAAACTTTATAAATGCTAAAGAGACTAATAAAGATTTGTTTCTAACTAAAGGTACCGAAACACAAACATCTATATTTAGTTAGTTCGTATGAAACAAGAAATTAACACATATCCTTAACACATAAGAAATTAAAATAAATAAATGCTAAATGTTGGTAAGTAAAAGTTACCCCAAATGAATTTTTCTTGCTATTTGGATAGTCTAGGATGTCGACTTTATCAGGTATGATGGTTTCGAGTCCATGAAACTCTAATTTTGCGAGTGTCCTTAAATGAGACTCCATTTTCCCTCCAAAAATGCTCATGCAAATAGAAGAGAGGCTTCGGCAAGCAATAAAATAAAGCTTAAACTAAAGTTTATATGTTAATATAGATATAGAGTAGATTGTGGGCAGTGAGCATAGTTAATTATTCCCGGAAAACCTATGAGCAAACACTGATCAAACCATTCCATAAGCTTGTGACTACTAAAGTGAAAAGAATATAACTTCAGATTTATACGAGTCTCGAGCAAATCCAAATTTTTAAACATTATTTATATAATAAGTAAGTAGAACTTAAACAATTCATGATACATTACCTTCTCAAAATAAAGACAGAAACAGAGAAACATTGAAGGCAAATATCTCCAATTGCGATGCAGCAAACAGGATGTTTCAATGACAAGTCTACACTTGAACAAAGATGAGTCTAAACAGACTCAAATCTAAAATCCCGATGGAGGTCTGAATAGAGTGAAAGATGAAATCTCTTAGAGAAAATATTAATGCTTTAGAGAGTATGAGCGGCCATAAAAATTCTTCTCCCCTCATATATGACTGAATGCGAGTATATATAGGCGATTTAGAGCTAGGGTTGTGTTTTGGACGGGATTTTGAAATTTCAGATTTTTGAACTTGGTCAAGATAACCATTCAAACATGAATAACATGAGTAGTTGAACATAGCAGCCTTCACGTGATTGATATACACATGTCACGAAAATGGAATGGAAAGTCTGTCCATAGTTGGTGAAAGCTTGTTGCCTTCTTTAAAATTGCAGAATGAGAGAGACAGGGGGGCTTCCTGCCCTACCTTCTGAATCTGATGGAAGCTGGGCCGAAAATTAAGTAATGTTTGGGCTTTGCTTTGGGCTGCAGCGTTTTAGAAGGCTTTGGGGAGACTTGGCAGCCCAATTGGCTGAAATATTTGGTTTTGTTCCTTCTTTAAATTAATTATTTTGAGCTTCTAACATAATATATATGTAGTATGTAAAAAATAAAATACTAATATCATATTTTCGCTGATGTTTTAGAAATATACTAATAACTTATGACTAATTTAATAAGTTAGAAACTTTAAATAAGATGACGACAATCGATCTTTAAGAAAATAAGGTATAAAAAAGTGATATTAGTAATTTTTATAATTAAACAAATAATTTAGAAGATAAATAATCGTAGAAGTAAAAGTGTTACGAAAAAAGATAACTTTATATATTATTAATTTAGATGCTCGAAAATAATGAATTAGAAAAAAGGAGGGTCGAAATTGGGTTTCAAAAGCTTGTCCCTTGTTGACTAGAGACGATGTCAGAGTTTTTGGGCAAAGGAGGTTACATAGATCCATTTTTGTCCCGACCAACAAATAGAACCTTAGGAGAGTATTAGACAATATGAGAATTGAATAATTTAACAGATAAAGGATTTTGAGAGTATTACAAATGTTGTCCCAGCGTTGAATTACGTTGTCACTGGTATTGTTTTGGAGGAGAGTATTTGAGAGTAGAGTCGAGCATAGTTTGAGGCAAACCTTGATCTTTGTTGGAAAGCTAAAATTTCTCAACAAATTTCTCCAGTTCACTACTTAGATAAAGTTTCACGTTGCATTGTATCTCTTGTTGCTGCATGTGGATAGTGCTGCCAAATCACGATACTGTTAGGAAATAATATAAAACTAGAAATATAAATTATGACAAATGTAGTATGGAAAATGTTTACTTTATAAATCAAAGCGCTAGATAAAATTAATCAAACATATTGTACTTCCTTCAAACTTAATCAACTACTTGAAATTATGCGTATGCAAGTCTCATAGTAACGAAGACATACATGTGTAACTTGGTTTTTTCAAGAAATTTGAAATGCTTTCACTGAATAATAAAAATAACTAGGCCATTACATAATATCTCGTTAGAGACTAATAAGCTTTTCAACAAATTTAAAATAATACGCATTGCTCATATGTATAAAATAAATGATTAATGCATTTGGAGAGTCTCATTAGAGACAAATAAGGTTTTCAAGGAATTCAAAATATAGCTTGTAGTTCATAAGTATATTTTAAAAATGAATAAATAATTAAAGCATTGAAAGATGTCTCTTTAGAGACAAATGAGATTTAAATATCTTATTTGAGGGAAAACTAACCCAATATGTCCTATTTTGAGGGTGGATGAACCCGATTTTTTATAATTTAGAGTGAAGGAACCCAAAGAATCCTATTTTGGGGTGGAATGACCCAATGTACCCTATTAGAGGATGGAAAAACATGATGTCTCATTTAGGTGGATGAACCCATATCCTATTAGAGAATGGAAGAATATGATATATCCTATTTCAGGGTGGAAAAAGCCAACATATCCTCTTAGAGGGTGGAATAACCCGATGTATCCTATTACAGGGTTGAAGAACCTCCTTTGAGAGGGTTGAAGACTCAATATATCCAATTATAGTGTGGAAGAACCCAATATATCTTATTTGAGGGTGAAATATTCCAATATGTATGATAATATTATAGAGTGGAAGAACCCGATGTATCCTATTTGACGGTGGAAGAACCTAATATAGCCTATTAGATGGTGGAAGAACTCGATGTTTACTATTTGAGTGTGGAAGAACCGGATGTATTCTATTTGAGTGGGGAAGAACACAATATATCTGATTTTAGGGTGGACTAACCCAATATATGATGTGAACTTACAAATATGAATTTTGGTGCAATCCAATAAGCTTGGTTCGATTTCTTTACGGTAATTATAACCTAGTATGAAGAGCGTGTTTTAGTTCCTTTGTTATATTGATCATTTAAAAGGTGGTGTCTGGTGCAATACTTTGCAATAGTGCATATGGTGCCCATACCATAAGCGCTTCAACTCCAATAAAAAATTGTTGCTTGTAAATTCAGCCCTCAATGAAAAATTATGAAATTAAAATTTGATTCTTGATGATGTTGAGCCATGTGAATCTTTCAAATTTGACTTGATGTTGAGCTTTGTGGGGATATCGTTCAATAATAACTAAAAATCAACCTCTACATTACTCAATAAAATTTGTTAGTATAAATGAAAATGGTTGCCTTGCATTGAACCACAAAGCTTTGGCTTTGAATCTACATTTCTTGTTGTAACGGCATTGAAGAAATTTGATGGTGAATATGGCTTGGGACCTCAACTTCTGCCTTTTTCAAACCTCTATAGGTTATGTTCAAGTTGTCCCACCAGTTTTTGCTCATAGGATAGAAGAAATTTTATTATATTGAGACCGAACCTACACTAAGTGCCTATCTATCCTGCCTTCAACAAGAATCAGGTAACACGTAGTTCATTACAAAAGGTTAGAAAGTATTGCAAAAGGGTAGATATTTCTTAAAAAGGAGAAGTTATAGATATAATGTCTTTGTTATTCTTCTTGACTCTTCACACGCTTTCTCTTCAAATGCTTTCGTGTCAATTTCAATGGATCACCCTTAACAACAATGTGCTTGTGTTTGTGATACTGCCATTGCTGGTTAGGCTCTCGTTGTATGTTTATCTATCCACTATAATCATGCATTCAATCTTGAAATTTAGTGCATGACAATCTTCAATGTCATGTCCTTGAATGTTTTGAGTGTTAAGAACAACTCTTGGATAAATCATAGTGTTTAGGCATATACTCATAAATGAACCCATCTCTTGATTGTAGAAGCCCATTTTCTCTCAATCTGTCGAATATATTTGCATATCTCTCATCCAAAGGAGTGAAGGAGAAAGATTTCACCTTCTTCTCCAGTTGTGGGCTAGATTGATCATCGTGCAACTTTTTTTTGCATGGATGTTGGAGATGCACGATGCAATAGTTGGAAAAAGTATGATATTGCAAAAAATAATCATTTGGATGGTACTGTGGTTGTTGCATAGCCATGAAATTAGAGTCGTTTTCTCTCATTTTGCTTCGCAAATTTACTTATACCTTCGGTTGGAAGGGTTGGTTGACAACTTGTGCTGTTGAGTTGCGTACAGTTCTTCCTCCTTGAATACCATTTTAAATCTCTTTGCCAACCTTTATCAAATCATAGAAGGTGTGTGCAGAAGTCCCAACCAACTTTTCATAATATAGCCCTTCTTGAACATTGATAAGGTTGAGATCAACTCCTCTTCAGACAATGAAGGATGAATCTTATAAGCTTCTAACCTCCATCACATGCCATATTTTTTTAAAAGATTCATGCAATATTTACTTCACTTTGACAAATAAGTTATATGCAGATTATATCAATTTTGAACTCATATAGCTTTACAAAGTCGCGGCCATATCTTCCAATGTATGCCATTTGCTAATGTCTTGCTCATTGTACCAAGCATGTGCTAATCCTGATAAACATTGAATGAATAATCTCATTCGTATGTCTTCAACATGTCCATTACCAACCAATATGCTGCAATAGTTATTTAAGTGAGCAATGGGATCTCCTTTCCCATTGAATGAATTGAACTTAAGAACTGTGTGTCCTTGCATAAGTTCAACATTTGAATGCACACATAAATTCCCATACTTCAAACTCTGATAAATTCTTGAGAACAACTCTTCATCAAATGATTCTCTCATATTGTGGAGCTCTTTTCCAGTACCTTCATGATAAATTTGCTGAATATCCTTCTCACATCTAGAATATGGAAGAGCGGGTAATTTGTTGTGCTTTTTTAATATAATATGGACGAGCAGATAAATTTTTGTGCTTTATTAATTGTAAGGAAATTTAATTGTGGGAGGATGAATATTTGGCATCACAGTGACTTGAACATTTTTGGGATTTATAATGCATATTGATGGCATTCGTGGAGAGATTGTATAGGTAGAAACTGAGGGGGGAGATAAGGATAGACAAATACTGTGAGTTGAGCTGGAAGTTTTAGTAGTTGTACGAAGAAGGTTAAAGGTTGTTTCCAGATTGACAAAAATGTTTACCAACCACATTCTTCTTAGAATCATCATTTTTTTCTTGCACGAATCCCATGACATTGTTTAATGCTTTCAATTTGTTCGCCATTATAATTTTTTCCATAATGCTGATTCATAGTCAAAACAGTGTTCAATGCTAGGAAACCTCTAAAGAAGAAACAAAACATAAAAAAAAAATATAAATTGTTAGGGTAGGGGAATACATGAAGTAAATGCAAGTACAATAAAGTATGAGATAAAAGAAGATTATGCTTGATTTTGTAAAAATAAGAATTTAGGCCTAAGGCAAAGATTTAAGTCTATGAAGAGGGGACGAGAGTTAGATATAATCTTCTAGGATCTAATGCGGAAAATGAAAGAAAAGAAAATTTTGATTTTGAAAAAGGTTAACTCATGTCGAGCATCATATATTGGCTTCAATTATATCTTTATCCTTTGCTAATTTCGGCATGCTTCCAAAAATTATCTCGCTTGCATGCAAAAATTATGCTCCAGCTTTATTCTTCAGAGGTGGATGTTTTAATATATGCATTAAAGTTAGTCAAAATATAGAAACAAAAACAAGATGAAATAGATAGAAAAAACTTTTTAATCCGAGTCCATAGAAAGTGTTGTGTCTCCTTAAGAAATTTAATTCCATTATGTACCTTAGGTTGCAGATTAATTTGCCACAAGATAAAACAGATTAACCTGTTAAAGAAGTAGTGGTAGCTCAAATTTCGATAACATCAGGGAACGTAAGAACAATAACAAGCCACACACAGAATCAGTTGATCGACACTTTATTTATGAGAGAAAATGTACGTAGAGAAGAAACAATTTTCTGTATTTCAAAAACAAAAAATGACTTCCTTTTTATAGCCATTTTCAGCATGAATTGTGTCTGTTCAGAAAAATTTGTTCAGACGCATTTTTTCCAGAAGGTTGTGTCTTTTGAAAAAAATTACAAATTTTTGGAAAGATGTGTCTTTTGGGAAAAAATGATTTTTTGGAAATCAGATCATTATTACTGTTGCGCGCGAATTTAAAATAAATTCTATTATGCCAAAAATAATTCCGTTATTTAACTAACATTCTGAATTAATTTATAAGAGAAAATAAATTGATTAACATGATTTATTTAATTAAAAAAATTATTAAATAAATTTTTTCCAAAAATTTTATCAATCAATCAAAATCCAAAGCTGAATCTGAAGCCGAGGCCAAGGGCGAGCGAGCCACGTCGGCGGCGCAAGGGAACACCTTCTTCTTAACCTTTTAAGAAGTATAGCAAGTGTTTCCTAATATACTTTTCATTTTCCATCCAAAATTTGTTCCCCCCTCTTTTCCATTTTTCTCTTCTCATTTACCATTCACACTTTGCTAAAATCTAACAATCCCCCACATGATTGGGGAATGACTATTATTAAAACATATGCAGAAAAAACTTTTGTGTCTTGTAAGTAATGGTTAATCTCATCTGTATAAGAAGATTTCCCTTTAAACTTTTCTTAGTGAACATATATCGGATATACTCGGTGAATTGATAGATTTGATATTTTTGAACATCGAGCTTTGGTATATACCTCGACAACATAAGTCACACAATCAACCTTTGAACTGTTCTTAGTTCTCATTATTTTGTTCGTTTTATCCATGAACACATCTCGGTGAGTATGTTCGTACAGAACTGGCCTTACCAGATTCTCCTTGAAGCGTCTTACACTTCACACTCACATAAGTGGTTTCTAAATGTGTTATATCATAGATACAATATTTGATATACCATGTATCAAACTAAGAAATCATTAAAAACTCCTTATGCCTTTATCCTTGTTATCGAACATTGTCTCGTCATGACAATGCCATTAAATAAGTTTTGATAATGTTGAACCGTCATGAATGACTTTTTTTTATCTCTTTGAACCTAGGTCTTTAGCTCTCCAGTCTTTTAGGTAGATTTACCACCACGATGACTTGTTCTCCGGCATAGTCCCCTTCCGTCGATGAAATCTCAACTCCCTCTCTAGTTAGTCCATTTGTAAGTTGATCCGACACATTATCCTTTGACTTTACATAGTCAATTTTGATAATTCCACTATAGAGTAGTTGTTTAACAAAGTTATATCTTCGTGTTATTTGACGAGACTTGTTGTTATACATAACACTTCCAGCCCTTCCTATTACATCTTCACTATCACAGTGTATGCATATAAGGGTCATTGGTTTGGGCCAAAACGGAATATCTTCTATGAAATTTCGGAGCTATTCAGCTTCCTTGACTTGCCTTGTCTAAGGCTATGAATTCAGACTCCATTATAGACCGAGTTATGTTTTTTTTTATGATTCCCAAGATATTGCTTTTCCATCAATAGTGAAAACGTATCCACTGGTCGATATTTTTTAGTAGACTTAGTAATCCAATTTGCATCATTATACCCTTCAAGAACTTCTAGGTATATGTTGTAATGAAAAACATAATTTTGAATGTCATCTAAGTATCCCAAAACTCTCTTCATTGCCAACCAATGATTTTGATTGGGATTACTTGTGTATCGACTCAGTTTCTAATAGAGCTAGCTATATCTGGTCATGTACAATTCATGACATACATCAATCTTCCAACACTCTGGCATAGTCCAATTCAGACTGACTTTCACCTTTATTTTTTGCAAGATGAAAGTTCACGTCAATTGTTGTATTTTCCCTATTTAAATTTAAATACTTGAACTTTTCAAGTACCTTTTTGAATATAATATGGTTGAGATAATGCTAGATTTAGGAGTTTTGAGAATCTTAATTCCCAATATCACATCAGCAACTCCTAGATCTTTCATATCAACTTACTAGAGAGCATGCATTTAGTATATTTTATATTTACTACTAAAACAATGTTTAGCGATGGATATTCGCAACGAACAGTATTTCGTCACTATATAATGACGGATTTGCGACAGAAGAACCATTTTGTTGCAAAATTAACAAATAATATTTTGATTTATAATATATCAACAGATTTACACCGGAATATATAATTCGTCGCTAAATATTAGAGCGAAAAAATTTGGCACCTAATTTTCCCTACGGATTTAGTATCAAAGTAGTGGTGACAAATTTAATATATATTGGGCGACGGAATTAGTTACTAAAAAGATTGCTAAACTATCAAATATATTTTTTAATCAAATTATATTATAAAGTGATGAAAATATCCATCAATATAATTTTTCTAAATATATATATTTATTTTAAAGCGACGAATTTTTGAATCCATCACTTATTCCCTTGCAAACTCCAATTTCAGATTTTCATTACTATAATTTAATCTCATCCGTCCATCATAATTTATCAAACTCCAAGAGTCAATATCATTCGCGCGTCCGAATTTATCAATGGTCCTAATTTAAGACCCTTGATTTTCCATCTTATACAAAAGACCCAAATCCCTAATATTCTTCATTCTCCTCCTCTCCTTTCAAAGTCCACCGCCCAACCCTTGTTGGCCTTCTTATCCGTTCTTCTTTCCAGCCTTTGCAGCATGGAGAACAAGCAGTCAACAACAACGGTGAGCTTGGGAAGACGCGCGAAGACCACCAGCGAACCTCGTTCGCTAGCAGAAGCTCCAATCGGCGAGCAATTAGGCGACCTTGTGGTCTCTATTCGGCTACGATAAAAACACAAAGATAGCGCAATCAGTTGCCTCCTTCTCTGGTGAAAAAGGACAGCAACTTTAGCTACACACAGCGAGCAGCGATGGTGAGCACCGGCAACATCCAGCTCTAGCAAGTGAGGGAGAACACAACAAAAAATTCAGTCATAGGAGCTCTATAAGGATTTTAGGTGAAGAAACTCTTTCCTTTAATGCTCTCTAAATAAAGCATTCTTATCATATCTTTTATCGAAACACTAAGAGCTTAAAAGAATAAAATGACAATAATTCTTATGTAATTTGGTTTTGTCTATTTCATGAAAGCTATATTAAAGCAATTGCTCCAAAACAAGTAATGTGTAGCTTTCATGAGATGATGTTAGCTTAACTTGAATTTCTTTAACTCAAGTCAGATTCTACCTCTTGACGTTTCTGAGAGATAGTAAGCAATCAAAATGTGTGATTTTCGTGCTTTTTCCAAGTGAAACTTATAGATCGGTAGTATAATTCAACAAAAGCAATTCGAGTAGTCCAAAAGGATATGTATGTTTGTAGTTTACAATATGGTGGCATTTCTATAAGATCCATCAAAGACCAATGTGTTCTTCTATTTATTGCCTTTATCCTTTATTTCCTCAACTGTGTGTTAGCACTTTTATATTTGTCTCCTATATGCCCCCTTCCCCCTTTTTCAGTTCACATTTAAGCTGTTGCATTTAGGTGTATAAAGATAAATGGTTAATCCAAGTGCATCATTGAGTTGGCGGGCATGAAGTTTCCGTTGGAGTCACACGGGTGACTCTATCTCAATTGGAGAATATCGCAGAAAACATGTAAGTATATATTTCACAAATTATATAAGCACTATCTATAGGTTGTCTGATATATAAACTTGTATCTAAACACACAGTACACAATAGATATTATTGCATCTAAAGGTGATTTATATTTTGTATAGGCTATTGAAAAGGTCGAGATCCAACACTAAGCGAGTTACATTTGCACGTCCATACGCATGGTCATGATGAAAAATCTTTTGTTGATGAGCGCTCTCTAATTGTCCATGTAATTCCAAAACTTTGAAGCCTATCCGAAAATATACATGTAATTTCTCATTAGAAGGGGAAACTATCTCTGTAATTCTTGTTTGGTTTCTTTTTTTTTCTTAGCTTACTGTTTCATGTTTTGTGAACCCGTTGTGAGCTTGGGATTTATCCGTTTGTGATTTGTTAACTCTAACTGATTTGTCTTTTTAAAATGGAATGTTTTAATCGCAGTTTGAGTCCTTCTGTTAATATATTAATCAAGTCTTTACCATGTGAACCACTTTCTCAATCCTTTGTAGTATTCATGTTTTCATTTCTTTGCTTAATTTGCTCACTGCATACATTGATTTTTAACTTTGACTATCTCTTTTTGTTATTTTTTGGAGCCAAATGTGATGAATTAGTAGAATTCCGATTAACTTATCATGAGTAGTGGTTAAATTTATCTAAAAAAGTGGCTTAAGCCTAATTAATTTTTGTAAATTTTACATTATTTAAGTAATTGTACATTTGCTATTTCATTTTCCTCCTGCCTGGATGTTCATTGTTTGTTATTAAGGATTGGTTTAGATGCAATATTGTTACTATACTTATTTTGGGTTCTAATTTCAATTTTTTTTTGTTTTATGTGAACTCATGTGGAGTCCAAATTGGACTCAAATATGTTTCCCTTCGCATTTCTAATGAGCCGTAAAAGCTCAAGTCCTTCTCATCGAGTCAATCCTTCACTATCACTGGGAAGTAGGAAGAAAATTGCTCTGTTGTCTATCTTTATTAAGGAGATTTTCAGCATATTAATTTCAGTTTCTACTATTCAGATAAGATGTGAATGTAATTATCAAGATAAGTCTGAAGAGGGAGAATTTTCTCAGAAGAAGATTATGAAAAAAAAGTTATACAAGAAGTTGATAGTCATTTATAATTCATATTCTCATTTATTTCAGGCATGAGGGTGATGCTGGAAACCATTAAGCAAAATCGAGAAAGGGAAACAAAAGAAAACATAACAAAACAATGTTACATGCATATGCTTTTGTGTAGTTTACGTTACGATGATACTCGTTGGGACTTATCATTGTGATGTTTCATTGTTTATGAATTTTTTCTAAAGGAGTTATAGCATAAAGTGTCTATTATAGACCACGGTAATAAATTGGATTAGGTAGTTACTTTTTTCTTGAAATTTATATGAATTACATTTGTTTGGTCTTGAAACATTTGAAATCCATCCAAGATTTTCTGAACTTGAAGTGTCAATTACAGCGTGTTTCTTTATTTATTTTTCTATCTAGTATTTTCACAACGAAAAAAGGTCAAATTTATCCTCATCATATTATAAATGACTAAAAAATAATTTTCTTTTCCAGTATGGAATCACTGATTAAGTTTTAGTTTAGGTCAATATCTACTTTCTAACTTATCTCCTCATGTGTTTGTTGAAAACTAATGTATAGTTGTAGGCTTATAGCATGTTTTGTTGAGTACTGTGATATTGTATGTAATTATCATTTCACTGATTTTTAATCTAAGCTTAAATGTAATGTATATTAGCTAAAAAAAGTATAGTACATTTAATTAATCTACAATGTTCCATATGTTACTACACTTTTTTTAAATATAATTTTGTTACTAATCTTTAATGTTTTCTATTTATCTCTATTTATAGGAAAAATATGAAAAAATATTACTTGAAAAAACATCTCAATATGATATTGATCAATGTGAAGCATCTACAAAAGTTGATGAACAAAAGTTCTCTTAGGAATAGTTGATAAATTGTTTTTGATGTTTTGCTCCAAAATATGTGATTAGGATTTTGCTATCTAATGATTTTAAACTGTCTAGTAATTTTGTTTTTATGAATGTTTGTTATTTAAGAGTTTTTTTTAGTAAAGGTTATTTAATTTATTTCAGCAATGAATATTCAAAATAAATAAATAAAATTATTTTACAAGAAATTTTTTAGCAACAATTTAAAGATGATTTGGTCATTGCTATAAAAAAATATTGGCAACGAATAAGCAATGAAATATTTTAGTGGCAAATATGTCGGCTCAAACAATAGAATATTTTGTAACGGATTAGTGATAAAATTTTTATCGCATATTTATTTGAAATGACGAAATTATATATGGAATAGCAACGAACTATATAAATATAGCGACGGAGCAGTCTGTCACTAACAAGTTTCGACGGATATCCTTTATCTCTAATATGTCGTAAATTTGTGACGGCCTCATTTTTTAATCGCTAAGAGATTACTAACGAGCGATATAGCAACAACCACTAATCCTTTGTAAATACGGTTTAGCGACAAAATACCATAGATTAGTGACAAATTTCATTTGTCGCTAAATGCTATTTTTTTTTAGTGATTGGCAATGTCCTTGCTCACTATCAGCATGTCATCTACATATAGGCATACAATGACTTCCTTATTCAGAGTATTTTTAATGTAAATACATTTATCACATACATTGATATTAAATCCATTTGACAACATGGTTTGGTCAAAATTGGCATGACATTGTTATGGTGCTTGTTTTAGTCCAAAAAATGACTTAATAAGTTTGCACACTTTCTTTTCTTTATTAGGAACTACAAAACCCTCAGGTTGTTTCATGTAAATTTCTTCTTCCAACTTTCCATTTAAGAAGACGACTTTCACATCCATTTGATGGATTTCAAGATCGTACACTGCAGCTAAGGCAATTAACATCCGAATTGATGTAATCCTAGACACTGGCGAGCATGTGTGAAAATTATCAAGACCTTCATTTTGCTTAAAGCCTTTGGCAAAAAGTCTTGCTTTATATTTTTCAATAGTTCCATCATCTGTCATCTTCCTTTTGAAGATCCATTTTGAACCCAAGGGTTTTTTCCCTCGAGGAAGATCAACGAACTCCCAAGTATGATTGTTTAGGATTGATTCAATCTCACTATTGACAGCCTCCTTCCAAGAGGTTGGCTCGCTAGACAACATTGCTTCCTTGAATGTTGGAGGCTCACTTGCAAGAAGGAATGTTAAAAAATCAGATCCAAATGAAGTAGATTTCCTTTGACATTTACTATGCCTTGGACTCTCTTCATTGAATTCATTTTCTTTTGGTTCTTCTCGGCGCAGTTTAGACCCCCTACTAAATGACTCAAGTCTAGTTTTATAGGGATAAATATGTTCAAAAAATTCATCATTATCTGATTCCGTTACTGTATTATCATGAATATCTGGACGTTCAGACTTATGAACCAAAAATTGACATGCCTTACTGCTTGTGGCATATCCATTGAATACACAATCCACAATCTTAGGCCCTATCTTCACCCTCGTATGTATAGGAACCTGGACATTGGCTAGACACCCTCACACTTTGAAATATTTCATGTTGGATTTTCTACCTTTCCATTTCTCATATGGAATTACATGTGTCTTCATGTGAGACACTCCATTGAGTATTTGAGTTGCTGTTAGATTAGCGTCCCCCCATAAGTTTTGTAGTAAACCTGAACTTATAAGTAAGACATTCATCATTTCATTTAAAGTTTGGTTTATTCTTTTCTACAATCCAATAGACTAAGGAGTGTAAGGATCACTAGTTTGATGAATTATTCCATTTTCCAAACATACTTGTGCAAATAAAGATTCATATTATCCGACTCTATCATTTCTGATCATTTTTATCTTTCTATCCAACTGATTTTCAATTTCAGTTTTATATTGCCTAAATACATCTATTGCTTCATCCTTACCAATTAGCAAATAGACATAACAATATCTAGTGTAATCTTCAATAAAAGTTATGAAAAACTTTTTCCCACCACGTGATGGTGTTAAATTCATGTCACAAATATCAGTGTGAATCATTTCTAAGGGATTTGAATTCCTTTTTAACATATTTAGAAGGATGTTTAGAATACTTAGATTCAACGCAAATTCGACATTATTTCACTCAAATTTTTGCAAAACATTTAAATTAATCAGTTTTCGCAAGGGTTTGTTATTAATGTGTCGCAAATGTTCATGTCATATACATTTAGACTCAAGCAAGTAAGAAGAAAGAGAATCTTTATTCGTATCAACTGCAATAACATTGAGTTTGAAAAGTCCATCACTAAGGTAATGTTTTCCTACATACATTTCATTCTTACTGACTACTACTTTATTAGAAACAAATACACATTTGAATCTATTCTTAGTCAGAATTGGAAGAGAAACTAAATTCTTTCCCAATTTTGGAAAATACGAGACTATGTTCAATGTCACTATCATGCGTGATGTCATCTTTAATAGGACCTTGCCAGTTACTTCCACCTTTCCAACAATAAAGTTTGCCATAAACAACTTCTCATCGGAAGGTGCTGGAGTATATAATGAAAATAATTCTTTGTCGGCACAAACATGGCATGAGGAACAAGAATCTATCCACCATTCTCCTGGATTTCCAACCATGTTACATTCGGAAAGCATTGCAAAAAGATCGTCTCTTTGTTCAGAATTTGTAGCGCGACTTCCACCTATTCGTATAATAATGTTGAAGACAAAATAACCTATAAAGTTTTATGTTTACCTAAGAATGCTTACCTGAAGTTGGACAGTAGTGTTTTTTATCTCCAAGTTGGGTTCTTCATCAATGGAGGGCTTTGGTGGAGGACCAAACACCCTATTTAGAGGCTCCAAACGATCTCTAGTTTTCATTATAAGTTACACATCAAGGAACTGCACAGTTTTTTGTGCTTCAAAATCCCCATATAGGTCATCACCCACTTAAACTCGCTTTAAGGTATCCTTGGCTGCAATATACTTAGCTTTTTCCTCAAGATCAGTTAAAGTTATGGCAGACAACTCCTCATACACATCTGCATTTTCAACGCTTTATACACATTAATAACCTCTACTTTATCATGAGACCTCATAGTAGGCTGCCTAGCGGCTACATCAATCATTGCCCTTCCAGTTTCGAAGAAAGGTTTCCTTAAGATGAAGGGGACCTCAGGATCAGGCTCAAAATTCAACACTACAAAATCTACTGGGAAAATCAATGATCCAACTTATACCAGTACATCTTCTACAACACCCTCAGACCTAGCTACCGACATATCCCCCAACTGCAAAATTATGGTAGTAGGTGTAGGACTACCCAACCCACCTTTTTTGACAACGAAGTTTGCACCAATTTTATACTAGTTCCAAGACCGCTCATCCCTCTATCATGCATTCTCTTCCCTATATTGATCCTAACAGTGAAACTTTTCGGATCTTCCAATTTAATGGGCAGCTTGTTCTATTTTGTGGAGCTGCACTCTTTAGTAAGTTCCATAGTTTCATACTCTGTCAACCTCCTATTGCTCGCCAAAATCCCCTTCAAGTAATTTCCACACGTAGGTATATCCAGTAACACATCTACCAAAGGCAAGTTAGTGTGAACTTGTTTCAAGAGAGAGAGAGAAACCTTCCAGAAACGTTCGTCCTCCTTTTTTTTCTTGGACTTCTGAGGAAACGGAGGAGGTGGTTAGCTCCTTCGATGTGGGTAAACGGGGAACCTAACTCTACGAACCCGAGGAAAGGCTGCACAGCAGTAGTAGGGGCGTTAAGACCGGCACAAATCATTGTACTTTAGCCAATGAAAGTACTTCATTCTCTTTGAACTCACCTTTCATAGGTTAACTTTCCTTGTTTACATCTTCAGTGATGCTTTTCTTAGGAGCTAACTCCTCCGATTGCTAACCACTGTGTGTACTCACCACATTAACCTCTTCAAGATTTTGGTCAGTATCCTAGGCAACCCTCGTTGTGGTTGTAAATTATGGGCACCAGCAAAATTTACCAAATTGTTTCTCCATTTACTGAGTAGCCAATTGATATTTCTAACATCTGCAGCTAACTAAGCTTGGTCCGCCATAATCTTCTTCACAATATCCTCATCACTCATGTTTCTAGATTGCTTCTTTGGTTGATCTTGTTGTACATGTTATTGTACCCATGAGCATTGCCTTGCAGCCTATATTGGTGTTTCCCTTGGCCGTGATTCTGATTTTTACCCCAAGAGAAGATTGGGTCGTTTCTCCATCTTGGGTTGTATCAGTTCCCATAGTTTTGTTGGCATTCTCCTCTTTTAGTATTACCTACAAAGTTTACAGTGTATGGGTTTGCAATGCATGGTGGTTGTTGAACTGAGTTCACTTGAATAGGTTGTTGCTCCAATGCTATGTTACTAAAGCGTGTTTTCATCATATTCTGCATAGCAATAATATATGCAGGTATTGCAGTAACAACATCTAATTCTAGCATACTTGTAGGGCCCGTTTGGCCATAAATTTTCCAAATAATACTTGGGAAAAATTTGGCAAATAATGTTTGTCCATGCAATTTGTCATTATTTGGCAAATATTTTTGGCAAATATCCCAAATTTCCAAATACTAGTTTTTTCTAGTATTTGGGCCAAATCTCATTATTTGGGATATTTTAAAAATTAAAATTTTACCCCAATCTTTTATCTTTTACAAAAACACCCTCTCTAGTAGTTGCTTGCGTTGTATTACATCATTTTTTACGTGAACACCAAAATAGTGATGAAATATTTAGTGAATATTAAATAATGATATTATTGTTGATGAAAATTATTAAAAATTTGCTTTAGGTAACAAAGTCATGTACTTTATCTACTTCACGATTATGGAATAATTCTTGTTGCACTCACTCTAAATTACCACATTGCTTTAGTGTCATGGACATTATTTGTTATTGTTGTAATGAACATTCAATTGACTTGTAGTACAAACTTTTAGTTAGTTTTGATAGTTTTTAAAACTTGTGTGTATAAATCATATTTTTCTAAAAAGGTGAAATATATTTCCCAAATTTTATGGCCAAACACATGGTGAAATTTCACCCAAATTTTCACTCAAATAATATTTGCCAAGAATATTTGGAAATCTATGGCCAAACGCTAGCGTAGTCTTTTGTACTACAGATTTCATTAGTGAGTTTCTTTCGCCCATTAGATCCCTAGTTTTCAGTCAGTTTCTTGATTCCCATATCATGACTAGACTTAGGGTTTCTAGAACTTAAGTAGATTATCATGAATTAGTTAGGTATATGGTCAAAATCAGATTACCATGTTATTGTACTATTTATTGCATGAATTTCAAAGCTCTAGCTATGTATTTCTTTAGTTCTTGAATTACACATGCTAGGTCAAATATTTCAGTTATTTCATATATGCATGCCTTAGTTATTAATACATTATTGTCAGATAAATTAATGCATTATTAATTTCCATGTTCAATTTTGATCTTACAGTATTTATAGAAATTCAGTCATAATATGTTGATAATTTAATTCATTGGGAGTAGCATAATACCGTGTTGGACTAGGTTTCAGCGTACCCAAATAGTCCAACAACTAATAGACAAGTAGGTTGTAAGTCCCCTCTGAGGGCATTGGTTTAGTGATCACGCAAGCATGTCTTTATACCTCTGGCAGGTATATTGGGTCATGTCGATGGGGCGTATACATCGAACTCCATTTTAGCTCATGTGGTTTTATTATCATTTATTAGTAGAAACCAGAGTTCAGTCAGACTCTATTGCATTGACCATATTTACAGTTCAGTTAGTATTTAGTCTAAGTATGTTATAAATTTGGTCATTGCATCCAGTTAAATTAGCATTCAATATATCATGTTCAGAACATTATACTTGCTTTTGTGCTTTTTCAATCATGTTTTGTTTCAGGTTTACTCTATCCTACATTCTCACTATTATTCAAGTACTGACACTTATGTGCGCTACATCTTTTCATGATGTAGGTTCAGGCTCTAAGTATCTAGATCACGGTTAGACCGTTTCCCGATCTTCAATTCAGCATAATCAATGGTGAGTCCTCATTCTGTGAGGAAAATAGTCATTAGTATATTTCACTTATTTAGTCCTTTAGTTTCAGTTTTTGCTAGACTTTGTTGGGGCGTGTCCCAACATTTCCAGTAAATTAGAGGCTATTTTCAGGCATAGTTAGTTTCATCGTAGTATTGAGTTAATAACTTCTTTGTATTAAACACATCAGTTTTCATATATCTCAGTTTTAGCGTATGGTATTCACCATATTTTCATCTATATTATGATTTAAATTCTGCATTATTTTTTTATTTTTAGTATGCTCATGATCATGTCAGCAGAGTTAGCTTGGGTTCACTTGTGGTCGTATTCACTTGTCTGCGTCTCGGAGGTAGCTCTGGGCATGACTGTAGCATCGTCATTTGAAATACCAGTAAACTGCCCATTTGTGTACTCTATTTGCACCATTCTTCTTCAGTTCAAATCTCCCATAGGCTTCAGGTATCTGAATTCACCAAGTCACATTGGTGGGGCGTGGGATTTCTAAATCTCTTACTTTCATTTCAGCAGCCATTGTTTTAGGTTCTTATAATTTTTCCTCTGTTTTGTGAAAGGAGATGGTAGTTCACCAATAACCAGAGGAATTGGATATTCAGCTTTTCTCCATCTTCTGTATAGGAATCTTTCAGGTTTTGAGATAGGCGAATTGCTAAGATCAAGTTGTCAACACATTCTGGTTATTTTAGAATTAAAATAATCAAATATTTACTAATTCTAAAGTCTACGGGAGTAGAGCCAAAAACTTGTTGCGTCCAAATCGCACACGGGAGTACAAGTTGTCATACAAGTAATACATTAGCTCTTTTTAAGAGTCGGGTATCGTAGCCATAGGGACTCACGTTAAAAACTAGAAATTGTTCTTATTTTTAGTTCAATAAAAATGCAGTTCAAGTTTTGAGAGTTCTTTATTTTCAATTTTTAATTTAAAAACAAATATAATTAATACGATTAAGTTTCAAGGTTTAAAAAATATGTTTTCAGAAAGATCCAGGGCTGCAACATTTATCAGGAATCATGTACTCACTCTCATTTAGTAAGGGTAATTACTAAATGTCGAATCAATGAATCGCAAGGTTTGATGTATGATAATTGTCTCTAATTGCCTATGATAATTAACACCCTAACTACATCATTAAGTGGGGATAGAGTGATTAATTACCGAGCATTAAGTTATTTGCCTTTATAGTGAGCTAAACGAGGTTTCTAGTTATATCCATATCATAGAAATGAATGAACCTTAGGTATTTAGAGTTCAACAAGATCCATATGTCCACGTTCTATAATCTTATTCCTCTCTCAAGTTCAAATCGGACAATGGATTTATTCCTATGGTGATAAAGCATGAAATACATAAGTAAGAACATAGGAGAGATTCATATGATAGTCAATACTTAACCCAATAGTAAACTGAAGACATCACATTGAAAGGAAAAGAGATTGAGAAACAACCCTAAAGCTTTAGAAAAACGTCTCCAAAGTCGTCATTTTTCAAAATACAGAAAAAAGAATACTTCCTAAAAAAACAAAACCTTAGTTATTTTAAAAGTCGAGACAGCCAAAAGTTAGCCTAAGGCGTGCAATGCCTTTTGAATTCCGAGTCCATGCAAATTTTCCTTCTGTGCGACGTGCGATTATCACAAGGTGTTCTGCCTCATGATTTCTTTCTTGCCCAAAACTAGTCTTCTTATCCGCGACGCGCGAGCTACATGAGGTGTTCTACCTCATATTTAATTTTTTTTACCATGATTCTACTCCCTCTCCGCGACGCGTGAGCCACACGCAAATGTCTTGGTGCATTTTACTCAAATTCTTCCTTGCTCTCTTTTGACTCAAACCTTAAGATTGCTTCCTCTCTCCATTTTTGTGCTCGTTTCACCCATTAAGCTCACCTACACAACTAATTATGTTTGTTACCTCATAAATAAACAAACGACTCGATAAGACTCTAAAATACATAAAGATTGAATTCATACTAAACTTTAATATGGGCATTTGTAGAATTCTAGGAATATAAATATGCCTAATATCAACAATAAAATGTGTATATAAAATAAAATTACTTATGTTGGAGTTTCTCTAATCGCAACCATAACATAAGAGCTATTGTGATGATACAACATTTTGCCTCACGCTTCTAGGATCGTGCAATAAATAGAAATTATTATAGACATGGAATACTAAGTAAATCCACTAGTCTAAGCTAAAAAGATTTGACGGAATCATCTAAAAAGTTTGACCCTTTTTTACCCATGGTGGATACATGGTTTATGGCAGCACAGACTTTTCTAAACTCTCCCCCATATCGGTGCTCAATACTACTTTAAAAATATACTAGGTTTTTATATTTAAAAACATATCTTGTTTCAGCGGTTTTGGGTAATTGCTCAAAAACATAGCTCAAAGGCCAACTTGAAAGTCAATGTTTTCTCTCTTGCTTTATTAAGAAAGTGATTACTCTTTTCTGAAAACTAGCTCAAATGTTCTTTGGAAATCTCAGCTTCCGTGAAATTCTTCATACTCTTTGGAAATAGTTAGTCCCCATATATCACTTGAAAAAACATATTTCAAACTTTACTATTTTACTCTTTTACTCATCTAAGTTCAAGTCTTAGAAAAAAGTTAAAAGCATTTTAGAAATACTTATGGATTTAAGGTTGTAATTCCTATTTCTGAATGATTTTCAGAAGTCATTTATAGTAGTTAGAATCAATAGGAAGTGTTAATTCACTCTAGAAAGGTTGAATGGACTGAATGACGAAAACTGTGTGAAAAATGCCTATCCGGGATCATTCAGGGCAGGCCGCACCAGACCCCACTTTTATGAAGCTCCATTTGAGCGCACTACACGCGCGCTACCCCAAACCCTTTAGCATAGATGGGGCGTGTCGCGTTAGTCCCTCCCCAAGTTTGTCTAATGAATATTTTGACTCGTTTTCTAATCCTCAATAATTCTAAATCAATTTGTTGTCTCAATACATTCTTAGATTCAGAAACCAAAAGCATGTACAGTACAAACTAAATCAAAACTACTCTTAAAGTTGCTAAAACACCTCAAGAAAACCCATCAATCATATGTAAGTTGAAAAATGAAAAACAATTCATAAAGATAACTCATGAACTTCAATGTCTAACTCTTTTAGGATTAAAATCGTTAATTAAACATGATCGACGTAGGTGAATGGACCCAATGCTATGTGATCTCATATACCTTCTAGGGATCACAACCTTGACGATTCTTCCTTTCTTTCTCCTTTTTTCTCTTTTTTATTCTATTTTCTCGAAGCCCTAGAGTAAAATGAACTTTTCTGATCTTACTAAAATCTATTTTTTTGTACCAATTGAACTCCTAGAAATGAATTAATTAAGTCGGGTAAGGAAAAGAGTAAACTACCTTTGCAAAATAAAGATTGGACTTTCCTTGATCGAAAACCCAACTTCCAAAGGGCATAACTCACTCATAAGAACTCAAAATCATGTAAACTCGACAGTGTTGGAAAGATTATTCCAATTGATTTCCAACCGTGTTTCGAATTATACCTAACTCATCTTGAGATAGAATTTATTGCTTTTTGATGTTTTCCAAAATCTCAATTTATTTTAACTTTAAAATTTTTCCACATTTTTCACTCTTTCCAGGAATAAATATTTCCAATTCTAAGCTTCTTCCTAGTTATTTCAAATTGCGAGGTGTGACACACTAGGTAAGACATGCATCTCTATACTTGACACAAAATTTAATTGCAATGCATATATTTGTTATTTGTGAACTTCTGAGTGTGCCATTCTGTGAAGCGTTTGATTGGTGAACATGATCTTGCCTATTGATATCTGAATTTGTCGAACTGTTGTTGTTGAGTTATGCGTTATATTATTTGTGAATTCTTAGTTTGGACTAATTTAATACAGATTGTAAGTGTGGAGGTTCAGCTACGATTGTAGGAGTACCCGTATTTTATATTCATAACTTGTGTTTAGTAGTTCAGTTGTAGAGTTTTGAATACTTTTATGTTACATACCTGTGAATGTAACTATGGTTCTAAGGAGATCAATCATAATATAAGATTAACTTTTTTGACATTTTCAACACTTTATTCGAGCGCAACATAATTTCATTATCATTTAGAGAAAGTGAAAAAAAGAGTCAATATCTTATAGGATCATTGAACTATGAGAAATTATTTAGTCATTAAATTTTGTTTTGTATAAATAAATTTCCCAACTTAACTTTTTTATCTTTAAAAATCACTCAACTACATTAATCATTAAAATTATTTTTTTATGACAAAGTAAATTATTTTATATTCCACTTAAATATGGATCCCACAAATAAATATAGTTTAAAATTTTGCATCATCATTCTTCTTCTTTTCTTCTTCTATATTTACCATTAAAACTATTTGAAATGAGGAATAAATTATTTTATATAATATATAAATTTAAGTATACATTTATACATTTTTTATAATATGTTCAATATCAGTGTACGTATTGGTAAATCGTCAATTTCAATTCTATCATCAAAATGTATCCGAATTTTGAACAATATTGTCCATTATTCAGTCCGTATATTGAGGATGCAATTTTATATTCTAAAATAAAAAAACAATAAAAATCTGGAATCATGAAAGGTAACCCGCAAATTTTGCTTCATGATTATTGACCGAATCTCAAAACTTGCACCACCTAGTCTGAGGGATTAGCCTATAAAAATCCTAAAAGAATTTTTTTACTCTAAATCACTGTATGAAATAGCATTTTTGGTGATAACTTTGAGTATTTATAGTTAAAAACAATGTTTACTCATGCACTGATTGGAACAGATAATATGGACTAACAACTAGAATAATTATAATGGAGAACGACTTCTGCCCATTATTAACAGAAGTTATCTTTCATAAAAAATATTTCCGCATTTTCCACAATAATATTCAAGTTAACACAAAACACTGAAATATAATTTTATCAAGGAAAAAAAATTTCTGGCACATCAAATACACCCAAGACATTAACTTTAACAAAAACTAGAAGGCATACTATTCTTCAACCAAAAAGATTGGATACACACGGCTAATGTAAAGATATTTATTAATCCTTCAATTGTACAACCACATACAGTATGTTACACTTATGTCTTACATAAACATA
The DNA here is from genome assembly GCA_032847665.1 of Solanum chilense. Classification (NCBI taxonomy): domain Eukaryota; kingdom Viridiplantae; phylum Streptophyta; class Magnoliopsida; order Solanales; family Solanaceae; genus Solanum; species Solanum chilense. The sequence goes on from CM064966.1 coordinate 27,728,794, forward strand.
AATTCAATACCATTTCTATATTGTACAAGGTGAATTTAGTTAAGCGTAAAACCTAATGAACTGTTACTTTAATCACACCTAATTCTTACATTTCCTATAACAATCACTATCAACAAAGTACAAGACACAAATTAAAAAGTTTAAGAGAAACTAGTGCTCAAATAAAAGAAACTTTAGAAGAAAGAAAACAAAGATTAAGAAAACGAACCATCACTTGAGAGAGGGGATTGATGACAACGAGTTTACATTGTTGCATAACGATTTTTTAGAACTGACAAATCTGTCTATAGAGGATTTACTATTGTTAGTCGAACTAGCTCTAGAACAAGGCTGTAGGACTGGTCAAGGCCACTTGAAATTGATTTGATCTCTTGTTTTGAGGTTGGTCGGAATTTCGATTGGCGAAGTCTACAATGTAAAATCAATTACAACTGGCCTTGACCAGTCCTGCGAAGTTGTTCTTGAGCATGTTCGACTCGCAAAAGAAAATCCTCAATAATAAGATTTATCAGCTCCAAAATATCGTTATACAACAATGTAACTGCACTGGCACTAATCCTCTCTCTCAAGGGAGGGTTTGTTTTCTTTGTTTTTTTTCTGTTGTTTCTCTTATTTGAGTACTTGTAATTTCTCTTAAATTCTGAATTTATGTCTTGTACTTTGTTGATAGTGATTTTTTTAGAAAATGTTGAAATGGTGATCAGTTAAGTAGACGGTTCATTAGATTTATAGTTAACTAGATTCACCTTTTAAAGAATAGAAATGGTGATGAATTTCGTGGCTTAAAAGAAAAGGCAAAAAATAGACATCTACTCATTTATTGACAAAGCGCTTCTTTAAAAAAAGCTTTTAAAAAAAAAAAAGAATAGGGGCATAGAACATTTGTTCTTTCTTTTTTTGAATACAATATCAAGTTTGAACAAAACTTAATAAATTAGTGTGTTTAAAGTGGTGCAAAAAGAAGCGTTTAAAAAAAAGGGGTTTGGCAAATTAACTTTATAAATGCTAAAGAGACTAATAAAGATTTGTTTCTAACTAAAGGTACCGAAACACAAACATCTATAATTAGTTAGTTCATATGAAACAAGAAATTAACACATATCCTTAATGCATAAGAAATTAAAATAAATAAATGCTAAATGTTGGTAAGTAAAAATTACCCCAAATGAATTTTGCTTGCTATTTGGATAGTCTAGGTGTCGACTTTATCAGGTATGATGATGTCGAGTCCATGAAACTCTAATTTTGCGAGTGTCCTTAAATGAGACTCCATTTTTCCTCCAAAAATGTTCATGCAAATAATGAGAGGATAAAGAGATTTGTACGAATAAACTTTAATCAAATAGAAGAAAGGCTTCGGCAAGCAATAAAATAAAGCTTAAACTAAAGTTTATATGTTAATATAGATATAGAGTAGATTGTGGGCAGTGAGCATAGTTAATTATTCCGGGAAAACCTATGAGCAAACACTGATCAAACCATTCCTTAATCATGTGACTACTAAAGTGAAAAGAATATAACTTCAGATTTATACGAGTCTCGAGCAAATCCAAATTTTTAAACATTATTTATATAATAAGTAAGCAGAACTTAAACAATTCATGATACATGACCTTCTCAAAATAAACAGAGAAAAATTGAAGGCAAATATCTCCAATTGTGATGCAGCAAACAGGATGTTTCAATCACAAGTCTACACTTGAAAAAAGATGAGTCTAAACAGACTCAAATCTAAAATCCCGATGGAGGTCTTAATAGAGTGAAAGATGAAATCTCTTAGAGAAAATATTAATGCTTTAGAGAGTATGAGCGGCCATAAAAATTCTTCTCCCCTCATATATGACTGAATACGAGTATATATAGGCGATTTAGAGCTAGGGTTGTGTTTTGGACGGGATTTTGAAATTTCAGATTTTTGAACATGGTCAAGATAACCATTCAAACATGAATAACGTGAGTAGTTGAACATAGCAGCCTTCACGTGATTGATATACACATGTCACGAAAATGGAATGGAAAGTCTGTCCATAGTTGGTGAAAGCTTGTTGCCTTCTTGATAATTGCAGAATGAGAGAGACAGGGCGGCTTCCTGCCCTACCTTCTGAATCTGATGGAAGATGGGCCGAAAATTAAGTCATGTTTGGGCTTTCCTTTGGGCTGCAGTGTTTTAGAAGGCTTTGGGGAGACTTGGCAGCCCAATTGACTGAAATATTTGGTTTTGTTCCTTCTTTAAATTAATTATTTTGAGCTTCTAACATAATATATATGTAGTATGTAAAAAATAAAATACTAATATCATATTTTCGCTGATGATTTAGAAATATACTAATAACTTATGACTAATTTAATAAGTTAGAAACTTTAAATAAGATGATGACAATCGATCTTTAAGAAAATAAGGTATAAAAAAGTGATATTAGTAATTTTTATAATTAAACAAATAATTTAGAAGATAAATAATCGTAGAAGTAAAAGTGTTACGAAAAAAGATAACTTTATATATTATTAATTTTGATGCTCGAAAATAATGAATTAGAAAAAAGGAGGGTCGAAATTGGGTGTCAAAAGCTTGTCCCTTGTTGACTAGAGACGATGTAAGAGTTTTTGGGCAAAGGAGGTTACATAGAATCCATTTTTGTCCCGACCAACAAATAGAACCTTAGGAGAGTATTAGACAATATGAGAATTGAATAATTTAACAGATAAAGGATTTTGCGAACAAGATAGACGCAAGCTTACAAATGTTGTCCCAGCGTTGAATTACGTTGTCACTGGTATTGTTTTGGAGGAGAGTATTTGAGAGTAGAGTAGAGCATAGTTTGAGGCAAACCTTGATCTTTGTTGGAAATCTAAAATTTCTTAACAAATTTCTCCAGTTCACTACTTAGATAAAGTTTCACGTTGCATTGTATCTCTTGTTGCTGCATGTGGATAGTGCTGCCAAATCACGATACTGTTAGGAAATAATATAAAACTAGAAATATAAATTATGACAAATGTAGTATGGAAAATGTTTACTTTATAAATCAAAGCGATAGATAAAATTAATCAAACATATTGTACTTCCTTCAAATTTAAGCAACTACTTGAAATGATGCGTATGCAAGTCTCATATAACGAAGACATACATGTGTAACTTGGTTTTTTCAAGAAATTTGAAATGCTTTCATTGAATAATAAAAATAACTAGGCCATTACATAATATCTCCTTAGAGACTAATAAGCTTTTCAACAAATTTAAAATATAATACGCATTGCTCATATGTATAAAATAAATGATTAATGCATTTGGAGTCTCATTAGAGACAAAAAAGGTTTTCAAGGAATTCAAAATATAGCATGTAGTTCACAAGTATATTTTAAAAATCAATAAATAATTAAAGCATTGAAAGATGTCTCTTTAGAGACTAATGAGATTAAAATATCTTATTTGAGGGAAAACTAACCTAATATGTCCTATTTTGAGGGTGGATGAACCCGATTTCTTATATTTTAGAGTGAAGGAACCCAAAGAATCCTATTTTGGGGGTTGAATGACCCAATGTACCCTATTAGAGGATGGAAAAACATGATGCCTCATTTAGGTGGATGAACCGTATCCTATTAGAGTATGGAAGAATCTGATATATCCTATTTGAGGGTGGAAAAAGCCAACTTATCCTATTAGAGGGTGGAATGACCCGATGTATCCTATTACAGGGTTGAAAAACCTTCCTTTGAGAGGGTTGAAGACTCAATATATCCAATTATATTGTGGAAAGACCCAATATATCTTATTTGAGGGTGAAATATTCCAATATGTATGATATTATTATAGAGTGGAAGAACCCGATGTATCCTATTTGAAGGTGGAAGAACCTGATATAGCCTAATAGATGGTGGAAGAACTCGATGTATACTATTTGAGTGTGGAAGGACCGGATGTATTCTATTTGAGTGGGGAAGAACACAATATATCTGATTTTAGGGTGGACTAACCCAATATATGATGTGAACTTACAAATATGAATTTTTGTGCAATCTAATAAACTTCGTTCGATTTCTTTACTGTAATCATAACCTAGTATGAAGAGCGTGTTTTAGTGCCTTTGTTATATTGATCATTTAAAAGGTGGTGTCTGGTGAAATAGTTAGCAATAGTTCATACGGTGCCCATACCATAAGAGCTTCAACTCCAATAAAAAATTGTTGCTTGTAAATTCAGCCCTCAATGAAAAATTATGAAATTAAAATTTGATTCTTGTTGATGTTGCGCCATGTGAATCATTCAAATTTGACTTGATGTTGAGCTTTGTGGGGATATCATTCAATAATAACTAAAAATCAACCTCTACATTACTCAATAAAATTTGTTAGTATAAAAGAAAATGGTTGCCTTGCATTCAACCAGAAAGCTTTGGCTTTGAATCTACATTTCTTGTTGTAACGACATTGAAGAAATTTGATGGTGAATATGGCTTGGAACCTCAACTTCTGCCTTTTTCAAACATGTATAGGTCATGTTCAAGTTGTCCCACCAGTTTTTGTTCATAGGATAGAAGAAATTTTATTATATTGAGACCGAACCTACACTAAGTGCCTATGTATCCTGCCTTCAACAAGAATCAGGTCACACGTAGTTCATTACAAAAGGTTAGAAAGGATTGCAAAAGGGTAGATATTTCTTAAAAAGGAGAAGTTATAGATATAATGTCTTTGTTATTCTTCTTGACTCTTCACATGCTTTCTTTTCAAATGCTTTCGTGTCAATTTCAATGGATCACCCTAAACAACAATGTGCTTGTGTTTGTGATACTGCCATTGCTGGTTAGGCTCTCGTTGTATTTTTATCTTTCCACTATAATCATGCATTCAATCTTGAAATTTAGTGCATGACAATCTTCAATGTCATGTCCTTGAATGTTTTGAGTGTTAAGCACAACTCTTGGATAGATCATAATGTTTAAGCATATACTTATGAATGAACCCATCTCTTGATTGTAGAAGCCCATTTGCTCTCAATCTCTCGAATATATTTGCATATCTCTCATCCAAAGGAGTGAAGGAGAAAGATTTCACCTTCTTCTCCAGTTGTGGGCTAGATTGATCATCGTGCAACTTTTTTTTGCACGGATAATGGAGATGCACGATGCAATAGTTGGAAAAAGTATGATATTGCAAAAAATATTCATTTGGATGGTACTGTGGTTGTTGCATAGCCATGAAATTAGAGTCGTTTTCTCTCATTTTGCTTTGCAAATTTACTTATACCTTCGGTTGGAAGGGTTGGTTGACAACTTGTGCTGTTGAGTTGCGTACAGTTCTTCCTCCTTGAATACCATTTTAAATCTCTTTGCCAACCTTGATCAAATCATAAAAGGTGTGTGCAGAAGTCCCAAGCAACTTTTCATAATATAGCCCTTCTTGAACATTGATAAGGTTGAGATCAACTCCTCTTCAGACAATGAAGGATGAATCTTATAAGCTTCTAACCTCCATCACATGCCATATTCATTAAAAGATTCATGCAATATTTACTTCATTTTGACAAATAAGTTATATGAAGATTATATCAATTTTGAACTCATATAGCTTTACAAAGTCGCGGCCATATCTTCCAATGTATGCCATTTGCTAAAGTCTTGCTCATTGTACCAAGCATGTGCTAATCCTGATAAACATTGAATGAATAATCTCATTCGTATGTCTTCAACATGTCCATTACCAACCAATATGCTGCAATAGTTATTTAAGTGAGCAATGGGATCTCCTTTCCCATTGAAAGAATTGAACTTAAAAACTGTGTGTCCTGGCATAAGTTCAACATTTGAATGCACACATAAATTCCCATACTTCAAACTCTGATAAATTCTTGAGAACAACTCTTCATCAAATGATTCTCTCATATTTTGGAGCTCTTTTCCAGTACCTTCATGATAAATTTGCTGAATATCTTTCTCACGTCTAGAATATGGTAGAGCGGATAATTCGTTGTGCTTTTTTAATATAATATGGACGAGCAGATAATTTGTTGTGCTTTATTCATTGTAAGAAAATTTAATTGTGGGAGGATGAATATTTGGCATCACAGTGACTTGAACATTTTTGGGATTTATAGTGCATACTGATGGCATTCGTGGAGAGATTGTATAGGTAGAAACTGAGGGGGGAGATAAGGTTAGACAAATACTGTGAGTTGAGCTGGAAGTTTTAGTAGTTGTACGAAGAAGGTTAAAGGTTGTTTCAAGATTGACAAAATTGTTTACCAACCACATTCTTCTTAGAATCATCATTTTTTTCTTGCACGAATCCCATGACATTGTTTAATGCTTTCAATTTGTTCACCATTATAATTTTGTCCATAATGCTGATTCATAGTCAAAACAATGTTCAATGCTAGGCAACCTCTAAAGAAGAAACAAAACATAAAAAAAAATATAAATTGTTAGGGTAGGGGAATACATGAAGTAAATGCAATTACAATAAAGTATGAGATAAAAGAAGATTATGCTTGATTTTGTAAAAATAAGAATATAGGCCTAAGGCAAAGATTTAAGTCTATGAAGAGGGGACGAGAGTTAGATATAATCTTCTAGGATCTAATGCTGAAAATGAAAGAAAAGAAAATTTTCATTTGGAAAAAGGTTAACTCATGTCGAGCATCATATATTGGCTTCAATTATATCCTTATCCTTTGCTAATTTCGGCATGCTTCAAAATATAATCTCGCTTGCATGCTAAAATTATGCTCCAGCTTCATTCTTCAGAGGTGGAAGTTTTAATATATGCATTAAAGTTAGTCAAAAATACAGAAACAAAAACAAGATTAAATAGATAGAAAAAAACTTTTTAATCCGAGTCCATAGAAAGTGTTGTGTCTCCTTAAGAAATTTAATTCCATCATGTACCCTAGGTTGCAGATTAATTTCCCACAAGATAAAACAGATTAACCTGTTAAAGAAGTAGTGGTAGCTCAAACTTCGATAACATCAGGGAACGTAAGAACAATAACAAGCCACACACAGAATCAGTTGATCGACACTTTGTTTATGAGAGAAAATGTACGTAGAGAAGAAACAATTTTCTGTATTTCAAAAATGAAAAATGACTTCCTTTTTATAGCCATTTTCAGCATGAATTGTGTCTGTTCAGACAAATTTGTTCAGACGCATTTTTTCCAGAAGGTTGTGTCTTTTGAAAAAAATAACAAATTTTTTGAAAGATGTGTCTTTTGGGAAAAAATGATTTTTTGAAAATCAGATCGTTATTACTGTTGCGCGTGAATTTAAAATAAATTCTATTATGCCAAAAATAATTCCTTTATTTAACTAACATTCTGAATTAATTTATAAGAGAAAAGAAATTGATTAACATGATTTATTCAATTAACAAAAATGATTAAATAAATTTTGTCCAAAAATTTTATCAATCAATCCAAATCCAAAGCTTAATCTGAAGCCGAGGCCGAGGGCGAGGGAGCCACGTCGGCGGCGCAAGGGAACATCTTCTTCTTAACCTTTTAAGAAGTATAGCAAGTGTTTCCTAATTACTTTTCATTTTCCATCCAAAATTTGTTCCCCCTCTTTTCCATTTTTCTCTTCTCATTTACCATTCACACTTTGCTAAAATCTAACAATGCCCCACATGATTGGGGAATGACTATTATTAAAACATATGCAGAAAAAACATTTGTGTCTTGTAAGTAATGGTTAATCTCATCTGTATAAGTAGATTTCCCTTTAAACTTTTCTTAGTGAACATATATCGGATATACTCGGTCAATTGATAGATTTGATATTTTTGAACATCGAGCTTTGGTATATACCTAGACAACATAAGTCACACAATCAACCTTTGAACTATTCTTAGTTCTCATTGTTTTGTTCATTTCATCCATGAACACATCTCGGTTAGTATGTTCGTAGAGAACTGGACTTACCATATTATCCTTGAAGCGTCTTACACTTCACACTCACATAGGTGGTTTCTAAATGTGTTATCTCATAGATACAATATTTGATATACCATGTATCAAACTAAGAAATCTTTTAAAACTCCTTATGCCTTTATCCTTGTTACTGAACATTGTCTCGTCATGAAAATGCCATTAAATAATTTTTGATAATGTTGCACCGTCATGAATGACTTTTTTTTATCTCTTTGAACCTAGGTCTTTAGCTCTCCAGTCTTTTAGGTAGATTTACCACCACGATGACTTGTTCTCCGACATAGTCCACTTCCGTCGATGAAATCTCAACTCCCTCTCTAGTTAGTCCATTTGTAAGTTGATCCGACACATTATCCTTTGACTTTACATAGTCAATTTTGATAATTCCACTATAGAGTAGTTGTTTAACAAAGTTATGTCTTCGTGTTATTTGACGAGACTTGTTGTTATACATACCACTTCCAGCCCTTCCTATTACATCTTCACTATCACAGTGTATGCATATAAGGGTCATTGGTTTGGGCCAAAACGGAATATCTTCTATGAAATTTCGGAGCTATTCAGCTTCCTTGACTTGCCTTGTCTAAGGCTATGAATTCAAACTCCATTATAGACGAGTTATGTTTTTTTATGATTCCCAAGATATTGCTTTTCCACCAATAGTGAAAACGTATCCACTGGTCGATTTTTTTTAGTAGACTTAGTAATCCAATTTGCATCATTATATCCTTCAAGAACTTCTGGGTATTTGTTGTAATGCAAAACATAATTTTGAATGTCATCTAAGTATCCCAAAACTCTCTTCATTGCCAACCAATGATTTTGATTTGGATTACTTGTGTATTGACTCAGTTTCTAATAGAGCTAGCTATATCTGGTCATGTACAATTCACGACATACATCAATCTTCCAACACTCTGGCATAGTCCAATTCAGACTGACTTTCACCTTTATTCTTTGCAAGATGAATGTTCACGTCAATTGTGGTGTTTTCCCTTTTGAAATTTAAATACTTGAACTTTTCAAGTACCTTTTTGAATATAATAAGTTTTAGATAATGCTAGATTTAGGAGTTTTGAGAGTCCTAATTCCCAATATTACATCAGCAACTCCTAGATCTTTCATACAAAACTTACTAGAGAGCATGCATTTAGTATATTTTATATTTACTACTAAAACAATGTTCAGCGATGGATATTCGCAAGGAACAGTATTTCGTCACTATATAATGATGAATTTGCGACAGAAGAACCATTTTGTTGCAAAATTAACAAATAATATTTTGATTTATAATATAGCAACAGATTTACACCGGAATATATAATCCGTCGCTAAATATTAGAGCGAAAAAATTTGGCACCTAATTTTCCCTACAGATTTAGTAACAAAGTAGTGGTGACAAATTTAATTTATATTGGGCGACGGAATTAGTAATGAGAAAGATTACTAAACTATCAAATATATTTTTTAATAAAATTATATTATATAGTGATGAAAATATCCATCAATATAATTTTTCTAAATATATATATTTATTTGAAAGCGACGAATTTTTGAATCCATCACTTATTCCGTTGCGAACTCCAATTTCAGATTTTCATTACTATAATTTAATCTCATCCGTCCATCATAATTTATCAAACTCCAAGAGTCAATATCATTCGCGCGTCCGAATTTATCAATGGTCCTAATTTAAGACCCTTGATTTTCCATGTTATACAAAAGACCCAAATCCCTAATTTTGTTCATTCTCCTCCTCTCCTTTCAAAGTCCACCGCCCAACCCTTGTTGGCCTTCTTCTCCGTTCTTCTTTCCAGCCTTTGCATCATGGAGAACAAGCAGTCAAGAACAACGGTGAGCTCGGGAAGACTAGCGAAGACCAACAGCGAATCTCCTTCGCTAGCAGAAGCTCCAATTGGCGAGCAATTAGGCGACCTTGTGGTCTCTATTCGGCTACAGTAAAAACACAAAGATAGCGCAATCAGTTGCCTCCTTCTCTGGCAAAAAAGGACAGCAACTTTAGCTACACTCAGCGAGCAGCGATGGTGAGCACCGGCAACATCCAGCTCCAGCAAGTGAGGGAGAACACAACAATAATTTCAGTCATAGGAGCTGTATAAGGATTTTAGGTGAAGAAACTCTTTCCTTCAATGCTCTCTAAATAAAGCATTCTTATCATATCTTTATCAAAACACTAAGAGCTTAAAAGAATAAAATGACAATAATTCTTATGTAATTTGGTTTTGTCTATTTCATGAAAGCTATATTAAAGCAATTGTTCCAAAACAAGTAATGTGTGTCTTTCATGAGATGATTTTAGCCTAACTTGAATTTCTTTAACTCAAGTCAAATTCTACCTCTTGACATTTCTGAGAGATAGTAAGCAATTAAAATATGTGATTTTCGTGCTTTTTCAAAGTGAAACTTATAGATAGGTAGTATAAATCAACAAAAGCAATTTGAGTAGTCCAAACGGATATGTATGTTTGTACTGTACAATATGGTGGCGTTTCTATAAGATCCATCAAAGACCAATGTGTTCTTCTATTCATTGCCTTTATCCTTTATTTCCTCAACTGTGTGTTAGCACTTTTATATTTGTCTCCTTTATGACCCCTTCCCCCTTTTTCAGTTCACATTGAAGCTGCTGCATTTAGGTGTATAAAGATAAATTGTTTATCCAAGTGCATCATTGAGTTGGCGGGCATGAAGTTTCCTTTGGAGTCACACGAGTGACTCTATCTCAATTGGAGAATATCGCAGAAAACATGTAAGTATATATTTCACAAATTATATAAGCACTATCTATTGGTTGTCTGATATATAAACTTGTATCTAAACACACAGTACACAATAGATATTATTGCATCTAAAGGTGATTTATATTTTGTATAGGCTATTGAAAAGGTCGAGATCCAACACTAAGCGAGTTACATTTGCACGTCCATACGCATGGTCATGATGAAAAATCTTTTGTTGATGAGCGCTCTCTAATTGTCCATGTAATTCCAAAACTTTGAAGCCTATCCGAAAATATACATGTAATTTCTCATTAGAAGGGGAAACTATCTCTCTAATTCTTGTTTGGTTTCTTTTTTTTTTTTTCTTAGCTTACTGTTTCATGTTTTGTGAACCCGTTGTGAGCTTGGGATTTATCCATTTGTGATTTGTTAACTCTAACTGATTTGTCTTTTTAAAA
>CM064966.1:27740019-27944019 GCA_032847665.1 Solanum chilense
GTTGACCTCATCTTTTTCAGTCATTTTTCCTTTTGATCATAGTATGTATCGTGAGTCAGGTAGTTTTCAAGTAAACACAAATTTACATTCTTTTTGGGAAAAATAGAGAAAAAAAACAAAAGAGGGAAACTATGTTAGCTTGGGAAATATTGAAAAAGATAACAAACAACCAAATGTAGCACATATATAAGCCAAATCAGTGATATTCAAAATACATCCTAATGTTGAACCTCTTTTTTGCTTGAGGTAGGCCTACATTGCAATTAGTTTTGATAATAAATTATCCATTTAAACGCCTGTTAGATTTGGAGAAAACATAATTTCATTGAATAAGGTAGTCTTGCTATTACAAAGATCCGATGCCTAAGAAATGGAAGTACGAGTGTGATAGGCCACACGACACTTGGAGAAACTTATGAGGGGATTCGAATAAGAAAGATGACCTATGGCAAGGTTGGGAAATCGTCGTCATCATCTCCGAAGTTATAGTAAGGTCCCTACTGATACTTTGAGGATTTTTCAATTCCTTTCCGAGTGAGTATATTCTACTGTTCGAAGAGGTTCATCCTCTATATGCATCACTCCTCCATGTGTTGGGTCACAAAATTTATGGTCATGCTCTAAGTATTCTTCTGGGTCCTCTTCTGGGTCTCCCTCCATCTCTTCAATCGGTTCATCATCAACTGCCTTTATGAGATTGTCGAAAGACCGTGGGGATCACCTGTTGATACATAGTTGTAGTGATATGCACGAGGTTCAATAGTTCCAAGTCATTTTGATTTGTTCTTTGATTGTAAGTGAACCCCAAGATTCCCTCACAGCTAGGTCTAGAAAGAATTCCCCCATCAAACACCAAGTATAATATTAAGGTGTGCACCACGATTCAAACATCATGTCTGAGGCAAGAATACCACACCATCCTTATACCAAAACAGATTCGATCGAGTTTACTCCATGATAATCGACATCTATTAATGCCATATTTGAACATAGAAGAACACCTTGGTAATCCCAAACCACCGGAGGACTCTTATAGCTGTGTTTGGCTGGAAGCCTTCAAACCTAATTATCTCAATGAAATAGGCATGGTTAGATCTTAAAAAAGCTTGGCCATGGACCCACGGTAGTCACCATTGAATACGATTCCTAGTGATATATCAAGAAAAGGCTCCAAACTTCTTCGTTATTTAGGGCATTCCATAAGCTCAATCTGATCACATAGCTTTTGATTTTGTTGTATAAGTGTTCTTCAGTGCCCTTTTTAACTTATCATTGATAAAAGTGTTCATATCCTGTATAGTTGAGGGATAATGATCGAAATATTTGTGCAAAGATCATGGGTTTTTATGATCACTCACTCTAACACGTCCCCTAAAGATGAAGATGACCATATGCAGTAAATTGATGTCAACACAATCCTTTTTCATTATAAAGATCATAACAACCAAAAAGTCCATCACGAAGACAATAGCCTTGAGTCTATCCCAATCTACCTTGGAGATGAAGAATTTCTGGTGGAACCTACCACGAATACAATAGCCTTGACTACTACTACTATTACTACTACTACTACTACTACTACTACTACTACTACCACTACTATTTCACAAAGAGGAATGTTGGGACATGAACCCAACTCTATATAACAACTGAAAACTAAAAACAACAAATGGGTTATAATGATGTCCTTCGGAATGTAGGGAAGCTCACTTAATGACTCTTATCTACTCACTAGATCAACGTTACGTTCAATGCTGATCCTAGTTACCTGCATATTCATCATAAAACGATGCAGGCCAACTTAGATCAGTAAATTGAATGTACGTGTATGCAAGTTTTAAATGCTACAAACAACATATGCTTAAAAATAGAAATAAGTTACACTTATCTTGGCTATGCTAAACTCATGAATAACTTAGCTCAACATAATGAAATAAGACACATGTAATATATTTAAAGATTTTAAAAGAGAGTAACAACTTAGTTCGATATATAAATGTAATAACAAACTCAACTTTACTTTTACGATAAAGTAATATAGTTTTTGTGAGAGATTCTCTAATCGATAACCACTACTATGAGCCTAAGTGGTGATAAATTGTCTTGCCCACACTGCAAAAACTCTCATATACTTTGTCGTCGCATAGATTTAATTACCTTAATGGATCTACTAGAATAAATTAAGTGATCATCTAAAATTATTATCTTTTAACACCCATGATGGCTACATGATTTATGGAGACTTGAGTTAATATGAACAGGCATATCCATATCGGTGCTCAATACTACTCCCTATAATATACTAATCTCTTATGTGTTTAAAATAACTTCTTTCTTTGGGTTGATATAATTACTCAACACTTTGCTTAAAAGTTCTCTTGGAATCAAAGTTCCCTTTCCTTGCTCAAAACTCTTTCGAGAAATCCGAGTTTCTTCTTATCAAAAATGTTAAAACATTTATAAACTCTTAAAGAATACTTATTTCCCTTATAACATTTGAGAAATGAAATAAATTCTCTATTCTTTACATAGGTTTAAACTTGATTCTTCGAAACAAAGTTAAAAGGCGCTAAAGACTCTTGAAAACTTTTTTTTCTTTGACTTTCTTCTTAACTTCTAGACTTCACTCTTAACTTGATTGACTTTGATCTTAAACTTTCCTTGAATTGAATTATAGTCTCATGTTTATGGATGATTTCATTATTTTTAGATGTACCTTAGAGTGTTAGAATCAACTATGAATGATAAGTACATCACATAGGAACTAGTACAAAAAGTTGGGGAAAGAATGGGGATAATTGGCGTCCCTGGCGCTCTAAGAGGTGTGGAGCGCCAACCCTCATGTTACAGAGAGTATGTTGGGGCGCTCTGGCTGGTGTGGTGCCCAAGGACCTACCGGATAGATACTTTTCTATAGGGATTTGATAAGCGCGCGCCCAACCCCATACTAGGTGTTCTGGACTTTTCTCTTCGTTTTTCATCTCTAAACCCTTGACACTTCAATGGTTCTTTCCCTAAACACATAGAATGATTAGTACTATAAATATACAATAGATTCAACCCGACATAACACCTGGAAAAATTAATCAAAACTTCAACAACTCAACCATCAATCAACAAAAACTTCAACCATATTCTTCAAGAACTCACATTCTTAATATTCAAATAACCTAGATTTACTGAATTTAAACGAGATTGGAATGTAGGTGAAGTAACCAAATACTATATGATCTCGAAAACCTTGTAGAGATCACCCCAACGAATTCCAATCTCAAAACTTGAATGTCCTTGGGAATTTCTTAGTTTCTCTCCTCTTTAGTCTTGTTTTCTGTCTTCTCCAAGCTATAGCATAACTTTTCTTTTTTCTAAAATGAAAAAATTCTTATATTACCACAGTATATGCTCAAAAACGAAACAAGAACTTTTATTAAGGAAATGACTACTTTTCCCTTCAATAATCCGGATTTGGACTTTCCTTAATTTAACAGCCCAACTTCCGGAAGGAATAACTCAATCATACTATATCGAAATCGCACAAACTTGATTGCATTGAAGAGATTATTCTAAAAGCATCCAACCATATCATACTTTACCCTTAACTTATCGTGAGATAGTAGTTATTCTCATTTGAAGTTGATCAAAACTCATTTTTTAACATAGGCAAATTTTACTGATTTTCTTATTCTTTTTAAAAATAAGCATTTTCAAATTCTAAACTCATTTCTAGGTCATTTGAGTTGCGAAATGTAACGATATGTCCCCATTGGGAACATTCGTCCTCGAATGATGTTACTCTTAGTAGAATTAGGGTAGCAACATCAAGTTCACACACCCATAAGAAAATGCAACCAAAACACGTGCTTACTCAAAATTAGATAGTACTAAGAAGAAAATTAGTACTTTGGTTTGCATTTTTCTCGGATTCAAAGAGATGTGGATATCTCTTATTCATGCCATCTTCACCTTCCCAAGTAGCTTCTTCAACAAACTGGTTCCTCCAAAGGATATTGACTGATCCTACCTCATTTATTCTCAACTTGCAAACTTGGTGATCTAGGATTTGCACCGAAATCTCCTCATAAGACAAGTTATCTTTGATCTCAATATTATCAGTTGTAATGATCAAAGAAGGATCACTCATGCACTTTTTCAACATGGAGAGATGATACACCAGATTATATGCATCTAACTCTTTTTGTAGCTCCAACTCATAAGCTACCTTGCCAATCCTCTTGGGATTTCTATATGGTCTAACTTTCCAGAGACTATGCTTCCCCTTCTTACCAAACCTCAGAACACCCTTCATGGATGAAACATTCATATAAACCCAGTCATCTACTTCAAACTCTAATGGTCTTATCCTAAAATTATGTATGATTTTTGATGACTCTAACCAATTTTAAACCTTTCTTAAATCACCCTCACCTTCTCCGTATAATGGTAAACTAAATCTAGTCCTATCCACCATGCTTCACCAACCTCAAACCATCCAATAGGAGATCTGCATCTTCTCCCATAAAGAGCTTCATAAGGAGATATTTTGATGCTAAGTGGTAACTATTGTTGTAGGAAAACTCAATGAGATGTGGATGATCATCTCAATTTCCCTTGAAATCAATCACACAAGACCTTAACATATCTTCTGTGAATAGTATGCTGGGCTTGCCCGTCATTCTGAGGATGAAAGGTATTACTCCAGTTCACCTTTGAACCCAAACCTTTCTGAAAACATTTCCAAAATTGTAAAATAAATTGTGCACCTCTATATTAAATAATGGGGATCAGAACTCCATGAATGCCTACCACTTCTTCAATCTAAAACATACCATAATCTCTTCCAAATGGGTATTCTTTCCCAGAAAAAAGTGAGGTGATTTTTTCATTCCATCGACAATCACTCAAATTGAATCATGCTGCCTGCAAATTTTGGGTAAACCTGTGAGGAAATCCATATTAATCTTCTCCGCTTCCACTCTGAAAGTTCTAAATTCGGAGCCAAAACTCCAGGCCTTTTGTACTCTACTTTAACTTGTTGGCAATTTGGCCTCTTTGCAAAAAATTCAGCATTGCCCTTCTTCATGCTATTCCACCAATAAACTTCACATAAGTCGCAATTCATCTGTGTGAAACCCGAATGAATTGAATATCAGGGGATATGAGCTTCCTCCATGATCCTTTCTTGGAGTCCGTCCACCATAGGTACAGACAATTTACCTCTATATCTCAATACACCATCTCCCCCTAATTATAATGCTTATACTCTTTGCTTATTACCGTATGCCTTTAATTAATGAAAAATGGGATTTTGGTATTGCTTTTCTTTCACCTCTGACAATAATAACGATTCAACCCCAATGATCACCACTATCCCTCCTACAGTGGAATTCATTAGTCGGACTCCTAATCGGGCAAGTCTGTGCACATATTTTTCTAGTTCTTTCTTCTCTTCCTCAAGATGGGTGTTACTACCCATTGATAAGCAGAATAAGTCATCGGTAACTACATTATCCTTACCTGGGTTGTAAAGAATACTGATATCATAATCCTTGAGCAATTCTAACCACATCCTTTGTTTGAGTCTAAGCTCTATCTGAGTGAACACATATTCTAGGAACTTGTGATATGGGAAGACATCAACATGAACACCATACAACTAGTAACGCCATATTTTAAGGAAGAAACTCCAACAACAGACTGTAAGTCGTGGGTTGGGTAATTCTTCTTGTGAAGATTCAACTCTCTGGAGGAATAATTTATAACTTTGCCATTCTTAATTAGTACACAATCCAAACCAACTCTTGACGCATCACAGTACACCACAAAACCTTGAGTACCCTCCTAAATGGTAAAAAATAAGGCAGTAGTCAACCTCTTTTTCAATTCTTGAAAGATTTTCTCACAAGCTTCACACTATTGAAACTTAACTGCCTTCTGAGTCAACATCGTAAGAGGAGACAAAATGGACGAAAACCCCAGAACGTATCTTTTACAGTAGCCACCCAAACCAAAGAAATTCCTAATATCAGTTGAAGACGTTACTCTAGACTATAACATTCCAGAAAAAATGTACATGTCTAGTAAAGAGCTTTTTAAGTTTTAGGAATGCGTATTGAGGTACATTGGCATCCTAATGCCCAATATTGTGAAATATTAGGAATATTATAGAATATTTTCTTAAGGGCGTTATCAAATTTCTATGTATACACAAGTATTTAAAATATAATCCAAGATTGTTTAAGAATTGTACCTGCAATGAAGACCCTAAGCTAAAATTTTTGAGTTCATCGCTTACACACATAGGTAGTAGGCATCCAAGTGTTAAGCCAAGGTACCATAGCACATAATCAAATAAAATGATCATGTAGGATAAGCAGTGCCCGAGGATATAGTGAGGATCCTTGGGACAACAACAAGAAATGAGCAGCAACACATGTGCAAGCACATGTGCAAGCATTCTGTTAGGGTGGTTAGGGTAGTTATAAGTAGGCGCATATGTCAGAGTCAAGACATGTGGGGATGATCTTCCTAACAACCTCTAGGATCTAGATAACTTACCTAACTATATAAATTGCCTAGGACTAACGAACATTAACTAGCTAGTGCACCTGAGAACCTAAGACCTAACCGGGTGACACTAACCTGGTAACTAACTCAAGAAATATCCTAGTACGTAACCTAAAATAGACCAAAAATGTTAGTTATGTCCCTGAAGACTTAGGGTTAATTTATTAATTACCCTAGGTAACTTAAATATTTAAATTAACAACTTAATAAATTAATTTAAATGGGCAAACTAAAATCTTACACTAGACAAGTAACTTACTAAGAAACATCCTAGTACCTAACCTAGGATGGTCCAAAGGGTTAGTTATGGTCCTAACAACTTAGGGGTACTTTAGCAATTACCCTATTGGTCAAAACCGAAACCACTAAGCATTTTTCCAGATTTCAGTTAAGTCAAGTGTTCTTCTAATTCTAGTCAATCTAGGAGGGGCATTTTAGTAATTTAGCTAATTGATTTATTAATTAAGTTATTTAAGTCCAAGTTAAATTACCTAATATTAGTTACTATGACCAATAAACTCATGACTAAAACATAAAACAAGCATGAGAAAATAGTGAGCAAAGCGCAAGAAAAACAGAAAATTTCTTAGGCGATTAGAAGGTATTCTTCAAGGTTCTCGTGCAAGGTTATCTTTGTAGATTCAATTCTTCATAAGGTATGGGTTTTCTCTATTGGATTCCTTTCTCCAAGAGGCTTTTCAAACCTTTATGAATTCAAGGATATTGAAACTAGAGTTGTTGCCAATGACATTATTGAACGTCCATCTCCCTAGTTACCATTGTTTTCGATTCTAGTAGTATGTAGATGTAATCGCGAACATGTTTTTGGTATGTGGTGCTAATTGATCATTATATGTAGGTTTCTTGATATGTAATGTCTAATGAAGCCTATAGATTTGATTATGAATAGGGTATTAGTTACATGAGTTAAAGAATGTTGTAATGCCTAATTGTGTTGGAGAAGATGAAGTTGTATGATTCATTCATGAAGTTTAGTTCACTATTAAATATTGACTTTCTTAGAATGATGAAATTACTATAGTATATTCGTGAATATAATTGAATTGGCTAGTGATAATATCATAGTTTGATTTATGACAACAAATTGGCTAGCAATATATTCTCCAGAAAATTGAAAAGAATTGACGTACTATGTTATGTCATAAAAAATAGGCCAATGATATTCTCATGACCATTGTCTAATGAATGTTTGGGTTATGCCAATATATTGGCTAACAATATTCTAGATTACCATAATATGTGGAAAATTAGTCTATGCTAATAAATTGGCTTACAATGTATTTCCAAAATATGATACAAAATTGGCTAATGACTAAGTTATATCAAAATTAAGCATGACCAATGTAACTTTGAATTCATAACCAAGGGTATGCCAATCGTTGGGACAAGTCCCAACATCCCATTTCCAAATGAACTAGGAATATAAGTAAAGTACATTGAACAAAGTTTATAACGTTCATAAAGAGTGGCATAAAGCTACCAAATGTTGAACAAAATGACGTGAGTAATGACATAATTAAAAGTTCAAGAATTATGAAACTGACCAGAATGAGGTGTGAAAAGAAGTGAGAAAAGTCTCACTCACACCTAGACAATCATGTTAAAGATATTAACATAAGAGGGTGTTAATAATCGTAAGACACGTCTCATTAACACAAATATGATAATGTAAGGTTAAATTCACATTTCATCAAGTAAAGAAAAGGATGACGGGTTATCTAAAGAGTTAAGCTTCCATAATGTTTTAGTCAACTCAAAAAGTTATAAAGAAAAACAAATTGCGCAAAGCATTGATAGACAAGCAATGAGCTTGTGCAAGTAGACGTAAGTCTCATAAGATGAGGATCCACCAAGGTGGATAAGAGTCTTCGAAAATCCCCCAGTCTTCGAACTATGTTGCCAGCATAGGAACTAGCTAGTAGATTCCACCTAAAAGAGCTAGGTATGATACGGTATCACATTGGCCGGTGAAACCACCCCTTTTTGGGTGTGGGGAGACACTGGGTTTCATGTTTATCCCACATGATCTAAGTTAGTTAAATTCTCAAGAAAGTATTCAGTTAACTTTAGCCGTGAACCACCTCTCTTCGGTGTAGGGAAGAAACTGGACTTGGTTTCACTTTAGCCGGTGAACCACCCTTTTCGGTGTGGGGAAGACACTGGATTTCATATTTAGGTCACATGATATAGGTTCACTTTGATCGGTGAACAACCCTTTTTCTGTGCGGGGCAAACATAGGATTTCATGTCATCTCGCATGATCTTAATGCTAAAGATTTCTTTAAGAAAGTAAGAAAGAAATAAGAAGTGTAAGCTCAAAGTGAGCTAAGAAAGCATGAGCTTAAGTATGTCAAATAATCAGTTTTGATAAGAATGAAGTTTTTAACAAGTTATGGGCATAGCCAATAAGGATTCACTTATAATGACTTCCTATATTATGCCAACAAAGGGGAGCAAAACATAACGTCTAATCAATGCTTCATAATCTTTATATTATGCAAATGATAAAATAATGGGCATAGCCAATAATCTTTTCTTCATATCATGCAAATTATCAAATAATGGGTATAGCCATTAATCTTTATATTATCTAAAATGATCAAATAATGTGTATAGCAAATAAGGATTGGCTTATAAAGACTTCAATCCCAAAGTAAGAAATATCATAAGTTTTAACTATATGCCCCATGATCAATATATTATGAAAATAATCAAACAATGGCCATATCCAGTAAACATAGGCTTATAAATACATTCATGCCCAATTTAACAAGAATGAGAAATATACCTTGTGAGTAGGGTAGCTAAATCATTTCCTTGGTCTTTTGGTGTCACATTCGGGGAGCACCCCCTTCAAGTAACATGGCGTACTTCACCTCTCGGAGGTCTTATACATGGCCATAGTTATCATTCATCACATTGACATAGTAAATTTACCTAAAAAATTAAAGATTTTCATAGCACATCATATGCTAGAAATATAACTTCATATCTATATAAAACATAATTCATAATACATATTATGCCCTAAGTCTCTTTGCCATCTTATACTCAACAACTTTAGAATACATTAGGGACACGACCCTTAAGTCATGATAAAAAACTATACAATATTTAATAGACTTTACAATAAGTACACATTAGGACATCCTTGGACTTAATAATTACATTCCTTGAGCTTGGGAATGACCTATCAAGATCCTCAATCATGTAGACACCCTTTAGGCATCCATGACCTACATTTTGCTTAAAAAGTAGGGAAGAATGGGATTGGTACAAGAATGCACAAAGTATGACAATAATGCAAAAAACATGTATTTAAAAGGGACATTTTTCTTGAAAATCATATTTCATGCTATATTGAGTAAATCTTTATTGAACCTTTAACAAATAGCATTTACATCATTTTCATACTTCAAAGAAACACAATCAAAGGTCAAACATCATAGAAAAGAACATATAGAATTTAAGTCCAATTTGAGGTCACTTTATAGTGAGCTCAAATATATTATTAGTGAACTATTTCTTCTAATTCATTAGTCTCCCAAGTAATCCTTTATGGGTCTTTGTGAAATGTATCACCTTAGGACAACAAGAAAAATCCTACATATCATATACATATGAAAACACATACTATCATAGAAGTATAGTACAACATAGGCATATTTAAGCCAAGACTAAAAAGGATATTACAGTGAACTCCTAGTCATTATGCACATATACTAATCTTACTTTACATAGAACGTTATAAGACCTAACTCATGCCCCCAATCTAAGTCTACTTGTGCAACTTAATGTAAAGCCCCATAGCCTCACACACACTTAGTAAACCTATCATGAGACCACAAGTCTTTTACATCCAATTCACATATCAACATAATGAGAGGAAACAACTTGATTTAGATCAAAAAAGACCTTAATCATATATTCAACAAGATCAACATCATGCACAAAGAATCATACCATACAAATCTTTATAACAAGTAGACAATTACAAAAAAGTCATGCATAAAGAACATATACATAATGACATGCATTAGAACACCTTCTTAAAACTTCCTAAGGAACTAGTTGTGCAATATCTAGATGGGTTCATTACTTCCACCTATCCTAAGTAACCTCCCATAAGTAATTCTATTTAGGGTCCCAGTCATTAAATTCCATTTTCCATTTTATTTTAGGTAAACTATAGCCTTAACCGACATAGACCATGTGATGCTAAACATTGAATCCGGTGTCATAGAACCCCACATCGAACGGAGGTGGTCTACCGGCCAAAGTAGAACCAAATGTGACATAGATTTCTAGGTGGATACACTAGGTAGTATACTATGGTGTCAACATAGTTATGGAAATTGGAGGTACATGTTAAAACCCTCTTTATGCCAAGATTAGGCATTGTAGTTATTCACTTATGGAAAACCTATTTATGCCAATTTAGGCATTGTGTTTATCCACCTCATGAGATTTATGGTGACCTACATTCCTACCATAGAAGGAACACACATTCAAATTCAAGTTCACTCGGTGCTAAACTAAGTTCCCTTCATTGAAAACCTTTAGTATATTTTTTGCTTTAAAAAATAGTTTTAGGAGAGTCATCCCCTCATATGCTTAACCCATAGGTCATAGATGAAAGTTCGTCAACCTAAATCATGTTATGAATCCCTTCACAAAAACATAGCATATGTAAAGCATCATCTAGTTTTGGGTACACATGAATACACCGTTCAAGACCCCTATCGTGACTAGGTTTTTATACATGTGTTTGTTCATACATACATCTGAGCAAACCTTTCAAATAACACATTTAGACACACATGTTCATACATACATATTCATACATTTAAAAACCAAAACTAAAACTATTCTATCAAGGTACACATGTGCAATGCATAGGCAAAGTCCCATACCCTTGCCCATACTAGCACACCTATCAATTCATCCTAGCTAAAGAAACACGTATCATGCTTTCATAAACATCATCTTAACATGCATAGTAGTAGACACTAGTGAATATGAGAACTACCGTTCATTTAGACACCATGACCTATACTACTTGAAATATGCATGTAAAGTAAGTGTGTGTGTGTGTATTTGGTAAACATGACCACATAATGTCTATTAACAACATATTGAGGCAGCCACCCTCTTAGAACATAATACTCTTTCAAGCATAAACCACACAACATATAATAGCATAGGAGACAAGTCAACTTCATATTACACTTAAGACTCCTAACTTGTGCTATAAATGCATTCAGTTAGGGGTACATAGATAAGGGATTATTAACCATTCTTAAATCACCAATGGAAGCACCTATAATTTACTCTAACATGGATATATACATGCTTACACGATACCCATACAACCTAAATCACAACTAGAATATGAAGGTAGGCATAAGTTTCACATAGTATCATCATAAGCACATGTTCATGTATTCATCAATTTTCCTTCATGGACATGGTCAACACATATATAATGACAATGAAGTAAACACTTCCACCATAAGTGGACCATACCACATAATTCCATACATGGATTCATCAACTACAATACTTTAAAGAAAGTCGAAGAGATAAGCATTCTTAACAATTTCTCACCCTTTGATAATCATTGATCAATACACCTTGTTCATCAACAATTAATATATAGGGAAGTATATAAATTTACTTTAATCATAAAAGAAACCCTGTACAAGTCGCTACAAGATCATACTATCACGTAATATAAGGCATCTCACATGTACTAGGAAGTAGAGAGTCTTAAAGCATCAACTAACCTCCCCAGTTTAGTTCATCAATCCTCATGTGTCAATAATATACATTTAGGGAAGTAGATAAGTATATATAAATTAAATCTAAATCATGCTTCATCTACCCTAGATTTAAGATAACATAAGGTTCATTACAACATTCACATTGTAGACTAGAAGAACCTAGATCAATTCATTCCAATATTACTTTTCTTTGATCATCAAGAATTAATACCCACAATACATTTATATCCTCAATATAAGGCAGCAGATAAGGACAACATGCTCTACGCGAAATCCTACTACCATTGGTATAACCTTGGGATCACAGTGAATATGTTATTTAAGACATCAACGGAAAGTAGAAGAATCATAGGCTAACAAACATTGATCAACATGAATAAATAATAGAATTCAAAAAATTTATTAAACCTAAGTCAGTATCTAGATGAACCACAACATAATCAAATTATACTTTTATGCCTTAAAAGGTTAACATTACAGTGAACCATGGAAAACTAGACCAAACATGTTCAAATATTCATACATTGATTCACATGGGTAATACATCAATGATTCACTATCAATATACATAATAAAAAGTAGACATAATCATATTCACATAGCTTAATCAGAAATCGACATGCATAAGATAAAGATCATAAAGTCATACATAGGCTAAAACTGAGTTTGTGAAAGAGCATGGGTTCATCATGCAATAGGATTTAAAATCACGTCAAAATCATTATATAATCATCAATCATATTATTCTGTTGAAATCAATTTAAGAAAGAAATCTTTGCTAGAATGAAGAAGATGCACTTGATCATATTTTTCTCTTTGAATCCTTTGAGATTAACTCTCTAGATGGAAGGATAAATAGAGATGAAGGATCACCATACCTTTGTTTAGTTGAAAAACTATAAAACTTGATGATTCATACATGAAAATCCAAGCTCCAATCAGTTCTTGAGCTTCAACAACAATGGTGGTTTCTACGGAAATATTTTTGGAGGGAAAGGCTTCAATCGTGTGTGATGATTTGAGAGTAGGGTGATCACGTTTTTTATGACTGATATACACCCAAAAGTAGCTAAATAAAACTACTAGAGTCATGTTAGGACGTATGGTTAATTTAACATTCACCCCTTAATTAAAAGAGACGCAGGCAGTAAACTGCAGGCCACCATCAACGGAGGCATCTACTGGCTGTTGGTCAGTCGACGGGCCGTGCATTGGCCTCCGCCGTTTGTTCTTTGGCCAACATTTGGCTTTAGACCTTCCCAAACTAAGTAGAATTCGATTGTACCTCACCAATGGGCCGTTGGTTTACCAACAATCCATTGTTTTGTCCGTCGATTGACACTGCTAATGCAGTGTCTCGACAAGCCTTGGGGCCTTCTTGTGGGGCCTTTTCTGAGGCCCTTTAGAGGTCGTATGCAGACGTTTTTAACTTATATAGAACCCTTAACAAGTTTTATAAATTCCACAAAAGTTTCATACAAAAAAAAACGCCTTCAAGTCTTTATAATAGGCTAGTCCACATCAAGACACACGTTCAGCGTCTTAAGGGCTATCTTTCGAACGCCTAGAACGTTCTTGGTAGTTTGACCTCCAAACTTCTCTAAATTACATATACCATCATTAAACATTATTATAATGCATTTAAAGGATTCAAAAGCTCATGAAACACAAATATAAGTACGCATGGATACATGAGGCACATAGGCGACTAGTCGTCGAACGTTTTGGTCGTCCCTTGACGTTCGACTTCCAAATCACTTCAAACATTACACACTGCCTCTATTCAATATTTTAAGTTATTTAAGGACCTTATAATCTTAAGAGAAACATGTTAGTCTCTATACACCATATCTCTTTTTTTGGGGGGGTCTTACAATATCCCCCACTTGGGAACATTGTCCTCGTATTACACTTGGGGATCTTTAATCAAAACAAGGATTTCAATGCATCATAGAGCAGTTCATAACATTTATAAAAACATAAAATCATTTTAGCACTCAACACACACAATCAAGCAAAACTTCCATTATTCACTCACTCTTTAATGGATCAAACACAAAGGCTCCTATCATATTCATAGGAGGTACATCCTTTTCCTAATCATAACATGGTCGTTACACCTTGATTCATTAAGAGCATCTTTCAAGGTCACATAGGCAGTTATCAAAAATACTCAAAACAAGTAGGCACTCATTCATCAATGCACATTGACTTCAGTTAGTTAAATCAACAAAGATCTTCAGTAGTTAGACCTAGTGCCATGAAGGTCATACTCAATCATACCATGCTTAGTGGTGTCGATGGACGAATGTCCTTCTCCTCAACACACTTACATGTATAATGAGTTCACACCTAAGCAAAGTACAAGGTCAATTCCTTTTAAAAATGAGAAATCTCAACTTTTAATCCTAGGCATGCTTATCATTCCTTCCTAGTGACGTCTAAGTGATAAAAAACACCAAATACATCACAAAACAAGGAAGAAATTTCACAACATTTCAATTTCTAACATAGTACTCACCTTTACAATAAGCCTCATTTGGGTAAAATAATAATACTTATAGGCACACACACTAATACATACCTAAACATGCTTTCACTTTTTAAGAATGAGCCCACAATTATGCACTTCATATTATAAAAGTCACATAGTTTTCAAGAGACTCAACATATTTAATTTTAAGGAGGCTCAACTTTTCATTATAAGGATAAATATTACACCTTACAGTGACTATCACCATGTTTCTTATAAGAGCTCTTGAAGTCAAATGCACAATTAGCATATTAAGATGCACAATACACATGAGAAAACATGGATTTTATCAAAAATTTTCTTTCATACACTTTGGAATCTTAAAATATCCTTAAGGTAATATCAATCGAGACATACCAAACATATAAGGACATGCAATTCATACATTAGGCACAACTCCTATTCGTGAACAAGTTCATCAAGACTTCATTAAATTCAAGTTCAAGTAAGAATAGAAGGTCAAGGTAGACAATTTCTACAACCTTACTACTCAATTACCATTCCCCACTTAGGGTAATCCCAATTAAGATCAACTTAACCAAAACATAAGAGTACCTTAACTAAACAACCTTCTTTTTCATCACTTAAAAGTGTTACAACTTTAGAAGGAATTTATAGTAAGTCAACATTTGAACACCAATGATTCTAAACTTCATCTCCTAGGCAATTTATCCTCCAATTTTCAAGTTAGTTCAATCTCATTCAACACACATAAGGTTTTCATACAATACAAGAGACACCAAGGTCATACATTATTAGGGGAAACAATATATGAGACTTAGTCTTAAGGACTCTTTGTTTTCTTTCAAAAATACAGTAAGGCAACTTCTAGGTGAAAAAACCCACATCATCACCCTACAAAGATAAGAGTACTACCCTCAGTTCTAGGGAAACATCAATTCCACAATCATCAAGGGACTCACAATACAATAAGAAGTTAGAAACAATTCTACGACTCATCATGCAATAAGACTCTCAATCTTCATTCCAAATAGAAAATCTCATTTTAACATTCATTATAATGTTCATATGCACCAATTCTATACACATTTCGACAACATATAATCGAAGAACAATTTAGTTTATTTTTCAAAAATGTTACAGTAGACTGTCTTATCATTACAGTGAACATGCTTCAACATTCCAAAAATGCTACATTTAGGCAATTAATAGGCAAAGCATGACAATATGATGTACAAAACATTACCATGACAAGCATACTATCATGACACCTAGGATCAAGTCTATACAAAGGACTCCAATTCATACTAGGCAACTTATTAAGGACCACATGTATACAAAAGGTAACAATGAACACTTTTAAGCACATATTCTTAGGGTAGCATGCTTCCTAAGGTAGTCACTAAGGATTTCAAGTTCAATTTGTAGGATAAGGCTACCATCACGAAAAACTATTTAGAAACACATCATTCCAAAAGAACTCATTTTATCCATCATAACTTCTAACATATTTTAAATGTATCATGATATATATTTTTCAATATAATATGCTATTTCACATAGTTTTCATCCATATCCATAAAAGGCATCACATAATCAAAACATGCCAAAATTTACCTTCACATATCATTCAAACCATAAAACCAAGATAAGCATTTAAACTCACCATTTCTCCCCCAAGCGTAGAGAACAATTTCATCCAAGCAAACATATTTAAAAGACCACTGGACAAGAAAACATAAGATACATATCTTATAGAGTCAAGTTCTTTAGCACGATATGAGAATGATGAAGAAGAGAAACTCTACAGTCCTATAGCCTCTCATACCAATTAATGTGTCGCGACTCACAACAAATGATACAAGACTCTACTAGACATGGTTATATGAGACTTCTTCGACCCTAAAAAACTTTTAAAAACATCGTGCTCTAATACCACATTTGTCACATCCGAGAAGCACCCCCTAGAAGTAATATAGCTTACTTGACCTCTCAGAGGTCTTATACAAGACCATAGTTATCATTCATCACATTGACGTAGTAAATTTAGCTGAAAATTTAGAACTTTTCATAGCACGTCACATGCTAGAAACTTAACTTCATATATATATATATATAAAACATAAGTCATAATACATATATAAAGACCCTAAATCTCTTAGCCATCTTAGACTCAACAACTTTAGAATACATTAGGGATACGACCCTTAAGACATAATAAAAAACTTTACAATAGTTAATAGACTTTACAATAAGTACACATTAGGACATCTTTGGATTTAAGGATTCCTTACCTTGAAATAGGGAATGACCTATCAAGCTCCTCAACCATGTAGAAACCCTTTATGCATCCATAACCTACACTTTGTGTAAAAAGTAGAGAAGAAAGGGATTATTACAAGGATGCACTAAGTATGACAACCATGCAAAAACATGCATTTAAAAGGGACCTTTTTCTTGAAAATCATATTTCATGACATTTTGGGTAAATCGTTATAGAACCTTTAAGAAAATAGCATTTACATTATTTTAATACTTCATAGAAACACAATCAAAGGCCAAACATCATAGAAAAGCACATATAGTATTTAGGTCCAACTTGAGGTCACTTTACAATGAGCTCAATTCTATTAATAGTGTTTTATTTTACTTCATTAGTCTCCCAAGTAATCCTTTAGGGGTACTTGGTGCAATGTGTCACCTTAGGACCACAAGGAAAACCCTACATATCATATACATAAGACAACACATACCATAATAGAAGTATAGTAAAACATAGTTATATTTAAGTCAGGACTAAAAAGGACATTACATTGAACTCCTAGTCATTATGCACATATACTTATCTTACTTCACATAGAACCTTATAGGACCTAACTCATGCACCCATTCTAAGTCTACTTGTGCAATGTACATGTAATGCCCCTTTACATCACACATACTTAGTAAACCTATCATGAGACCACAAGCCGTTTACAACCAATTCATGTATCAACATAGTGAGAGGAAACAACCTTATTTAGATTAAGCAAGACCTAAATCATATAGTTAACAAAATTAACATCATGCACAAAGAATCATACCATACACATCTTCATAAGAAGTAGACCAATACTACTAAGTCATGCATAAAGAAAATATACATAATGACATGCATTAGAATACCTTCCTAGAACTTCCTAAGATGCTACTTGTGCAATGTCTAGATGGGTTCATTACGTCCACCTATCCTAAGTAATCTCGCTTAAGTCATTCTATTTAGGGTCCTAGTCATTAAATTTCATTTTCCATTTTACCTTAGGGAAACTATAACCTTAACAGACATAGACCATGTGATGCTACACATAGAATCCGGTGTCATAGAACCCCACACCAAATGGAGGTGGTCTACCGGTAAGAGTAGAACTAAATGTGACATAGCTTCCTAGGTGTATCCACTAGCTAGTATCCTATGGTGGAAACATATGTGAAAATCCTCTTTATGACATGATTTGGCATTATAGTTATTCACTTATTGAAACCCTATTTATGCCCATTGCGGCATTGTGGTTATCTACCTCCTGAGATTTATAGTGACCTACCTTCCTACTATTGGAAGGGACAAACACTCGTATTCAAGTTTACTCGGTGCTAAGCTAAGTTCCTTCATTGAAAACCTTCATTTTTTTTTCTTTATAAAACATAGGTTTAGGAGAGTCATCCACTCATATGCTAAACTCATAATTCATATATGAAAGTGCATCAACCTCAATCATGTAAAGAATCCCTTCACATAAACATAGCATACGAAAAACATCATCTAGTTTAGGGTACACATGCATACACCATTCAAGGCCTCTCTCTTGACTAGGTTTTCATACATTTGTTTGTGTATACATATATCTAAGCAAACCTTTCACATAACACATTTAGACACACATGATCATACATACATATTCATACATATAGAAACCAAAACTAGAACTATCCTATCAAGGTACACATGTGCAATTCATAGGCAAAGTCTCATACCCTTGCCCATACTAGTACACCTATCAAGTCATCCTAGCTAAAGAAACACATATCATGCTTTCATAAACATCATATTAACATTCATAGTAGTAGAAAATGGTGAATATGAGAACTACC
Organism: Solanum chilense; assembly: GCA_032847665.1. Lineage (NCBI taxonomy): Eukaryota > Viridiplantae > Streptophyta > Magnoliopsida > Solanales > Solanaceae > Solanum > Solanum chilense. Next base: position 27,759,010 of record CM064966.1, read on the forward strand.
TTTCATTTAGACACCATGACCTACACTACTTGAAGTATGCATGTAAAGTGAGTATGTGTGTACATTTGTCAACATGATCACATAATGTCTATAAACAAAATATTGAGGCAGCCACCCTCTTAGACCATAATACTCTTTCAAGCATAAACCAAACAACACACAATAGCATAGGAGACAAGCCAACTTCATATTAAACTTAAGACCCCTAGCTTGTGCTATTCATGCATTCACATAGGGGTACATAGGTAAGGGATTATTAACCATTTTTAACTATTCAATGGAATCACATAAACTTTACCCTAACATGAATATACACATGCTTACACGATAGCCATACAACCTAAATCAGAACTAGAATAAGAAAGTAGGCATAAGCTTCACATAGTATCATCATAAGCACATGTTCATATATTCATTATATTGACTTCATGTCCATGGTCAACACATATATAATGACAATAAAGTAAACACCGCCACCATAAGTGGATCATACAACATAATGCCATACAAGGCTTCGTTAACAACAATTTTATAAGGAATGTAAATGAGATAAGCATTCTTACCAATTTCTCACCCTTTGATCATCATTAATCAATACACCATGTTCATGAACAATTGATATATAACGCAGTAGCCAAATTTAATTTAATCATAAAAGTAACCATGTACAAGCCGCTAAAAGAACATACTATACATAATACAAGGTATCTCACATGTACTAGGAAGTAGAGAGTCCTAAAGCATCAACTAACCTCCCTAGTTTAGTTCATCAAATCATCATGTATCAATAATATAAATTTAGGGAAGTATCTAAATAGATATACATAAAATCTAAATAATGCTTCATCTATCCTAGAATTAAGATCACATAAGGTTCATTACAACATTTAAAACTATAAAGTAGAAGAAAATAGATCAATTCATGCCACGATTCCTTGTATTTGATCTTCAAGAATTCATACCTACAATCCATTAATATTATCAATATAAGGCAGTAGATAACGACAACATGCTCTACACAAAATCCTACTACCATTGGTATAACCTTTATCTCACAATGAATATGCTATTTAAGACATCAATGGAAAGTAGAAGAATCATAGGCTAACCAACATTGATCAATATAAATCGCTTAATAAAATTCAACAAATTTATTAACATAAGGCAGTAGCTACGTGAATCACAACATAATCGACTTACACTTTTATACATTAAAAGGTCAACATTATAGTGAACCATAGATAACTACACCAAACATGTTCAAATCTTCATACATTGATTCACATGGGTAACTCATCAATGTGTCACCATAAATATACATACGAAACAATAGACATTATCATATTAGCATAATTGAATAACAAATCGACATGCATAAGATCAAGATTATAAAGCCATACATACGCTAAAATCTAGTTTGTGAAAGAGCGTAGGTTCATCATGCAATAGGATTGAAAATCCAATCCAAATCAGTATATAATAATCAAAACATTCATCTTATGCTTTTGAATTCTATTTAAGAAAGAACCCATGGCTAGTTTGAAGAAGAAGCACTTGATCATATTTTTCTCTTTAGAACCTTTATGATTAAATCTCTAGATGGAAGGATAAATAATATGAAGGATCACCATACCTTTGTTTAGTTGAAAACCCTTTAAAACATGATGATTCATACATGGAAATCCAAGATCCAATCAGTTCTTGAGCTTCAACAACAATGGTGGTTTCTAGGAAATTTGTTTTGGATGGAACGGCAACAATCGTGTGCGTTGATTTGAGAATAGGGTGATCACATTTTTGATGACTTATATACATCCAAAAGTAGATAAATAAACCTATTAAATTTATTTTAGGACGTGGGGTGAATTTCCCGTTCACCCCTTAATTAAAACAGACGCAGGCAGCAAACTGCAGGCCACCATCGACGGAGGCATCAACTGGCCATTTGTCTACGACGGGCCGTGCATTGGACTTTGTAGTTTTTTCCTTGGGAAACTTTTGGCTCGAGACCTGAAAAAACTAAGTAATAGACGACTAAATCTCACCAACGGGACGTTTGATGACCAACGAGCCTTCGTTTGGTCCATCAATTGACACGGCCAAGGCAGTGCCTCGACCAGCCTTGAGGCCATTATGTGGACCTTTTGCGGGTCCCTTTAGAGGTCGTACGGAGAGATTTCCAACGTAAATACAACACATAAAAAGTTTTACACATAAGTTTCACCAAAAACAAACACCTCCAATTCATCCACAACAGGCCAGGTCCCATCAAGACACGCGTTGAGCGTCTTAAGGGCTATCTTTCAAACACCTTGGACGTTCTTGGTCGTTTTACCTCCAAACTTCTCGAAAATCCATAGAAAATCATTAAAATCATTATAACTCATTTATAGGCTTCAAAATATCATGAAACACAAATATAATCATGCATAGACACATGAGGAAAATAGGCGACTAGTCATCGAATGTTTTGGTCGTCCTGTGACGTTCGACTTCCAAATCACTTCAAACTTTAAACACTGCCTCTATACCATATTATAAGACATTTTACAACCTTATAACCTTCATAAAAAAATTTTAGGATCTACACACTGTAAATCATTTTGGGGTCTTACATTTAGATTACTTACTTGATTCATTGTAGGTATGGGACTACAATGAATCACTGTACTTGTAAGTAAAACATAGGATCAAAGGAGATCATTATAATACACAAAAAAATAAGAATAGGACTTATTATTATGATTCTCAATTTCGATTGTTTAATCTATTATAGATGGTTGCTTAATTCGACCTCATTAGAATATCACTCTTATGCAATATTATATGAAATCTATGTATACTTCAATAAGTGATTAAAAAGTTTTAAATTTTTGACAAATTTAACTGTATGATTGTGATGAAAGCTTAGAAGAGGCTTGTTTGCGACCTCTGAGAGGTTAACAATGTTGGTCGCATTCGCATTCCAGTATCCAGGTGTTACATAGACCAACTCTGAACTACTTCTATCTTTTGGGTATCAACTCTAATTCCTTCACTATGAACTATGTGGCCCGAGAATTCCATAGTCTTTAGCTAAAACTCATATTTTCAGGACTTAGCATATAACTCCGTATATTTAAAAGTTTAAACGACTAGATTAGTATGTCATCAATGAAGAAAATAAGAAACATATCTTGATAAGGTTTGAATATTGTGGTCATAAGATCCATGGTTGCTGTAGGAGCATTTGTAAACCCAAAGGACATGACCAAAACCTCATAATTCCCGTAGATGGTTCTGAAAGCTCTCTTTGGAATATCAATTTCCCTTACTCTTAGATGATGGTACCCTAATGTCATGTCACACAACAATTCCAGTCAGATTTTGCATCTGGAGAGGCGTAGAAGATTCTAGAGTTAAGGGGAGGCTTGTGGGGAATTCTCGAACACCTTAGATATTTCAAGAATGTGTAGAATTCTCTAGAGATGGGACAAAAGTGAAAATATCTTACGGACTTGTAAAGTAAATATTAATTGCACTTTTGTCCTTAAGAAGTAGTACAAATGGATGTGCCCCACATTTTGCAAGGCATCAAACAAAGTTTAAAAGCATTGTCCAAAGTAATACACAAGCCTTCTTCAAAGTTCTCTATTTGTTCTTTTCAAGTCTTTTCCAAGCATTCTCTTAGCAATTCAGTTTGAAGTTTGCATTAAGGGAATGGCTACTGAGGGAGACGTAAACATAACTAGCACCACCAACACCCGCTTGGATGGTGGAAAGCAGAGTTGAAAGGGAAAATAACATCAAAAGGGCAATAAGGAGGTGTTGCACGATCCTACACAAACCGAGGCGCTAAAATCTTATCCACCTTCGATTACCGAGGAAAGTAGAGATGAAGCTAGCGAGGATGCCATCGACTATTCTGCTGGAGAAGAATGGGTCGCAAGGATGGAAGTTGTGAGGGAAGTCGTGGGCTGAGTTGGAGGGTCTCTAGCGGGCTGAGTTCGAGATGAAGGAGACCGTCACTTCCTCAGAATTTTGGCTCATGGAGGCACTAAGCATGATCAAAACTCTTAAGGCCGAAGTGTAAACATTCTAGGAAGGTGCAGACACTGGAGGATCTACATCACACGATCGTGATAGAGAGGTCATATTCGAGGCTCCAAAGCCACCCATATTCAAAGGCTCCCATGACGCGCAAGAGGTGGAGAACTTTTTGTGGAAGTTGGAGAATTACTTCGAGTGTAGTTGGGTGAAGAGTGACGAAAATAACATCAACACTGTTATGTTGTATCTTTTCGAGATGACCATGCTATGGTGGAGGAAAAAAAAGGTAATATTAGAAAGGGAACGTGAACCATCAACACGTGGGAGCAATTCCGTGAGGAATTCAAGAAATACTTATTCCCTAACAACATCGTGTACGAGGTTAAGAGCAAGTTCCGAGAATTGAAGCAAACAAGAAGCATTGGAGCGTACGTGAAGGATTTCACAACTCTAACACTTCAAATTCAAAACCTCACAGACAAGGACATGTTGTTCCACTTCATGGACGAACTGTAGAATTGGGGCAAGATGGAGTTGGAGCAATTACCAGTCAAGACCATAGATAAATACATCACGCAAGTTGAGTCCTTGATAGACTTTAAGCATGAACGACATGACAAAGCAAAAATCAGGGATGCAAGGAGTAGTCATGCCAAAGGTGGGGTATATTGTGTCCGAGGCAAGGAGCAGCAGGCACACCCCAGTCGCATGACCCCCACAAGCCAGCCATCAAGTGGTTTGTGCACTAAAACTACAAAGAGACACGAGAATCGAACAATAAAAGATATGGCTGCTACATATGCGGTGGACCACACGACTATGCATTTCTTTACCGTCGCTCCTTTAGATATCTTTGATATCATTGTTGGACAGTTCTTCCAGCACTGCAACACGATGATCAACCCCTACCTCCAACAACTCATGATGATGGAGCGGGATGGGTCATGCATTTTACCTCTAGTCAAGGTACCGATGAAGGAAGAACACACCTACCTGTCGGCCATGCAGATCGTGAAGGTCCTGAAGAAAGGAGAGTCGACATTCTAAGCTACCATTGAAAGTTTGGGAGAAGACAATGGTACTAAGGATTCCTTGCCACCGATCATTGAATAGGTCCTTGAAGAGAACAAGGACGTGATGGCGGATGATCTACTAAAGACTCTATCTCCTAGGCACGAGGTAGATCATGAGATACAACTGGAGTTGGGATTTTAGCCACCCGCACATGAACCTTATTGCATGGCTCCACCAAAGTTAGAGGATCTAAGGAAGTCGTTGATGGAGCTCCTCGAGGACAGTCACATCTGTCCATCCAAGTTACCTTATGGCACGTCAGCTCTGTTTCGAAGAAAGAAAGATGGGTCGTTGAACCTATACATCGACTATCGGGTGCTGAATAAGGTAATAATTAGGAACAAATATCCTATCCCGCTCATCGTGGATTCGTTTGATAGACTTGGATAGACCAAGTACTCTACCTCGATGGATCTCAGAAAAGGCTACTACCAAATGCACATCGTGGAGGGGGACGAGCCAAAGACAACTTCCATTGCCAGGTATGGACCATACAAATGGTTAGTTACGCCTTTCGTATCAACGAACGCACAAGATAGATTTTTCACGGTAATGAACAAAATCTTTCACACCTACTTGGACCTGTTCGTGGTGGTGTACTTGGATATATAGTCATATATAGCAAAACCCTGGAGGATCACGTGGAGTACCTGAAGAGAGTCTCACAAGTCTTACGGGAGAACCAGCTCTATGTCAAGCGGGTAAAGTGTGAGTTATCCCAGCACAAAGTATACATCTTAGGACAGATAATGAGACAAGGCATACTGCGGATGATCCAGGCAATCCAGGAATGGGAGGCGCCCACAAAAGTGACCGAGCTACGATCATTTCTTTGACTTGCAAACTACTATCGTAGGTTCATCAGTGGCTACTCCAGAAACGTCTCTTCACTAACCGAGTTGCTAAATAACAATAAGCCAGGGGTTTTGAGCGAGGAGTGCCAAAGAGCGTTCAAAGGTCTCAAGGCCGCAGTGATTGAAGTGTTGGTCTTGAAGATGCCCGACTTCTCCATGACCTTCGAAATACATATGGATGCCTCATACTTTGCTATTGGGGGAGTCTTAGTACAATATAAACACCCAATAGCATTCATGATTATTAAGATAAACGATGTTGAACAACGGTACACAATGTAGGAGAAAGAGATGTCGGCCATCATGTATTGCCTACACACCTCGAGACATTACTTACTAAGCTCTAAGCTTGCGGTAAAGACCGACAATGTGGCCACTAGCTACCTCCAGTCACAAAAGAAGATAACCCCGAAGAATGATAGGTGGCATGAATTTTGGCAGAGTTCGACTACGTCTTGGAGTACAAGCAAGGAAGAGGCAATGTTGTGGCCGACACATTAAGAATAATGGACGAGCTTGCTATCATGACTACAAGCTCATTGTGCCATTCAAGACGCAATAAAGGATGGCATGCAATATGATCCAGAGAGAAGAAGTTAATGAACTTGATTGCAAAAGGCAAGACTAGGAGCTTTAAGGTGGAAGAATGTATCTTGCTTACTGCCGGTCAGAGGATCTATGTACCAAAGTTTGGATCGATAAGGCAGTGAATCATCAAAGAAAGCCAAGACAATCCAAGATCTGGGCATCCGGGGCAGCGACGAACAAGGGAGTTGATCGAGGTGATATAGTTTTGGCCACGCATGCAGGATGACATCTAGTGCTATGTGCAAAATTGTCTTGTGTGCCAGCAAGAATAAGTGGAGCAAAGGCCACCGGGACGATTTCTGGAGCCAATACCCATAGCAGAACGCAAACAAAGAGCGTGACCATGAACTTCATCACCTCCCTACAAAAGTCTGACGGGTATGGAACGATAATGGTTGTGGTGGACAGGTTTTCAAAATATGCTACCTTCATGCCTACCATAGTATGTTGAACCGCAAAAGAGGATGCCTGATTGTTCTTCAAGAATGTATTTAATTATTTGGGGATGCCAAGATATATCATCAGCGACCGAGAACCCCCGATTCATCATGAACTTTTGGACGGAGTTGTTTGTCATACTTGTCATAGAACATTACTTCTCCACGAGCTACCTCATACAGACCGACGCCCAGACCAAAAGTGTCAATGCCCTACTATAGTGCTACCTAAGGTACTATATTAGTTTGCACTAAAAATATTGGGCCGGACTCCTAGATATGGCACTGTTCTCATACAATTTTCAAAGGAGTGAGTCCACTAGGTGCACACCATTTGAGTTGGCAAGAGGCCAACAACCCCAAACTATGCACTAACTACCGGCTGCATTTGAAGGAAAGAGTTTGGGTCCCTTCCATCTTGTCAAGGGACGGGAGGAAAAACTTGACACTTCCAAGACCTACTTCGATAAGACAGCCAAGAAGATGAAAAAGTTAGCTGACCGCAAGCATCGTCCCACGAACTCAAAATAAGGCGACATGATCTTGGGGAAATTCAACCAAAGACAGTTCAAGGCACCAAGGGGCGTCCATCAAAACTTAGTGCGCAAATATTATGGTTAATTTATGATTGTTATTAAGGTAGGCGAGATCTCATACAAGTTGGAGTAACTTACTCACTTCGAGATCCATCAGGTGTTTCATGCAAGCATCCTAAAGTCGTACCATGAGAACAAGGAGGATGTTAGCCACAATCGATCGCAACGGGTACCCATACAGTCACTACCTCACATATACAAGATATTGAGTCTATGATAGACTATCAATCCAAACGAAATCAAGGTAAACAAGACATCGCCAGGTTCCTTATTCATTGGAACGGACAAAATTTGAAAGAGTTCACATGGGAGAAATACAAAGACTTTTGGAAGTTTCGAGACCATGTCCTAGAATTTCTAGAACAATATTGCACACAATCATCACATCATCAAGTGTGGGAGAGTGTCATGTCCCGCCAAATTTTCATGTTAGATTTTTGATGTGGATAGTCGTAGAAGACTCCAGAGTTAAGGGGAGGCTTCTCGAGAATTCTATAACACCTTAGATATATCAAGAATGTGTAGAATTCTCTTGAAAGGGGACCAAAGTGTAAATATATAATGGACTTGTAAAGTAAATATTAATTTCACTTTAGTCCTTAAGAAGTAGTATAAATCTAGGTTCCCCTCATTTTTCAAGGCATCAAACAAAGTCGTAAAGCATTCTCCAAAGTAATACACAAGCCTTCTTCTAAGCTCTATCTTTGTTCTTTCTAAGTATTTTCCAAGCATTGTCTTAGTGATTCTAAGTCTTAAAGGCTTCCTTGAACTTAAAAGATCCTTGAAATATTATTGAGTAAGTCGTCGAGGGTCGCACAGAGCTTTAGAGAATACACTAAGTCTCTTACACTAATTTGAGGTCAACCTTGGAAAAACAAGAAGCACCCTGAAGATGATCGCAAAGATTATCAAGTCTAGGAATATGACACTTATTATTCATGGTAAACTTGTACTATAGACATAAACATATACACATCCTAAGGGAAACAACATTCTTTCATACAAAAAAGAACAAAGAGCTCCAAGGTGAGAAACTTGGTCGAATGAAACCCTTATCTGACATATCTTTCAACTGTTCTTTCAACAATGTTGGTTACATTCTACATGGAGGAATAAAGATAGGATGAGCATCTGGAATGATGTCTATGTCTATGTCTACTTTTATATCAAGACGAACTCCAGGTAGATCATCAAGAAAAACTTCAGAAAACTCTTTTACAATAGGAACATATTTAATGGGAAGTACCTCAGCACTTAAGTCATTAACACAGACTAAGTGATAGACCCATCCTTTTGAAATTAACTTTCTTGCCTTAATATACAAATTAAAACAACCCTTAGGCACTTCTGAATTACTCTTGAACTCTATATCTTATTCATTAATAAAGTCAAACTTGACTACTTAAATTCTTTTTCAATCTATTGATGTACAACAAGCATGAATTTAGGACATACATGGAATAATAGAAAAACTACCATGTCTAACTAAACTAAATTAGCGATGGTACTCATGTTATTGACCAAAAATGTACAATCACGATTTGACTTTCTCTACTACAATAGACAAATCGACAAGTTTAGAAAAACTAAGGAATCATGAAGTAATTCACAAAGAACATCAAAACTGAAGACATGGATCATACAAGTGACAATATCTTGCAAATCCTGTTGTTCACAGAGACTAGTAATAACATAAAGACAGGTTCCTCTCCATCTTCCCCTAAAGTAGCTCATTTAGATGCATCTGTATTTGATGAAGAAGTTGAAGAAGAATGGGCTATATTTCCCCCTTATCATTTATCTGTATGTACTTAGGATACTCTATTATAAAATGAATGTTCTGGCCAAAATTGATGCAACTAATAGATCCATCACAACACATCCGTTAGTATCTCAAACCACACTTAGCACATGCAGCAGTTTTAGTACCCCTTTGTGTGTCACTTCCTTGTGAATGCACAAGTCTAGATCTGAAGTTTCTCAGAATACTGACTATTGTACACACATTGCTTCTTTGTGCGGGTGCACTAGGGATGATGGAGCAACTCCTTTCTGTTCCTGTTAAAAAGAAGACCAAATCGCATTATCCCCTAGCTTCCCGGACTCGTTTATTAAGTCTTAGCCATCTTATTCTGGAACAATTCTTAATCCCTTAGCTTTTCCTTCCAACTTATAGAACAAGGATCATCAACCTTATTAACCCATGTTATCTATTAAAGTTGGAACATTACTTTCATTACTCGATATACGAGAGAAACCAACTACAAACAAGTTCATTCTATTCATCGTGTAAATAACCATCTCTTAGATTCTATTAGATCATGGGGAAAGAAACGCCCTAAAAAAGGCCTCCTCAAATAAAGCTCATCTCACAATCGGTTACAAGTATTCACACAGTATAAAGAAACTTTTTACAGATAAACTCTAACATAGGAAATGAGTATGAAAAAAGAGAGGAATTTCCTAAATGTTGCACCCTCCTAAATATATATGTGGTGTGCTTCATACCAATAACTAGGATTTTACATACAGGACTTCAAAGACTTCCTAGGACTGTTGAACTCTGAGCCCTAATACCATGTTTTTCATGTCCTGAACCTACACCTTGGATGTGTCTAGCACTCAAAGACCATATCTAGCCTCTAGCTCACCCTTGGTCGGGCTTACTTACTCAGTGAAAGACATAACCACAAGACAAATAACAAAAAGAAATCACTTAGCATAAATGACAGCTCAAGTCTTAATCAATTACAAGTGAAAGAAAAAAGTAACAGATAATACTTTATTTCTATTAAGCCTTTATAGAAAGGGGATGTTGGGTCAGGACCCCTATAATACTAACAACCAAAAATTAAAAACAATAAATGAGTAATAAACGCTCACCAACTGACTCTGAGGTTGCTCATTGGATAAATGGTATGTCGAATGTTGATCCTCGTACATGTGGTGCATCATAAGATGATGAAGGCCAGTTGGAATCAATTATATTGAATGTATAAGTATACTAGTTGGAATGCTACAAACAACTGAAGCTTGAAAATAGTAAGAAGGAACACTTACCTTGTCTACTAAACTCATGAATAACTTAAATCAACATAAACCAATAAGACACATGCAATATATTTAATGCTTGTAAAACAGTGTAAACACCTTGGTTCATTAAAGAAATGCAATAACAAACTCATCTTTACTTGTAAGATATAGTATCATAGTTTCTATGAGAGATTATTTAACCGAAAAACCACAATTATGAGCGTAAGTTGTGATACAACGTTTTTACCATGCTTCCTGAACTTTCTTGTACTTTTTCGTTGCATAAAATTGCTTAAATTAGTGGATCCACTATCTTAACTTGAGTGACCATCTATAGAGTATGATCATTTAACACCCATAATGGCTACATATTTATGGAAACTTCAGTTAATATGAACTCGCATCACGATATTAATGCTTGATACTACTCCCAAAAGTATACTTAGCTCATATGTATAAAACAACTTCTTTCTTTGGGTTGATATGATACTCAACACTTCGCTTAAAACCTCTCTTAGAATCGATGTTCACTTTTCTTGTTCAATATTATTTTGAGAAATCTTAGTTTCCTCTTATCATAAATGTGAAAAAATTTATGAAATATTTGGGAATACTTAGTTCCTTATAATATTTGAGAAATGAACTCAATTTTTTACTCCTTACTTACCTTGAAACTCGAGCATTAAAAACATAGTTAGAACCTTGCTAAAGACTGTTGAAAATTGTTAAGAACGTTCCTTTGATTTGTTTTTTAACTTCTAGACTCGACTCTTAACTTCTTTGACTTTGCTCTTAACTTTCGTTGAATTGGATTATAGATTCAAAGTTCATGATCTCATGTTTATGGATGATTAAATGATGTTTATATGTACCTTAGAGTGTTTGAATGAACTAAGAAACACAGGTACATCACATAGGAACTATTATGAAAATTAGGGAAAGAATGTGGAGAATTGGCATCCCTAGCGCTCTGAGAGGCGTGTGACCCAACGTCATCTTACAAATTATAGGATGGGGTTCTCTGGATCTCGCGAATCTCCAAGGACCTACGAACAGAGATTTTCCTTTGGGTCTTTGAGAGAAACTGCGCCTCAACCCTCATACCCATGTGTTGTCGACTTTTCTCTTCTTCTTTTCATCTCTAAGCCCCCTAAATTCCATGGTTGTTTCACCAAAACACTTAGGATCATTAGTACTATCAATATACAATATATTGAACCCAAATTAAACTTCGAAACATGAATGAGAACTTCAACAACACAACCATCAAGAATTTAATGAAAAGTTCAACAATGTTCTTCAAGAGCTCACTTTCTGAACATTTAAATAGTCTAGATTTGTTGAATTTAAATGACATTGGTGTGTAGATGAACTAACGCAACACTATGTGATCTCACGTACCTTGTAGAGATTACCCCTGATGAATGGCACTCACAAAACTTGAACGTTCTTGGTAAGTTCTTGTTTTCTCTCCTCCTTTCTTTTCTTTTCTCTCTTCTCCAAGCCCCAAAGAAACTTATCCTTTTCCTAATTGACAAAGTCTTATTTTACCCTATAAATCCCCAAAAGCTAAATAGGAAATTTAATGAAGGAAAAGATTAGTTTGTCATTCCATAATTCGGATTTGGGTTTTCCTTAATCCAATAGACCAACTTCCAGAAGGCATAACTCATTCATATAATGTCGAAATCACGCAAATTCATTTCCGACCACATTTGGAAGTGTATAGTCGTTTTAAGTTAACCAAAATACACTTTTAAATTAGGAAAATTTTATAGAATTTGTAATTCTTTCAAAAAATAAGCATTTTCAGATTTTAAACTCTTTTTCAAGTCCATTCTAGTTATGAGATGTTACATTTATATTAAACATTTTTATATAATTAGGCATATCGGAACCGAATCCTTGTGACATTCCTTTACATCTGTTTAACCCACCAAAAAAATATGCTTTCCATTCAGGCACGTTAGGTCACACTACCCATGTGTGTCAACGTTTGAAAGAAAAGATCCAAAAAATCTATTGAATAGAGGAATGATCATTAAAAGGCATGTAATTTGCCCTATGTTTTTTTGGCATTAACTTTCATCTGTCATGCCGACGGCAAGTCATAATGAATTCATTTATTCACAAAGTGTCACTCCAACTCCTCCTAACAGTCAAGCAACTGTTTTGTCAAGAATTATTGTCTTTAATTTACCTTTTCACGAATCTTCTGCAAGATATTATGATCTAATTAAACAGAATGCCAAGAATGGTTTCTTTCAGAGAAACCATTAGGCGTACAAGAAGGTTTCTCTAAAGATCACTTTTAAGGGGCACAGAGATGAACAATTAGTTTTTGTGTACAATCTTTTGAAAATAATTATATATGTAGGGGGACCTACTGTCACTTCCAAATTTACCCCCTAGACGTAACCAGCGTCGTCGTCCTCATTGAGGATTAAGACTAGCCTCTTAGTTTACATCATTACATTCATATGTCAAATTTAGCGGAAAATTTAAAACTTTTTGTTACTTCTACTTGGAGGTTACCCATAGACCCTACGCATAGGAATGTTACATAGCCTTCTACTTTAATTGGACTCACACACACACACACATATATATATACATACATAGATATATATATATATATTTATATATATATATATATATATTCTAGAAAATAGTCTTTAAAGATTGTCTCATCTCATAAATATCTAACACGATTAGCAATTTGGGCATTGCCCAGACATCACTGTAAAGAATGCCATGTATAGGCTTTATACAATCTGTACTCAAATGAAAATATATAAAATGTAAGAGCCTTAAAACTTAAAAAACATAAGATCGATATTGGCACCGGCCTTGGAAAATGAGGACCTACCCTACTTGGATGATCAATGATCCAAGATTTCTTCAAGTCGCCTTCAAAAATACATCACCGCCCGAACCTAAAATATTGGGGGGAAAGGAAGAAATGGGGTTAGTACGCCACTTTTACTAAGTATGAGACCCTATGCGCATATACTTTGAAATCATGCCAAAGAAAAGGAAATTTCATAAAGTATGCATTTTTTTCATTTAATATGCACATTCAACAATACCATACTAATTATTTTTGCATATTCTTTATGTCATAGGGATGTTAATAAACATCAAGTATAGTCAAGTCCATCATTAATATCATATAAGTAGATACGTACTCAAGTAAATCTATCATGAAATTATATTATCAATAAGCATGAATAAGAGTACATTTAATTATAAATTAAGCAAGACAATTACCCATAGATCCCTATCAAGTAAACAAGTGCAATGACCAAGGAAAGCCCCATTACCTTACTCAATCAAGTAACAACAAGAACTATGACTAACACCCTACCTCACATAACATAGCATTTTAGGTATACATAACATCTTAAATAAACAATATAACCCAACACATCTTCATAAGTGAAATAAATAACATATAGTATAAACAATGTGGAAGTTCAACATATGCATGTCTTATAACATTATAAACATAATCATATATAAGAACCTCCTCCTAAGACTTCCCTCAAGGCTAACTATGGCAATGCTTAGGTAGAGTCTTATACCCCTACCTAGACTAAGTTATACCCCTTAGGTTATCATAGTGAGAGTTCAATCCTTTAGTTCATTTTATCTTTTGAGAACATCTTTCCCTAACCGACATAGACTACATTAGCTAATATGGAATCCGGTGTCATGAAACCCTACATCGAATGAAGGAGGACTACTTGCAAAGGTAGTACCAAATCATTACTCATAGCAACTATATGGATCCACTAGCTAGTATTCCTATGGGGGAAACATAGTTCAAGAACTATGAGATATAGTTGGGACCCTCTTTATGCTACATACATTGTAGTCTCAAAATCTCAAGAGTACTTTATTACTCCTACCTTCACTATGTCGGAAGGTACTCTTCGCACTCTAACTCGATGCTAAGCTATAGTCCCGTTTTAAAGTTTCTTTAAGACTTAAAATATAAATCATAGCTTAGCTTAGGTCATAGGGTCTAACACTTGTATAACATAATCAACATCATATCTCAATAGGAATTGCATGAGTATAAGTCCTTTGATTACAATTCATATGAGTGAGGTTAGCACGTTAGCATTTCATATCATAATAAGTCACATTGGTAGTCATCACAATCCTTATAACATATACACCTTAATCAACCTCTCAATAATAAATAAGACATTAAAATTCAACATCATAACACCCTATCAATTTTAATACAAAGCATACTCCAATGTCACATTATGACTTAATCATAATTAACCACAACTTGAAGTAAAGGATAGAGATCATAAGACTTACCAACTCTTCTTCATAATTCATCACCGAGGTCTTACATGAACTCTCATTCAACCCAATTATTGGGTATACATCATCATAAGACATTAATCAACATTATAACAAGGCTAGGAGAATCATTACATCACAATTCAATACTAGATTATAACTTAAGTCAAGATGGTTTGGTCAATTAAATTTCTAACCTAGATCATCTTTTCAAGAACTAGCATGAAAGACTAAAATTCGGTGTAACTTGTTAATGATTAATATAAGAACATCATCCAATATAAATTCAATCCATAACCAAGTTAATTACACAAAATACAACCTAATTTATATCAAAATCAAACCTAGCGTTAACGTTTAAGGGTCATCTTCTACAACCAAGACAAAACCATCAAGATAAATCATAATTGAATCAAATTACATGTTTACATATCTACAATATCCAAAATAAATCATAAACAAATCAATTATAACATCAATTTCGTACTGGATGAAAACCCACTTGAAAACTCATATTTGAAAATCAATTTTGAAGGAACCCTTCGAGGAAACTGGTATCAAAGATGAATTAGATATAATACCTCAATTTTTGATGAAGATTTGATGGTTATTTCTTCCTTTTAAATCCCCCAAATCCCTCCCCTAGATAGTCTTCAATGGTGTCTTCCAACAGAGAGAGAAAAGAGAGAGAATGAAAGAGTTTGTTTTGAGAGTTGTAATTAGATTAATGGGGTTGGGGTCTTTATATGGGGGGTTAATTAAGTTAATTATGATTCCCTTAATCCCTAAATAACCACCAAAACCTTTAATTAATTAATTAAAACCATCTTAAAATGTGCAGAAAAATGGGCCCTCACAGACGAGACCCCGATCGACGGTCCGTCTGTGAGGCGACGGTCATTGTTCCCTTCCATGATGCACATCCGTCATTTCTATCAGAGACTATGAAATTGGAGACCTACAATAAATTGTCTAAGTGTTGATCGACGATTGGCAAGGACGCCCTGTCGATCCACACATGGATCATCGATGCCCTCTCGTGGATGCACACTACCAAGGCAGTGTTTGACTCCACTTGCAAGGGTCCTCCTCCAGGGCCCTTTGTTTGTATTTCGGGAGTCGTACCCATATGTTTCGACTATAAATCAAAGTAAACACTTATTTACTATCTTTCCACCAATTTTCACCATTGTACGACTCCTAAAACCTAGTCAAATAGGCTAAGGCACGCTAGTACCTTCATAAATGACTTGTAAACATTAAAATAGGCCTTAAAACAGTGTCTAGACCTTATGAAACTTATGTTAGGCTTTAAGACACGTCTTGGATTTTCAAAATGTTACACCTACACTTGAACTTATTTCCTTGGTGGATACGTAGGCCGCAAACATATGGACTTGGTCATATTAGAATAGAAATTTTAATATATCTGTTTGCATGTAATTGGAACTTCGTTCGACCTGATTTCCTTGGTTGATATGCAGGCAACCTATATAAGGCCTAGTCAATTTATTATAAAATTTTAGTATTCCTCCTATTGGATTTTAGCAAAGTGTGAATGGGAAATGAGAATAGAAAAATGGAAAAGAGGGAGAACCAATTTTGGAGGAAAAATTAAAAGTCATCTGCAAAGTGCAAATAAAAAGTCATTTCACCCACATTAGTAGAAGAAGGGAAAATGTTGTCCTTATATAAGGAAATACTTCCTATACTTCTTAAAGAGTTAAGAACAAGGTTCCCCCTTGCGCCATCGTTACTTGCTCGCTCGGCCTCGGCCTTGGATCCAGCTTCGACTTCAGAATCAGAATTGGAATTGGAATAGATTTGACAAATGATTTTATAGATTGATAAAATTTTTAGATAAATTTAATTTAATCAATTTAATCAATAAAATAAATCATGTTAATCAATTTCATTAATTCAGAATGTTAGTTGAATAACAGAATTAATTTTTTGGGGCAACATAATTTATTTGAAATTCGAGCGCAATGGTAATAACGATCTAATTTCTAAAAAGTCATTATTTTTTCCCAAAAGACACATCATTCCGAAAAGTTTTAATTTTTCCCAAAAGACACAACTTTTTGGAAAAAACGGGTCTGAACAAATTTTTCTGACAAAACACATTTACTTCTGAAAATGGCTATAAAAAGGAAGTCATTTTTCATTTTTCAAATAATGAAAAAAATTTCTTCTCTGCATACATTTTCTCTCATTAATAAAGCGTCGATCAACTAGGTGTATGTATGTCTTGTTTTTGTTCTTATGTTCACTGAAGTTATTAAAGTTTGAGGTACCGCTTTTTCTTTAACAGGTTAATAAGTTTTATCTTGGAGAAATTAATCTGCAACCTCGGGAAAATTGAGGGGATTAAATTTCTTAGGGAGACAGAATACTTTATGTGGACTCGGATTTTAAAGTTTTTCTGCCTATTTCATCGTGTGTCTATTTTTGTACTTTATACTAACCTTAATACATGTAGTAACAATCTTATGAAATTTAATAGTTTTTGTATTTGAGGTTTCTAGAGATAAAAATCTTTATGGTTTTCTACTCTATTTGAATTTTAAAAATTCATTCGATTAACGATTAAAAGACCATAAAAACATTATCGTTCAATCAGAAATAATCTATGTAAAGATTTATTCCTTAGTGTTAGTATTTCACATACTAAAATCATCAGTCATTTCTGACAGAAAAATGACTAATCAAGTGAAGTAAATGCTGGAATGGTGAGTGCTATAACAATAAGTGTTACAACAACATCGGTTGCACACAATCATTCAACTACTGCCTAGCACTTATTGAGAAACTTTTAAAGTTTTCTGGAGTCGACTTCAAGATATGACAGTAGAAGATTTTCTTCTATATCACTACCTTAAGTCTGCAGACGTTCATTAATAAGAATCTTCTTGTTATGTTAGATGAAGCTTCGTTTGAAGAATGATTTTTAGTAACAGAAGCATGGACACACTCAGATTTTTTGTATAAAAATTATATTCTGAGTGGCTGCAAGATGATCTGTATAATGTGTACAGTAATGTCAAAACCTCAAAAGAACTACGCGAGCTTTAGAAAAGAAGTACAAAATAGATGTCGAAATGAAGAAGTTCATTGTATCAAAAATTTTGGACTATCAGATGATAGACAGTAGAACCGTCATCACTCATGTTGAAGAATTGCAGGTCATAATCAATGATCTCCTTGCTGAAGGTACAAATTTATTTAATGCTTATGTTGGAAATATTAAGCTTATTCCTAATACTTACATACTCTTTAATATAGGATTGATTGTGAATGATACTTTTCAAGTGGCTGTCATAATTGACAAGATACTTCAATTGTGGAAGGACTTTTAAAAACTACTTGAAACATAAACGCAAGGATATAACTGTTGAAGATCTCATAGTAAAGTTGAGAATTGAGGAGGATAATAAGGCTGTAGAAAAGGGGTAACGTGGTAATTCAGCAATATCTGGAGTAAATATTGTTGAAGAAGATCCTACAAAATTAAAGAAAAGAAAGAAAAAATGTGGCCCAAAAAGCAATCCTCCTAAGAAGAAATTCAATGGAAGCTATTTCAACTATGTCAAATATAGTGATAACGCTATTGAATGTCGGGTCCCAAGAAGGACAAGAAGAAGAAGGATGAGGCAAGCTTGGCTGAATCCAAATGAGAAATCGAGGATCTTTCCGCAATGCTTTCCGAATATAACATGGTTGGAAATCCAAAAGAATGGTGGATAGATTCTGGTGCCTCATGCCATGTTTGTGCCGACTAAGAATTATTTTCATCATATAGTCCAGCACCTACACACGAGAAGTTATTTATGACAAACTTTGTTGTTGCAAAGGTGGAAGTAACTAGCAAGGTCCTATTAAAGATGACATCAGGCATGATGGTGACATTGAACATGGTCTCGTATTTTCAAAAATTGGGAAATAATTTAGTTTCTCTTCCAATTCTGACTAAGAATAGATTCAAATGTGTATTTGTTTCTGATAAAGTAGTAGTGATTAAGAATGAAATGTATGTAGGAAAACATTACCTTAGTGATGGACTTTTCAAACTCAATGTTATTGCAGTTTATACTAATAAAGAATCTCTTTATTCTTACTCGCTTGAGTCTATGTTTCTATGGCATGAACATTTGCAACACATTAATAACAGACCCTTGCGAAAACCGATCAATTTAAATGTTTTGCAAAAATTTGAGTGAAATAATGTCGAATTTGCGTTGAATGTAAGTATTTTCAACATCCTTCTAAGCATGTTAAAAGGAATTCAAATCCCTTAGAACTGATTCACACTGATATTTGTGATATGTTTTCAACACCATCATGTGGTGGGAAAAAGTATTTCATAACTTTTATTGAAGATTGAACTAGATATTGTTATGTCCATTTGATAAATACTAAGGATGAAGAAATATATGTATTTAGGCAATATAAAACTAAAACTAAAAATCAGTTGGATATAAAGATCAACATGATCAGAAATGATAGAGCCGGATAATATGAATCTTTATTTGCACAAGTATGTTGGAAAAATTGAATAATCCATCAAACTACTGCTCCTTACACTCCTTAGTCTATTGGGATTGTAGAAAAGAAAAAACAAACTTTAAATGAAATGATGAATGGCTTACTTATAAGTTCATGTTTACTACAAAACTTATGGGGGGACGCTAATCTAACAGCAACTCAAATACTCAATGGAGTGCCTCACACGAAGACACATGTAATTCCATTTGAGAAATTGAAAGGTAGAAAATCCAACATGAAATATTTCAAATTGTGGGGGTGTCAAGCCAATGTCCTGGTTCCTATACACACGAAGGTGAAGATAGGGCCTAAGATTGTGATTGTGTATTCAATGGATATGCCACAAACAGTAAGGCATGTCGATTTTTGGTTCATAAGTCTGAACATCCGTAGATTCATGATAATACAGTAATGGAATCAGATAATGATGAATTTTTCGAACATCTCTATCCATATAAAACTAGACTTGAGTCATCTAGTAGGGGGTCTAAACTGTGCCGAGAAGAACCAAAAGAGAATGTATTCAATGAAGAGAGTCCAAGGCATAGTATATTTCAAAGGACATATACTTTATTTGGATATGATTTTTTAACATTCCTTCTTGCAAGGGAGCCTCAAACATTCAAGGAAGCAATGTTGTCTTGCGACTCAACCTCTTGGAAGGAGGCTGCCAATAGTGAGATTGAATCAATCCTAAACAATCATACTTGGGAGTTGATTGATCTTCCTCGAGGGAAGAAACCCTTGGGTTCAAAATTGATCTTCAAAAGGAAGATGACAGATGATGGAACTATTGAATAATATAAAACAAGAGTTGTTGCCAAAGGCTTTAAGAAAAATGAAGGTCTTGATTATTTTCACACATGCTCGCAAGTGACTAGGATTACATCAATTCGGATGTTAATTGCCTTAGCTGCAGTGTACGATCTTTAAATTCATCAAATGGATGTGAAAACCTTTTTCTTAAATGAAAAGTTGGAAGAACAAATTTAGATGGAACAACCTGAGGGTTTTGTAGTTCCTAATAAAGAAAAAAAAGTGTGCAAACTTATTAAGTCATTTTTTGGACTAAAACAAGCACTGAAACAATGTCATGCAAAGTTTGACCAAACCATGTTGTCAAATGGATTTAATATCAATGTATGTCAAAAATGTATTTACATTAAAGATACTCCGAATAAGGAAGTCATTGTATGCCTATATGTGGATGACATTCTGATAGTGAGCAAGGACATTGCCAATCACTACAAAAAAATTGCATTTAGCTACAAATGAAATTCGTCACTAATCTATGGTATTTTGTCGCTAAACCGTATTTACAACGGATTGCTGGTTGTTGCTATTTCACTCGTTAGTAATATCTTAGCGATTAAAAAATGAGGCCGTCAAAAATTTAGCGACATATTAGAGATAAATGATATCCGTCGAAACTTGTTTGTGACAGACTGGTCCGTCGCTATACTTATATAGTTCGTTGCTATTCCATATGTAATTTCGTCATATCAAATAAATTTGCGATAAAATTTTTTTCACTAATCCTTCACAAACTATTCTATTGTTTCAGCCAACATATTTGCCATTCAAATATTTCATTGCTAATTCGTTGCCAATATTTTTCTATAGTAATGACCAGATCGTCATTAAATTTGTTGCTAAAAATTTCTTGTAAAATAACTTCATTTATTTATTTTAAATATACATTGCTGAAATAAATTAAATAACATTTACTAAAAATAACTCGAAATGAACAAACATTCGTAAAAAAATAATAATTAGACAGTTTAAAATCTTTAGATAGCAAAATCCTAATCACATATTTTAGAGCAAAACATCAAAAAAAATTTATCAACTATTCCTAAGAGAACTTTTGTTCATTATCTTTGGTAGTATGCTTCACATTGATCAATATCATATTGAGACGATTTCTCAAGTAATATTTTTTCATATTTTTCCTATAAATAGAGATAAATAGAAAGCAATAAAGATTAGTAACAAAATTATATTTAAAAAAAGTGCAATAACATATGGAAGATTGTAGATTAATTAATTGTACTATAATTTTTTAGCTAACACACATTACATTTAAGCTTAGATTAAAAATTAGTGAAATTATAGTTACATATCACAGTACTGAAGAAAACATGCTATAAGCCTACAACTATACATTAGTCCCCAACAAACACATGATGAGATAAGTTAAAAAGAAGATATTGACCTAAACTAAAACTTGATCAGTGATTCCATAAGGGTAAAGAAAATTATTTTTTAGTCATTTATAATATGATGAGGATAATTTTGACCTTTTTTTGTTGTGAAAATACTAGGTAGAAAAATAAATAAAGAGACACACTGTAATTGACACTTCAAGTTCAGAAAATGTTGGATGAATTTCAAATGTTTCAAGACCAAACAAATGTAATTCTTGTAGACACTTTATGCTATAACTCCTTTAGAAAAAATTCATAAACAATGAAACATAACAACGATAAGTCCCAACGAGTATCATCGTAACGTAAACTACACAAAATCATATGCATGTAACATTGTTTTATTATGTTTTCTTTTGTTTCCCTTTCAGGATTTTGCTTAATGGTTACCAGCATCACCCTCTTGCCTGAACCAAATGAGAATATGAATTATAAATGACTATAAACTTCTTGTATTACTTTTTTTTCTTAATCTTCTTTTGAGAAAATTATCCCTCTTCAGATTTATCTTGATAATTACAATCACATCTTATCTGAATCGTAGAAACTGAAATTAATATGCACAAAATCTCCTTACTAATGATAGACAATAGAGCAATTTTTTTCCAACTTCCCAGTGATAGTCAAGGATTGACTCGATGAGAAGGACTTGAGCTTTTACGGCTCATTAAAAATGTGAATGGAAACATATTTGAGTCCAATTTGGACTCCACATGAGTTCACAAAAAACAAAAAAAAATGAAATTAGAACCCAAAATAAGTATAGTAACAATATTGCATCTAAATCAATCCTCAATAACAAACAATGAACATCAAGGCAGGAAGAAAATGAAATAGCAAATGACAATGACTTAAATATTGTAAAATTTACAAATATTAATTAGGCTTTAGCCACTATTCTAGATAAATTTAACCACTACTCATGATTAGTTAATCGGTTTTCGACTAGTTCATCACATTTGGCTCCTAAAAAATAACAATAAAAGATAGTCAAAGTTCAAAATCAATGTATGTAGTGAACAAATTAAAAAAAGAAATGAAAACATGAATACTACAAAGGATTGAGAAAGGGGTTCACATGCTGAAGACTTGATTAATATATTAACAAAAGGACTCAAATTGCAATTAAAACATTCCATCTTAAAAAGACAAATAAGTTAGAGAAAACAAATCACAAACGGATAAATCACAAGCTCAGAACAGGTTCACAAAACATGAAACAATAAGCTAAGAAAAAAAAAACAAACAAGAATTAGAGAGATAGTTTCCCCTTGTAATGAGAAATTACATGTATATTTTCTGATAGGCTTAAAAGTTTTGGAATCACATGGACAATTTGAGAGCGCTCATCAACAAAAGATTTTTCATCATGATCATGCGTATGGACGGGCAAATGTAACTCGCTTGGTGTTGGATGTCGATCCTTTTCAATAGCCTATACAAAAGATAAAATCACCTTTAGATACAATAATATCTATTGTGTAATATGTGTTTAGATACAAATGTATATATTAGACAACCTATAGATAGTGCTTATATAATTTTTGAAATATATACTTACAAGTTTTCTGTGATATTCTCCAATTGAGATAGAGTCACCCGTGTGACTCCAACGGAAACTTCATGCCCGCCAACTCAATGATGCACTTGGATTAACAATTTATCTTTATAAACCAAAATGCAACAGCTTCAATGTGAACTGAAAAGGGGGAAGAGGGCATAAAGGAGACAAATATAAAATGGATAACAAACAGTTGAAGAAATAAAGGCTAAAGGCAATGAATAGAAGAACACATTGGTCTTTGATGGATCTTATAGAAACGCCACCATATTGTACAGTACAAACATACATATCCTTTTGGACTACTCAAATTGCTTTTGTTGATTTATACTACCTATCTTTAAGTTTCACTTGGAAAAAGCACAAAAATCACATATTTTGATAGCTTACTATCTCTCAGAAACGTCAAGAGTTGGAATCTGACTTGAGTTAAAGAAATTCAAGTTAAGGTAACATCATCTCATGAATGTCATACATTACTTATTTTGGAAAAATTACTTTAATATAGCTTTCATGAAATAGACAAAACCAAATTACATAAGAATTATTGTCATTTTATTCTTTTAAGCTCTTAGTGTTTCGATAAAAGATATGATAAGAATGCTTTATTTAGAGAGCATTGAAGGAAAGAGTTTCTTCATCTAAAATCCTTATAGAGCTCCTATGACTGAAATTTTTGTTGTGTTCTCCCTCACTTGTTGGAGCTGGATGTTTCCGGTGCTCACCATCGCTGCTCGCTGTGTGTAGATAATGTTGCTGTCCTTTTTCCAGTGAAGGAGGCAACTAATGGCGCGATCTTTGTGTTGCTACTGTAGCCGAACAGACACCACATGAACGCCTAATTGCTTGACGATTGGAGATTCTGCTAGCGAAGGAGGTTCGCTGGTGGTCTTCGTGCATCTTCCAGAGCTCACCATTGTTTTTTACTGCTTGTTCTCCAGGATGCAAAGGCCAGAAGAAGCACGGAGAAGAAGGCGAACAAGGGTTGGGCGGTGGACTTTGAAAGGTGAGGAGGAGAATGAAGAAAATTTGGGATTTGGGTCTTTTGTATAAGATGGGAAATCAAGGGTCTTAAATTAGGCCCATTGAAAAATTCGGGCGCGCGAATGAGATTAACTCTACGAGTTTGATAAATTATGATGGACGGATGATATTAAATTATAGTAATGAAAATCTAAAATTGGAGTTTGCAACAGAATTAGTGATGGATTCTAAAATTCGTCGCTTTCAAATAAATATATATATTTAGAAAAATTATATTGACGGATATTTTCATTACTATATAAAATAATTTTATAAAAAAATATATTTGATAGTTTAGCAATCTTTTTCGTCACTAATTCCGTCGCCAAATATTAATTAAACTTGTCACCACTTCTTTGTTACTAAATCCGTAGGGAAAATTAGGCACCAATTTTTTTCGCTCTAATATTTAGCGACGGATTATACATTCCGGCGTAAATCTGTTGCTATATTATAAATCAAAATATTATTTGATAATTTTGCAACAAAATGGTTCTTCTGTCACAAATCCCTCATTATATAGTGACAAAATAATGTTCGTTGCAAATATCCATCGCTAAACATTGTTTTAGTAGTAAATATAAAATATACTAAGTGTATGCTCTCTAGTATGTTTGATATAAAAGATCTACGGGTTGCTGTGTGATATTGGGAATTAAGATTCTCAAAACTCCTAACAGTCTAGCATTATCTCAAACTTATTATACTCAAAAAGGTACTTGAAAAGTTCAAGTATTTAAATTTCAAAAGGGAAAAGACCACAATTCACGTGAACTTTCATCTGGCAAAGAATAAAGGTGAAAGTCAGTCTGAATTGGAGTATGCCAGAGTGTTGGAAGATTGATGTATGTCATGAATTGTACATGACCACATATAGCTAGCTGTATTAGTAAACTGAGTCGATACACAAGTAATCACAATCAAAATCATTGGTTGGCAATGAAGAGAGTTTTAAGATACTTAGATGACGTTCAAAATTATGCTTTTCATTACAACAAATACCCTAAAATTCTTGAAGGATATAGTGATGTAAATTGGATTACTGGGTCTACTAAAAAAAATACACCAGTGGATACGTTTTCTCTATTGGTGGAAGAGCAATATCTTGGGAATCATAAAAAACATAACTCGCTCTATAATGGAGTCTGAATTCATAGCCTTAGACACAGTATGTAAAGGAAGCTAAATAGCTCCGAAATTTCATAGAAGATATTTCGTTTTGGTCAAAACCAATGACCCTTAGATGCATACACTATGATAGTCAAGATGTAATAGGAAGGGCTGGAAGTGTTGTGTATAACAACAAGTCTCGTCAAATAACAGGAAGACATAACTCTTTTAGACAACTACTCTATAGTGGAATTATCAAAATTGACTAGGTAAAGTCAAAGGATAATGTGTCAGATCCACTTACAAATGGACTTACTAGAGAGAGAGTTGAGATTTCATCGACGGAAGGGGACTATATCGGAGAACAAGTCATCGTGGTGGTAAATCTACCTAAAAGACTGGAGATCCGAAGACCTAGGTTCAAGGAGATAAAAAAAAGTCATTCATGATGGTTAAACATTGTCAAAAATTATTTTATGGTCCATTGTCATGATGAGACAATGTTAAGTAACCCGGATAAAGGCATAAGGACTTTTTAATTATTTTTTAGTTTGATACAGGGTATATCAAATATTGTATCTAAGAGATAACACATTTAGAAACCACCTATGTGAGTTTGAAGTGTAAGACGCTTCAAGGATAATCTGGTAAGGCCAGTTCTCTAAGAACTTACTAACCGAGATGTGTTCATGGATGAAACGAACAAAACAATGAGAACTAAGAACAGTTCAAAGGTTGATTATGTGACTTATAATGTCTAGGAATACACCAAAGCTCGATTTCCAATATATCAAATCTATAAGTTGACCAAGTATATTCGATATATGTTCACTACGAAAAGTTTAAAGGGAAATCTTCTTATAAAGATGATATTAACCCTTACTTACAAGACACAAAAGTTTTTTCTGCATATGTTTTAACAAGAATGAAAAGTATATTAGGAAACACTTGCTATACTTCTTAAAAGGTTACGATGAAGGTGTTCCCTTACGCCGCCGACGTGGCTCGCTCGCCCTCGGCTTCGGATTCAGCTTTTGATTTGGATTGATTGATAAAAATTTTGGACAAAATTTATTTATTCATTTTTGTTAATTGAATAAATCCTGTTAATCAATTTCTTTTCTCTTATAAATTAATTCAGAATGTTAGTTAAATAACATAATTATTTTTTGTGTGATGGAATTTATTTGAAATTCGCGTGCAACAGTAATAACGATCTGACTTCCAAAAAATCATTTTTTCCCAAAAGACACATCTTTCCAAAAATTTGTTATTTTTTTTCAAAAGACACAACCTTTTGGAAAAAATGCGTCTGAACAAATTTGTCTGAACAGACACAATTCTTGCTGAAAATGCTATAAAAAGGAAGTCATTTTTCATTTTTCAAATACAGAGAATTGTTTCTTCTCTACGTACATTTTCTATAATATACAAAGTGTCGATCAACTGAGTATGTTTGTGACTTGTTATTGTTCTTACGTTCCCTGATATTATTGAAGTTTGAGGTACCGCTACTTCTTTAACAGGTTAATCCGTTTTATCTTCTGGGAAATTAATATGCAACCTAGGGTACATGAGGGAATTAAATTTCTTAAGGAGACACAACACTTCCTATGGACTCGTATTAAAAAAAATTTTCTATCTATTTCATCTTCTTTTTGTTTCTGTATTTTTGACTAACTTTAATGCATATATTAACACATCCTCCTCTGAAGAATGAAGCTGGAGAATAATTTTGGCATGCAAGTGAGATAATTTTTTGAAGCATGCCGAAATTAGCAAAGGTTAAGGATATAATTGAAGCCAAGATTTGATGCTCGACATGATTTAACCTTTTCCCAAATCAAAATTTTCTTTTCTTTCATTTTCAGCATTAGATCCTAGAAGATTATATCTAACTCTAGTTCCCTTTCATAGACTTAAATCTTTGCCTCAGGCCTAAATTCTTATTATTACAAAATCAAGCATAATCTTCTTTTATCTGATATTTTATTGTACTTGCATTTACTTCATGTATTCCCCTACCTTAACAATTTTTTTTTTTTTAAGTTTTGTATCTTCTTTAGAGGTTTCCTAGCATTGAACACTGTTTTGACTATGAATCTGCATTATGGACAGTATTATGATGGCGAACAAATTGAAAGCATTAAACAATGGCATGGGATTCGTGCAACAAAAAAATTATTATTCTAATATGAATCTGGCTGGTAAACAATTTTGTCAATCTGGAAACAACCTTTAACCTTCTTCGTACAACTACTAAAACTTCCAACTCAACTCACAGTATTTGTCTAACCTTATCTCCCCATCAGCTTCTACCTATACAATCTCTCCACGAATGCCATCAGTATGCACTATAAATCCCAAAAAAGTTCAAGTCACTGTGATGCCAAATATTCATCCTCCCACAATTAAATTTCCTAACAATGAATAAAGCACAACAAATTATCTGCTCGTCCATATTATATTAAAAAAGCACAACAAATTATCCGCTCTTTTATATTCTAGATGTGAGAAGGACATTCAACAAATTTATCATGAAGATATTGGAAAAGAGCTCCACAATATGAGAGGATCATTTGATGAAGAGTTGTTCTCAAGAATTTATCAGAGTTTGAAGTATGGGAATTTATGTGTTTATTCAAATGTTGAACTTATGCCAGGACACACAGTTCCTAAGTTCAATTCTTTCAATGGGCAAGGAGATTCGATTGCTCACTTAAATAACAATTGCAGCATATTTGTTGGTAATGGACATGTTGAAGACATACCAATGAGATTATTCATTCAAAGTTTATCAGGATTAGCACATGCTTGTTACAATGAGCAATACTTTAGCAAATGGCATACATTGGAAGATATGGTCGTGACTTTGTAAAGCTATATAAGTTCAAAATTGATATAATCTGCATATTACTTATTTTCTCAAAGTGAAGTAAATATTGCATGAATCTTGTAAAGAATATGGCATATGATGGAGGTTAGAAGCTTATAAGATTCATCCTTCATTGTCTGAAGAGGAGTTTATCTCAACCTTATCAATGTTCAAGAAGGGCTGTATTATGAAAAGTTGCTAAGAACATCTACACACAGCTTCTATGATTTGATTAAGGTTGGCAAAAAGATTGAAAATGGTATTCAAGGAGGAAGAACTGTACCCAACTCAACAGCACAAGTTGTCAACCAACCCTTTCAACCGAAGGTATAAGTAAAATTGCAAAGAAAAATGAGAGAAAACGTCTCTAATTTCATGGCTATGCAACAACTGTAGTACCGTCCAAATGATGATTTTTTGTAATATCATACTCTTTCAAACTATTGCATCGTGCATCTCCAACATCCATGCAAACAAAAGTTTCACGATGATCAATCTAGCCCACAACTGGAGAAGAAGGTGAAATCTTTCTCCTTCACTCCTTTGGATGAGAGATATGCAAATATATTCGAGAGATTGCGAGCAAATGGGCTTCTACAATGAAGAGATGGGTTCATTCATGAGTATATGCCTAAACACTATGATCTATCCAAGAGTTGTGCTTAACACTCAAAACATTCAAGGACATGATATTGATGATTGTCATGCCCTAAATTTCAAGATTGAATGCATGATAATAGTGGAAATATAAAAATACAACCAGAGCCTAACCAGCAATGGCAGTATCACAAACACAAGTACATTGTTGTTAAGGGTGATCCATTGAAATTGACACGAAAGCATTTTAAGAGAAAGCGTGTGAAGAGTCAAGAAGAATAACAAAGACATTATATCTATAACTTCTCCTTATTAAGAAATATCTACCCTTTTGCAATCCTTTCTAACCTTTTGTAATGAACTACGTTTGACCTGATTCTTGTTGAAAGAAGCATACATAGGCACATAGTTTAGGTTCAGTATCAATATCATAAAATTTCTTCTATCCTATGAGCAAAGATTGGTGGGACAACTTGAACATGACCTATAGAGGTTTGAAAAAGGGCAGAATTTTAGGTCCAAGCCATATTCACCATCAAATTTCTTCAATGTCGTTACAACAAGAAATGTAGATTAAAAGCCAAAGATTTGTGGTTCAATGCAAAGCAACCATTTTCTTTTATCCTAACAAATTTTATTGAGTAATGTAGAGGTTGATTTTTAGTTATTATTGAACGATATCCCCACAAAGCTCAACATCAAGTCAAATTTGAAAGATTCACACGGCGCAACATCAACAAGAATCAAATTTTTATTTCATAATTTTTCATTGAGGGCTGAATTTACAAGCAACAAATTTTCATTGGAGTTGAAGCTCTTATGGTATGGGCACCATATGCACTATTGCAAAGTATTGCACCAGACACCACCATTTAAATGATCAATATAACAAAGGCACTAAAACACTCTCTTCATACTAGGTTATGATTACCGTAAAGAAATCGAACCAAGCTTATTGGATTGCACCAAAATTCTTATTTGTAAGTTCACATCATATATTAGGTTAGTCCACCCTAAAATCAGATATATTGTGTTCTTCCCCACTCAAATAGAATACATCGCGTTCTTCCACCCTCAAATAGGATACATCCAGTTCTTCCACCATCTAATAGGCTATATCAGGTTCTTCCACCTTCAAATAGGATACATCGGGTTCTTCCACCCTATAATAATATCATAAATATTGGAATATTTCATCCTAAAATAAGATATATTGGGTTCTTTCACACTCTAATTCGATATATTGAGTCTTCTACCCTCTCATAGGAGGGTTCTTCAACCTTGTAATAGGATACATCGGGTTCTTCCACCCTCTAATAGGATATGTTTGCTTTTTCCGCCCACAAATAGGATATATCGTATTCTTCCATTCTCTAATAGGATATGGGTTCATCCACCTAAATTATACATCATGTTTTTCCTCTAATAGGGTACATTGGGTCATTCCACCCCAAAATAGGATTCTTTGGGTTCCTTCACTATAAAATATAAGAAATCGGGTTCATCCACCCTCAAAAAATAGGACATATTGGATTAGTTTTCCCTCAAATAAGATATTTTAATCTCATTTGTCTCTAAAGTGACATCTTTGAATGCTTTAATTATTTATTCATTTTTAATATATACTTATGAACTTCATGCTATATTTTGAATTTCTTGCAAACCTTATTTGTCTCTAAAGAGACATCTCCAAATGCATTAATCATTTATTTTATACATATGAGCAACGCGTATTATATTTTAAATTTGTTGAAAAGCTTATTAGTCTCTAAGGAGATACTATGTAATGGCCTAGTTATTTTTATAATTTAGTGAAAGTATTTCAAATGTCTTGAAAAAAACAAGTTACACATGTATGTCTTCGTTACTATGAGACTTGCATACGCATAATTTCAAGTAGTTGCTTAAGTTTAAAGGAAATACAATATGTTTGATTAATTTTATCTAGAGCTTTGATTTATAAAGTAATCATTTTCCATACTACATTTTTCATAAGATATTTATTAATATTTCTAGTTTTATATTATTTCCTAACAATATCGTGATTTGGCAGCACTACCCACATGCAGCAACAAGAGACACAATGCAACGTGAAACTTTATCTAAGTAGTGAACTGGAGAAATTTGTTGAGAAATTTTAGATTTCCAAAAAAGATCAAAGGCTTGCCTCAAACTATACTCGACTCTACTCTCAAATACTCTCCACCATAACAATATCAGTGACAACGTAATTCAACGCTGGGACAACATTTGTAAGCTTACGTCTACCTTGTTCTCAAAATCCTTTACCTGTTAAATTATTCAATTCTCATATTGTCTAATACTCTCCTAAGGCTCTATTTGTTGGTCGGGACAAAAATGGATTCTATGTAAACTTCTTTGCCCAAAAACTCTTACATCATCTCTAGTCAACAAGGGACAAGCTTTTGACACCCAATTTTGACCTACCTTTTTTCTAATTTATTTTTTTTCGAGCATCTAAATTAATAATATATAAAGTTATATTTTTTCTTAACGCTTTTACTACAACGATTATTTATATTCTAAATTATTTGTTTAATTATAAAAATTACTAACATCACTTTTTATACCTTATTTTCTTAAAGATCGATTATCGTCATCTTATCTAAAGTTTCTAACTTATTAAATTAGTTATAAGTTATTAGTATATTTCTAAATCATCAGCGAAAATATAATATTAGTATTTTATGATTTACATAATACATATATATTATGTTAGAAGCTCGAAATAATTAATTTAAAGAAGGAACAAAACCAAATATTTCAGCCAATTGGGCTGCCAAGTCTCCCCAGAGCCTTCTAAAAGGCTGCAGCCTAAAGCAAAGCCAAAGATGACTTAATTTTCGTCCCAACTTCCATTAGATTGAGAAGGTAGGGCAGGAAGCCCCCCTGTCTCTCTCATTCTGCAATTTTCAAGAATGAAACAAGCTTTCACCAACTATGGACAGACTTTCCATTCAATTTTTGTGACATGTGTATATCAATCACGTGAAGGTTGCTATGTTCAACTACTCACGTTATTCATGTTTGAATGGTTATCTTGACCAAGTTAAAAAATCTGAAATTTCCAAATCCCATCCAAAACACAACCCTAGCTCTAAATCGCCTATATATACACGCATTCAGTCATATATGAGGGGAGTCATACAAAGGGAAATTGCTAGCATTAAGGAGTGGTACACTTAGCTTTAAATAGAGTTTGAACAGACAGTTAATTCCATTAGAGTTGCATTAGTTAAGATAATTCTGTTTCTATTCCTC
Organism: Solanum chilense; assembly: GCA_032847665.1. Classification (NCBI taxonomy): domain Eukaryota; kingdom Viridiplantae; phylum Streptophyta; class Magnoliopsida; order Solanales; family Solanaceae; genus Solanum; species Solanum chilense. The sequence continues at coordinate 27,791,141 of CM064966.1, forward strand.
AGTTATCTTTATATATAGTTTTAGTATTTACACATTCCCCATAATGCTTGGTATTATCAGGGGGAATTAATTTCCATTATGAGTAAGTTACAGAGATCAGAGTAGTGAGTAGAAGAAGGACATGTGTCAAGAATTGGCCCCCACTGGTTCCCATCTGATTTCTATATATTGTACTGCTTCTCTATTACCCAAGTTATGAAAATAATTGCTTATTTACTTGCTCTAGAGTTTCCTTATCTTTAGTCATTCTTCTTCTTCTTTTTCTTACTCTTAAGTAATACTAGTATTAGTGGTATCAGAGCTCTTTTCTGGCTCTGTGGAAAACTCGATGGTGAATGAGATGAGAGAAGTACTAAGTGTACTAGAAAAAATGTAACTTGACATGGCTAATTTTACCAGCAGACGGGACCAACTAGAAGATAACAAGAAATGGCAGCCAGGAATCAAGAGAAAGACCGGAAAGAGCTTAGTGATGCTTTACATGGTGGAAGGAGACCGGAAAGAGATAAGAGTGTGATCCAGCTAGAGGAGGAGTTGTACTCACCTTCAGATCTGCCACTGCGTTTGGAGAATTCTTCCTCACGATTGGGAAATTCTTCAGCCTCACATTCAGTAAGACAACCTTCACTTTATATTCACCCAAGTCAGCAAATTCAAGTTCCATCCCTTCCAGTATCAACCATACCAGCTTCCTCTAGCTTATGCACTCACACATCCTACATTCAAACTACTCAAAATCCCTTAAGCCACCCTTCCCCTTTCCAGACCCAAACTGTTCCCATACATGTGTTTCCTTCTCAATTTTCACCCACACCAGCACTCCAATTTCCTAAGCCACATCTTCAAACCCGATTTTCTCATGTACCAAACACCACTACATAATACAACCAAAATCAGTCATATGCTCCCTACTATGCTCAGACACTCAAATCTCACAACTAATATACCATTATGCTCCTTTTGTTTGCCATACACATCCCACGACTCAACAATTTCAACCCATTCCTTTTAGCCCTAATTTTCATTCCAATATTCCCCTGCCTACTTTTACCAAATATACCAAAATAGAGTTCCCAAAGTTTAATGGAGAGGACCTAAGAACTTGGTTGTATAAGTGGAGCAGTTTTTCACTATGGAAGAGATACCTATCCATCAAAGAATGAAACTAGTGGCCATTCACTTTGATGGAGATGCATTGTAGTGGCATCAAGGATACATGAGAAATAGAGGTTAGATACATCCTCCTAGTTGGGAAGAATATGTATATGCTTTGGCAGACAGATTTGGGGCTGAGTACTCAGATCCCATGACTGAGATAATAAATATCAAGCATACTAGTTCAGTTAAAGATTATCAAAAGGCTTTTGATAGTGTCATGACTAGGATAAATCCTTAAGTGGAGCATGTTTTTAGAATTTTCCTAAACAATCTAAAACCTGAACTCAGAGGTGCAGTAAGGATTGGAAACCTAGGATCTTTACCCCAAGCCTATTATCTAGCTAGACTTCACGAGTCTAATTTTGCAGCTCAGAGCAAGCCAATGAAGTGTTGTATCACTGGTCACAATTATTCTAACCTTAGGAGTTCTCCAGGTTATAGTGACAGTACTAGAGCCAAGGGTCATGGGTCAAGTTTCCAAAATTCCAATGTTGCTAAGTTTGACACTAACAGAAGGAGAAGCTTGACCCCTCCTGAAATGGATGAAAAGAGATCCAAGGGGCTGTGTTTTTTCTGTGATGAAAAATACAGTTTGGGCCACAAATGTAAAGCCAAGAGGCAATTGTATTCCCTGGAGATAGAATCAGATGATTCAACTGACTTGACACAAGAGGAGGAAGGAGTAGATGGGGCAAAATTACTCTTAGACGAAGAAGAGGTCATGGAGAATTGTGAAATATTTCTCCAAGCTTTGAATTGGACTACAGGGTACAAAAACTTGAGGATCCAGGGGTTTACTGAGAAGAAGCCTATCATTGTCCTCATTGATTGTGGTTCCACCCACAATTTCATCAATGAGAAGGCTGCTAGGAGAATAGGTTGTCAGTTTCATGACATTAGCCCACAGGATGTCTCTGTAGCAGATGGAAGGGTAATTCAATCTGTAAAGGGAAGCAAAAAGTTCAAATGGATTATGCAGGGCACCATGTTTCTAGATGACTTCCTAGTATTGCCAATATGAAGTTGTGATGTTGTGTTGGGTATCCAATGGTTGTGCAAACTTGGAGACATACAAATGAACTTTGGAAAGCTTCTAATGAAGTTTGCGTACCATGATAAGCCCATAACCTTGCAGGGTGCTCATCCAACATTTAAAAATGTGGATCTAAGGCATTCAATAACATCACTGTAAACACTACACAAATCTTTATGATCAAGGTGTGTAAGGCTGGGATGCCAAAAGAAGAAGGTTTACAAGATAGAGAGGAGAAGCCCAAGGAGGTTCAAGCACTACTGGAGGAATACAAGAAACTATTCAAGGACCCAAATAAATTGCCTCTTTCAAGAGGGGTCTTTGATCACCACATTCCTCTTACAACAGGCAGTCAACCTGTGAATTCCAGACCATACAGATACTCACCAATTCAGAAAGATATGATTGAAACTATGGTCCAAGAGATGCTGGATCAAGGTATTATTCAATATTGCTCTAGTTCTTATGCCTCACCTATGGTGTTAGTGAGTAAGAAAGATGGTTCTTGGAGACTTTGTGTAGATTATAGAGCTTTAAATAAGGTTACTATCAAAGATAAATTTCCAATACCTATCATTGAAGAACTGTTGGAGGAATAGGGGGGTCCAATGTATACACTAAAATTGATTTAAGGGCAGGATATCATCTAATTAGGATGGCTCCTACCGATGTGCATAAAATTACCTTTAAAACACATAAAGGACATAATGAATATGGTCATGCCAGTCGGATTGACCAATGCACCCTCAAGCTTCCACGGTCTCATGAATCATATTTTTCAAAAACAGTTGAGGAAGTTCATCCTTGTGTTTTTTGATGATATACTGGTGTTTAGTATGAATTTGGAGGAGCATGTAGACCATTTGAGGACCACCTTAGAATTATTAGTCCAACACCAACTTTTTGCCACGGAAAGCAAGTGTGTCTTTGCAGCTAAAAAGGTGGAATACTTAGGTCATTATATTTCTGCTGATGGAGTTGCTACAGATCCTAAGAAGGTGGAAGCTGTCCAAACATGGCCTGAACCTACTAACCTCAAGCAATTGAGAGGTTTCCTTGGGTTAGCTGGTTACTATAGGAGGTTTATAAAAGGCTATGGAGTTATTATCCAGCCTCTCAAAGACTTGTTGAAAAAGGATAACTATTGATGGTCCAGCAAAGCTACAGATGCTTTTGAAAGTCTCAAGAGAGTTTGACAACAGCTCCAACTCTGTTGTTGCCTGATTTTTCTATCTTATTGGTGGTGGAGACTGATGCTTGTAGTGAAGGCATTGGAGCAGTCTTAATGTAGAAGGGACAACCTATTGCTTATTTGAGCAAAGGATTATCCCCTAGGCATCAAACCCTCTTAGTGTATGACAAGGAGCTATTGGTTTTAGTTTTGGATGTGAACAAGTTGAGTCAGTATCTAATTTGCAGGCCCTTTACAGTGAAGACTGATAAAAAAGCTTTGATGTTTTTGTTGGAACAAAAGTTGCACACAGGGTTACAACTCAAATGGATAACTAAGTTTATGCAATATGATTTCATCATTGAATATAAGAAGGGATAAGAGAAGAAGGTGGCAGATGCACTATCAATATTGCCTATAGCTGAGTTGGCTACACTTACCTTATCAACAATCAAGACTGATTTGTTGGAGTTGATCATGAAGAGTTGGGAGTAAGATGCTGAATCGACTACGAGGATTCAAGATTTTAAAGGCAAACACTCTGAAATACAAGGGTTCTCTTTTGTCCATAACCAATTAAGGAAGAATGGGAAATTGGTGGTGGGGCCTGATAAGAAACTAAGACAGGGCATTATTCAAATTTTGCATGATTCAACAGTGGGAGGGCATTCTAGAATTGAACCTACTTACAGGAGAATAGCTGCATTATTTTACTGGAAAGGCATGAGGGAAGATATCCAAAGGCACATTAAAACCTGTGATGTTTGTAAAAGGCACAAATATGATACACTTCCCTATCCGGGGTTGATACAACCTCTAAAGATCCTTACATAAGCATAGAGCAGCATTAGCATGGATTTATTGAAGGCTTGCCTATGTCAAAAGGAAAAACAGTCATATGGGTAGTTGTGGATAGATTAACTACGTATGCTCACTTTATTGGACTATCTCATCCCTATTCTGCGACTGATATTGCCAGGTTTTTTATGGACAATGTGTACAAGTTACATGGCATACCTGAAGACATAGTGAGGGATAGGGATCCTATCTTCACATGTAAAATGTGGCAGGAACTATTTTCCATGTTGGGAGTGACATTAAGCACATCTACTGCTTACCACCCTCAAAGTGATGGGCAAACTGAAGTGGTGAACAGGTGTCTTGAGACTTATCTTAGGTGTTTCTGTTCTGACTCACAGGCAGATTGGTTTTCTTATTTGGAAGCCTCTTAATGGGTGCACAATACTACAGTTCACTCATCCATTCAAACCATGCCTTATGAAGCCTTATATGGTCAACCTCACCCACTACACTTGCCCTATGCAGCTGGTGATTTACGAGTAGAAGCATTGGATCGAAGCCTAGTAACCAGGGAACTTAAATTTCAGCTGTTACAATATCATTTACGCAGGGCTCAACATAGGATGGTGATTTAGGCCAACAAACATAGATCTGATGTGCAGTAACGAAGGAGATTGGGTGTACCTTAAAATTCAACCTTATAGGCAAGTCACTCTCTCAGGATCTCCTTTCTCTAAGTTATCAGCTGAGTAGTATGGCCCCTGTCAAATTCTGTAAAAGATAGGAAGGGTATGTTACAAGCTCTCACTACCTGCTCAATTGAAGTTACATCCTACCTTCCATGTGTCGCAACTCAAGATATGTAACAACCTACCTGAAAAGATCAATCGTTCTCCAGTCATTGACATTGCAAGTACATACTGCCCACAACCACAAAAGATCCTAGAAAGACGTATGATATAGAAGGGTAATAAGGCTGCTTCACAGGTGCTAATTCAGTGGGATCAACTACCAGTTGAGCAAGCAACCTGGCGAAGATTATCATGCTGTCAAAATCAGATTTCCCTTAATCCTTCCTTGAGGTCAAGGAAATTTTCAACAGGGGAGATCTGATACAAAGGGAAATTGCTAGCATTAAGGAGTGGTACACTTAGCTTTAAATAGAGTATGAATAGACAGTTAATTCCATTAGAGTTGCATTAGTTATGATAATTCTTTTTCTATTCCTCAGTTATCTTTATATATAGTTTTAGTATTTACACATTCCCCATAATGCTTGTTATTATCAGGGGGAATTAATTTTCATTATGAGTAAGTTACATAGATCAGAGTAGTGAGTAGAAGAAGGACATGTGTCCAGGATTGGTCCCCACTGGTCCCCATCTGATTTTTATATATTGTACTGCTTCTCTCTTTCCCAAGTTATGAAAAGAATTGCTTATTTACTTGCTCTAAAGTTTCCTTCTCTTTTGTCATTCTTCTTCTTCTTTTTCTTAACTCCTAAGTTATACTAGTATCAGGGAGAAGAATTTTTATGGCCGCTCATACTCTCTAAAGCATTAATATTTTCTCTAAGAGATTTCATCTTTCACTCTATTCAGATCTCCATCGGGATTTTAGATTTGAGTCTGTTTAGACTCATCTTTGTTCAAGGGTAGACTTGTGATAGAAACATCCTGTTTGCTGCACTGCAACTGGAGATATTTGCCTTCAATGTTTCTCTGTTTCTGTCTTTTTTTTTTCCGAAGGTCATGTATCATGAATTGTTTAAGTTCTGCTTACTTATTATATAAATGATGTTTAAAATTTTGGATTTGCTCAAGACTCGTATAAATCTGAAGTTATATTCTTTTCACTTTAGTAGTCACATGCTTAAGGAATGGTTTGCGCAGTGTTTGCTCATTGGTTTTCCGGGAATAATTAACTATGCTCACTGCCCACAATCTACACTATATCTATATTAACATATAAACTTTAGTTTAAGCTTTATTTTATTGCTTGCTGAAGCCTCTCTTCTATTCTTTAAGTAGAGTTAAATGAGTTTATTTTTATTAATATTTAATTCTAAATACTAAGTGTAATCCATTTTTAAAAATCAAGTCAACTGATCATGGTTTGAAAAATATTTATGTTGTACTTTAAACATGTTGATGTTAGTAACTATTTAGTGCCTAAAGGGCATGTATAGTTTGGTTCAATGTTTCTCGTGCTGGCATATTTTTCATTTCAAATAGTCTCTTTGTTGTCTGATTTTTTATTAGTTCCATGTTTGGTTTATTCAATATTTAATTTAAGTTTATTCGTACAAATCTCTTTATGCTCTCATTATTTGCCTGAACATTTTTGGAGGAAAAATGGAGTCTCATTTAAGGACACTCGCAAAATTAGAGTTTCATGGAATCGACACCATCTTACCTAATAAAGTCGACATCCTAAACTATCCAAATAGCAAGCAAAATTCATTTGGGGCAATTTTTACTTACAAACATTTAGCATTTATTTGTTTTAATTTCTTATGTGTTAAGTATATGTGTTGATTTCTTGTTTCATATGAACTAACTTAATATAGATGTTTGTGTTTCGGTACCTTTAGTTAGAAACAAATCTTTAATAGTCTCTTTAGCATTTATCAAGTTTATTTGGCAAACCCTTTTTTTTAAACACTTCTTTTTGCACCACTTTAAACACACTAATTTATTAAGTTTTGTTCAAACTTGATATTGTATTCAAAAAAAGAAAGAATAAATGTTCTATGCCCCTATTTTTTTTTAACAAAAAAAGCTTCTTTTAAAGAAGCGCTTTGTCAATAAATGAGTAGATGTCTATTTTTTTTACCTTTTCTTTTAAGCCACGAAATTCATTACCATTTCTATTCTGTAAAAGGTGAATCTAGTTAACTATAAATCTAATGAACCGTCCACTTAACTGATGATAGTTTCAACATTTCCTAAAACAATCACTATCAACAAAGTACAAGACGTAAATTCAGAATTTAAGAGAAATTAAAAGTACACAAATAAGAGAAACAACAGAAAAAAAACAAAGAAAACAAACCCTCCCTTGAGAAAGGATTAGTTCCAGTGAAGTTACATTGTTGTATAACGATATTTTGGAGCTGATAAATCTTATTATTGAGTATTTCCTTTTGAGAGTCGGACATGCTCGAGAGCAACTTCGCAGGACTGGTCAAGGCCAGTTTTAATTGATTTTGCATTGTAGACTTCATTAATCGAAATTTCGACTAACCTCAAAACAATAGATCAAATCAATTAAAACTGGCCTTGACTAGTTCTACAGCGTTGTCCTAGAGCTAGTTCGACTCACAAAAGTAAATCCTCTATAGCCAGATTTTACAGTTCTAAAACATCGTTGTGCAACAATGTAAACTCGTTGTCATCAATCCCCTCTCTCAAGTGATGGTTCATTTTCTTAATCTTTGTTTTCTTTCTTCTGAAGTTTCTTTTATTTGAGCACTAGTTTCTCTTAAACTTTTTAATTTGTGTCTTGTACTTTGTTGATAGTAATTGTTATAGGAAATGTAAGAACTAGCTGTGATTAAAGTAACAGTTCATTAGGTTTTATGCTTAACTAGATTCACCTCGTACAATATAGAAATGGTATTAAATTTATGTTTATGTAATACATAAGTGTAACATACTGTATGTGGTTGTACAATTGAAGGATTAATAAATAACTTTACATTATCCGTGTGTATCCAATCTTTTTGGTTGAAGAATAGTATGCCTTGTAGTTTTTGTTAAAGTTAAAGTCTTGGGTGTATTTGATGTGCCATAATTTTTTTTTCCTTGATAAAATTATATTTTATTGTTTTATGTTAACTTGAATATAATTGTGGAAAATGCGGATATATTTTTTATGAAAGATAACTTCTGTCACTAATGGGCAGAAGTCATTCTCCATTATAATTATTCTAGTTGTTAGTACATATTATCTTTTCCAATCAGTGCATGCGTAGACATTGATTTTAACTTTAAATACTCAAAGTTATCACCAAAAATGCTATTTCATACAGTGATTTATAGTAAAAAAAATATTTTAGTATTTTTTGGGCTAATCCCTAAGACTAGGAGGTGCAAGTTTTGAGACTCGGTCGATAAACATGAAGCAAAATTTGCGGGTTACCTTTCATGATTCAAGATTTTTATCGGTTTTGTATTTTAGAATATAAAAATGCATCCTCAATATACAGACTGAATAATGGACAATATTGTTCAAAATTCAGATACATTGGGATGATAGAATTGAAATTGATTATATACCAATATGTACACTGATATTGAACATATTATAAAAAAAAATATAAATGTATGGTTGAATTTATATATTATATAAAATAATTTATTCCTCCTTTCAAATAGTTTTAATGGTAAATTAAGAAGAAAAAAAAAAGAAGAATGATGATGCAAAATTTTAAACTATATTTATATCTGGGGTCCATATTTAAGTGGAATATAAAATAATATACTTTGTCATAAAAAATTATTTTAATGATTAATGTAGTTGAGTGATTTTTAAAGATAAAAAAGTTAAGTTGGGAAAATTATTTATAAAAAACAAAATTTAATGACTAAATAATTTCTCATAGTATAATGATCTTATATGATATTGTCTCTTTTTTTATTTTTCTCTAAATGATAATGAAATTATGTTGCACTCAAATAAAGTGTTGAAAATGTCAAACAAGTTAATCTTATATTATGATTGATCTCCTTAGAACCATATTTACATTCACAGGTATGTAACAAAAAAGTACTCAAAACTCTACAACTAAACTACTAAACACAAGTTATGAATATAAAATACGGGTACTTCTACAATCGTACCTGAACCTCCACACTAACAATCTGTATAAAACTAGTCCAAACTAATAATTTACAAATAATATAACGCATAACTCAACAACAACAATTCGATAAATTCAGATATCAATAGAACAAGATCATGTTCACCAATCAAACGTTTCCCAGAATGACATACTCAGAAGTTCACAAATAACAAATATATGTATTGCAATTAAATTTTATGTCAAGTATAGAGATGCATGTCTTACCTAGTGTGTAACACCTCGCAATTTGAAATAACTAGGAAGAAGCTTAGAATTGGAAATATTTATTCCTGGAAAGAGTGAAAAATCTGTAAAAAATTAAAGTTAGAATAAATTGAGATTTTGGAAAAAATTAAAAAGCAATAACTTCTATCTCAAGATGAGTTAGGTGTAATTCCAGACGTGGTTGAAAATCTATTGGAATAATCTTTCCAACACTATCGAGTTTACATGATTTTGAGTTCTTATGAGTGAGTTATGCCCTTTAGAAGTTGGGATTTCGATTAAGGAAAGTCCAATCTGTATTTTGCAAAGGTAGTTTACTCTTTTCCTTACCCGACTTAATTAATTCATTTCTATGAGTTCAATTGGTACAAAAAAATATATATTTTAGTCAGATCAGAAAAGTTTATTTTACTCTAGGGCTTCGAGAAAATAGAAAAAAAAAAGAGAAAGAAAGGAGAAAGAAAGGAACAATCGTGAAGATCTTCACGAATTTCTTGTGGATTTCTTAGACGGGGTGATCCCTACAAGGTATATGAGACCACATAGCATTGGGTCCATTCACCTACGCGTCGTTAATGTTTAATTCAACGATTTTCATCCTAAAAGAGTTAGACATTGAAGTTCATGAGTTGTCTTCATGAATTGTTTTTCAGTTTTAACCTTACATATGATTGATGGGTGTTCTTGAGGCGTTTTAGCAACTTTAAGAGTAGTTTTGAGTTAGTTTCTACTGTACATGCTTTTGGTGTCTAAATCTAACAATGTATTGAGGCAACATATCGATTTACAATTATTGAGGGTTAGAAAACGAATCAAAATATTCATTAGACAAAGTTGGGGAGGGACAGGAGCGGCACGCCCCATCTGCGCTAAAGGGTTTTGGGTAGCGCACGTGTTGTGCGCTCAAATGGAGCTTCATCAAAGTAGGGCCTGGCGCAGCCTGCCCTGAACGCTCCCGGATAGGCATTTTTCACACAGTAGTCCATTCAAACCTTTCTAGAGTGTATTAACACTTTCAATTGATTCTAACTACTATAAATGACTTCTGAAAATCATCCAGAAGTAGGAATTACAACCTTGAATCCATAAGTATTTCTCAAATGCTTTTAAATTTTTTCTATGACTTGAAGTTAGATGAGTAAAAGAGTAAAATAGTAATGTTTGAAATTTGTTTCTTCAAGTAAATATATGTGGACTAACTATTTTTCCAAAGAGTATAAAAAATTTCACGGAAGCTGAGATTTCCAAAGAGTATTTGAGCTAGTTTTCAGAAAAGAGTAATCACTTTCTTAATAAAGCAAGAGAGAAAACTTTGACTTTCAAGTTGGCCTTTGAGCTAAGTTTTTGAGCAATTATCCGAAACCACTGAAACAAGATATGTTTTTAAATATAAAAACCTAGTATATTTTTGAAGCATTATTGAGCACCGATATGGGGGAGAGTTTAGAAAACTCCGAGCTACCATAAACCATGTATCCACCATGGGTAAAAAAGGGCCATACTTTTTAGATGATTCCGTCAGATCTTTTTAGCACAGCCTAGTGGATTTACTTAGTATTCCATGTCTATACTCATTTGTATTTATTGCACGATCCTAGAAGCGTAAGGCAAAATGTTGTATCATCAAAATAGCTCTTATGTTATGGTTGGCGATTAGAGAAACTCCAACATAAGTATTTTTATTTTATATACATATTTTATTGTTGATATTAGGGATATTTATATTCCTAGAATTCTACTAATGGCCATATTTAAGTTTAGTATGAATTCAATCTTTATGTATTTAAGAGTCTTATCGAGTCGTTGGTTTGTTTAATAGATAAACAACATAATTAGTTGTGTAGGTGAGCTTAATGGGTGAAACGAGGACAAAAATGGAGTAAGGAAGCAATCTTAAGGTTTGAGTCAAAATAGAGCAAGGAAGAATTTGAGTAAAATGCACCAAGACATTTGTGTGTTGCTCACGCGTCGCGGGGAGGGAGTAGAATCGTGGTAAAAAAAATTAAATATGAGGTAGAACACCTCATGTAGGTCACGCGTCGCGGATGACATGCCTAGTTTTTGGCAAGAAAGAAATCATGAGGCAGAACACCTTGTGATAATCGCACATCGCACAGAAGGAAAATTTGCAAGGACTCAAAATTGTCAAGGCATTGCACGCCTTAGGCCATGTTTTGGCTGTCTCGACTTTTAATATAACTAAGGTTTTATTTTTTTAGGGAGTATTCTTTTTACAAGATTTTGAAAAATGACGAGTTTGGAGACGTTTTTCTGATGCTTTAGGGTTGTTTCTCAATCTCTTTTCCTTTCAATGTGATCTCTTGAGTTTACTATTGGGTTTAGTATTGACTATCATAAGAATCTCTCCTATGTTCTTACTTATGTATTTCATCCTTTATCACCATAGAAATAAATTCATTGTCTGAATTGAACTTGAGAGAGAACTAAGAGTATAGAATGTGGACATATGGACCTTGTTGAACTCTAAATCCTAAGGTTCATTCATTTCTACGATATGGATATAACTAGAAACTTAGTTTGGGTCACTATAAAGGCAAATAACTTAATGCTCGGTAATTAATCACTCTTTCCCCACTTAATGATGTAGTTAAGGTGTTAATTATCATAGGCGATTAGATGTTGGGAGACAATTATCATACATCAAATCTTGCGATTCATTGATTCGACATTTAGTAATTACCCTTACTAAATGAGAGTGAGTACATGATTCCTGATAAATGTTGCAGCCCTGGATCTTTCTGAAAACATACTTTGTAAAACTTGAAACTTAATCGTATTATTATATTTGTTTTTAATTTACAAATAGAAAATAAAGAACTCTCAAAACTTGAACTGCATTTTTGTTGAATTAAAAATAAGAAGAATTTCTAGTTTTTTACATGAGTCCCTATGGGTACGATACCCGACTCTTAAAAAGAGCTACTGTTACTTGTATGACCACTTGTACTTCCATGTGCGATTTGGACGCAACAAGCTTTTGGCTCTTCTCCCGTAGACTTTAGTATTAGAAAATATTTGATTTTTTTAATTCTGAAATAACAAGAGTATGTTGACAACTTGATCTTAGCATTTCATTGTTGCAGGCTGTGTGAAACTACATAATAGACCAGATCAAGGATTGTTGTCGCCTATCTCAAAACCTGAAAGATTCCTACAAAGAAGATGGAGAAAAACTGAATATCCAATACCTCTGGTTATTGGTGAACTACCATCTCCTTTCACAAAACACAGGAAAAATTATAAGAACCTAAAACATTGGCTGCTGAAATTAAAGTAAGAGATTTGGAAATCCCACACCCCACCTATGTGACTTGGTGCATTCAGATACCTAAAGCCTATTGGAGATTTGAATTGAAGAAGAGTATGGTGCATATCTGTACACAAATGGGCAATTTACTGGTCTTTCAAATGACGATCCTACATGCATGCCTCGAGCTACCTCTGAGACGCAAACAAGGGACATAGGACCACAAGTGAACCCAAACTTACCCTGCTGACGTGATCATGAGCATACTAAAAATAATATAATAATGTTGAATTTAAATCATAATATAGATGAAAAGTTGGGGAACACCATACGCTAAAACTGAGATATAAGAAAACTGATGTGTTTAATACAAAGAAGTAATTAACTCAATACTAATATGAAACTAACTATGCCCGACAATAGTCTCGAATTGACTGGAAATGTTGGGATAGGCCCCAACTAAGTCTAGCAAAAACTAAAACTAAAGGACTAAATAACTGAAATGAAACCATGACTATTTTCCTCCGAGAATGATTACTCACCGTTGATTCTGCTGAATTGAAGATCGGGAAACGTTCTAAGCGTGATCTAGATACTGAGATCCTGAACCTACATCATGAAAAGATGTAGAACACATATGCGTCAGTACTTCAATAATAGTGAGAATGTAGGATAGAGTAAAGTTGAAACAAAACATGATTGAAAAAGCACAAAAGCAAGTATAATGTTCTCAACATTATATATTGAATTCTGAGTTAACTGGATACAATGACCAAATTTATAGCATGCTGCGACTTAATACTAACTGAACAACAAATATGGTCAATGCAATAGAGTCTGACTGAACTCTGGGTTATACTAATAAATGATATTAAAACCACGTGAGCTAAAATGGAGTTAGACGTATACGCCGCATTGAGAGGACCCAATATACCGTGCCAGAGGTATAAAGACATGCTTGCATGATCACTAAACCAATTCCCATAGAGGGGACGTACAACCTACTTGTCTAGTAATTGTTGGACTATTTGGGTACGCTGAAACCTAGTCCAACACGGTTTTATGCTACTCCCAATGAATTAAAGGATTAACATATATATATATATACATACATACAGATATATATATACATATATATATATATACATACATATATATATATACACTCACACATACACACATATATATATATAGAGAGAGAGAGAAGGCATCTGGCTTCATGACTACATTAAATAAGTAGTTGTACTCAAGCAGGGCCAAACTATCCTGGGAAGGAAGCTGCCCCATTGCAGAAACAAACAATGCACAAGCATAACAAATGTAAATAACTTTATTGGAACACCATATAAACCTACTTAACTAAAAGGGATAACTTTAACTAAGAGAACCAACAAATAAAGTGAATTAAATTAATCGGATTAAACTATAATACATATTTGAATGTCCTTTGCGATAAGTGGATGAGAAAATAGGCAACGGAATGGGGAAGAAATCTTCAATAACAAGCATATACACTTTCATCATATTATATCCACTCACATGAATCAAAACTCATTGGCTATTTCACTGTTAGATTAAACGTTATCAGCACATCCACCAAGGAGCAAGGAATTTCTCCTTTTCTTCTACGGTAAATATCATATCCGTATGAATGTGATTTTTAGGGGCATCTGCACAGATGCTTTTTTAACACACTATTTAAATTTATCAAAGGAAAGGTTCATTAATCTAGTTTTAAAGTAAAAATTTAGCCGACTTGCTTACATAATATAATTTCTAGAGTATCCTCAAAAGAGAACTTCTAATGTCCTGACTAGGAGTTCTAGGTTTAAAGTCTAATGGAACTGTCACCATCTTATACATTGGAGTTAAAAAGAACATAAAATATTTCATGTCTCTATTTTTAGGATCCTGAAAATTATTGTTACGTTTCACAAAAAAATATACTATTAAACTTAACTAGCAGTGAACTTCCATGAACTTTCATCTAGTTATTACCTTTGAATATCATAACCTGTGAACCCGAAAGTTGCGAAAGACCTTGAATTCTGTCATCAAAAAGATCAATATGTGTAACTTCATTCTGAAAATTGCACAGTTCTAACATTTCTAGATGCGTTAATGTTGTGTTGCGTAATATTAAGGAAAACTAATAAACACCAGATGATTTTTTCAGGTTGGAATTCCTTTGCTTTTTGAATAGTTTGGACATTTTATCATGATGGGATACTATACATTTCTCTCTACCTTCCTCGACCCAACTATTAGTTAATATGATTTTGTAGTACATAGTTCCATTGCTTGTGTGATATTTGACAGTAAGCACTTTGATTTCTAATTGCACTATAACTAGCCTCTCCCTGACAATTTCATTCTATCTTAGGCCACTAATTAAACCATTTCCAGCCAACATGAGATACAAATGGAAATATATATTTGAAGCTTTAGAATATGGAGCTGGTTAGGACGTAGATGGAGTCCCTATGAATATCATAAGACGGCTAAAGATTCAATCCTAGTATAAAGAAACTTTTCGTTCTAACAACATTCAATGAAACTTCCCAGTTGATTATTAGCAGCAGTAAAGAGTAGTAACGTATATTCTATAATAACACATGCAGTGTACAGTGATTCAACTCTCACATTACCTTTATTACAATACATACAATCATAATTAATGTATAGTTGTATGTTATTTCTATAATACAAATTTCTACATATCAGGTATCACAAGCAGACAAATGTTTTGAATTCATTAACCATGAAAATAAGTTTTGACGAATAATCCATACTCACATAAAAAGATTTTAGAACAAAGTTATGTTCTTTATAATACTTTCACTCACATAAGACAGAAAATTAAATACATAAGACATGGAGTAAATATTTATAAACGAGATACAGCAAGAAGGATCCCACAAAGGATATTGTTGTCCATCACAGGCCCTCAAAAGCCTCACACAAATGCAGTTTTTCTTTAAAGGAACAAACAAAACTATTTTAAGCATACATGAATAAGAAGTTTTGCACTGTTCTGCTTCGGTAGATTCAGGGAATCACTTAGTTGTTCAATGTCTATAGCACTACTTCAGAAACACATGGAACAACCAACCAATTACTATCCTAATAAAGATAGGCAAGAAATAAACAATTACCTCATTCTGAGGTTGTAAACGAGATTGAAATATAATGCGCATTGTCTGCAAGGTCTTAACTTGAAGACTCTTATCAGTCATTTCCTAATTCCGAGAAAAGATTTCAAAAAGGGCAGCGTTTAAATGATGCAATTATGGGGACCTTCAATGTTCTTTAATTGAGGTTCAATCATCCTGCATTAGTTCTCTGTGTATATAAACACATGGTTACCAAATTATAAAATATTTTAAGTACTGAAGGATTAAACAAACTACTTTCGATATGAGAAAGCTTTAGAACATCCTCTTCGTTGTTCTGTCCCAGGTGAGCAACGACAAAATCATAAGGGATTTCATTATTTCGGTGGCAAACATATATAAAATCATGAATAAATCTAAAAGAGCTTCGATCTCAAAATGGAATTTTCGTATATGAACAAATAGTAGAAAATCAAAGAAGTATTTTGAAATCATTCTTTAACTTGTTTGTGAATAATCAGAGAACACCTCCAGATTCCGGAATATTCATCAGCACCCTTTTAAAGGACAAGCCTTAACAATCATGCATCAACTACCTTCACAGGTAAAGTATAACGAACGACAATATCATATATAATCTAACAAAAAATAGTGCAGTTCAATAACTTCTTTGCCTTATCTGTTATAACTTTACAAATCATACATTGACTACCAACACTGATAAAGGATAACACATGTTAATATAATATATCGTCTAATGAAGAATATAGTTCAATTCTATAACTTCTGTTGTACTATATATTAAATTTACAAAATTTGCTATCTCTCACCGTAATCCTTAAGGGCGACAAACTTTTAGACTAGTTTGCTTTCCACTTCACCAAAACCAAGTGATTTATAAGTTCCACCTTATATAAGTTTGTAGCTCTTCCCCATAAAGGTCCCCAAGATTACAACCATGAAAGAAATCAACACACAGAGACAAAGACACAACCTTATCTTAGGCAGCTGAGAATATGTTCCTAGGTAGCTTAGAATAAACAATGATATATTGATATATTAACTTATCTATTAGATCCATCTTCCATAGAATGATACATACACAAATATTATGATATATCAATTACCTTAACATTATGCAGATCTATCTACTCAACATATTATCAGTCCAAGCCAATGTAAAAATTACTCAATAACCTGCAGACAAAAGGTTCTAAAATAAGACAATAGCTTGCACGACGATTATGTTTTGTTTAAAAAAACTATTGATTTTTAGAGTAAAATTCATATGATTCGACTAAGAAGACCCTACAAATATTCAGTTTAATTTCGAAGTTCTAAAATTAGGAACACAAACTAGTAACACAATGTAAAGTAGGCAAGTTGCATAAGATTTTAAGGCTAATGTTGAAATAAAATTTGCAGCAGGCAAGTTGAATCAAATATAAATCAAGCAAGTTGGAAAAACATCATTTCAATTTCACATGTAGAACAAAAAGGGCAAAGAATCAACTGTCAAATCTAAATACGAGCTAGACACCCAAAAAAAATCAACTGATGAAGCTAAGTACGAGCTAGACTCCCAAAAATCATATAAAACATAAGAATATTAAAACCCTAAATCTAAAATTTTGAATTTCAAATACATAATTTCTTATGTGGTAAAATCTCTACAAACAAAATTAGGTTCTTCAGTAGGAACTATGACGAAACTCGTGTTCTTCATCGAGAAGCTCCCAGCTCTTCAACGAGAAATACATGAGAAATCAAGTTATTCATCGAGAAATATGAGAAAAAATCATGAGAAGATACTTATCTATACAACTCTTCAATCAGTTCTTTAGACTTTAGCTTGAACTTTTTGATAAGTTCATCTGGGAAATATGTCTTCATAAGCTCAACAGAGAAAGAAAAAAGTGTGATTTTCTTCTTTGGGGAAACATATGTTTTATTAATGTTTTATGAATATTGGAGGAAATATAATATTTCGTTAAAATTTTAAGTCCACGCTTATAATGTGTTATTTTTTCAATTAAAAAATAGGAAATTTTAAAGGTGTGGTCATATATATAAATATGTGTTGCCAATTATATCATATTGTACCGACTGATATAAAGTGTAGCTTATACCATTAAAGAATAAACTTTTGAGGTGTTGTCAATATTATCATTTCTAAAACTTAAAAACTTTGGTTACGCTTTAAAAGTGTTCCCAGAACTACTTTAGGCAACACTTTACAAATGTAGTCCAAATTTAGTGTTTTTGTAGACCTAAAACCGTGTAGTGTATAAGTTGAAATTGTGTTTTTCCATTATTTGCATTGGGGGATGGGGGAGGATTTGGATGTTGTGAATACCATGTTTCATATTTCATTGTATTGTATTTCCAAATCTTCAATAGAAGACACAATGCCATTGTAGCTTATGTGTGAAGTGTGGGAATAGATGTCGAAGTCTTGAGTAAACATCATGTAGGGTGTTGAGGTGTGATGTTTGTACAATTCTTAGTTCAAATTCCTGAGTAGAATTATCAACTTTGCTTGAATATATTAGTGCTTATTGTGATTGGGCATGGACTTCAAAGTCAAGTTGATTTCTTTTCCTTGTTAGCGTTGAAGACTTGGGTAGACACGAATTTGGTGCTTTCTTGAATACATTGTGAATAAAAAAAATTGGGAAGTATAAGTACCTAAATGTGATTGGTTTGAACTAAGTGTGCGGTTGTGTGCGCAAGCCAAATGTATCCTACTTTTTGGTGTAATTCTAAGAATGAAATTTGATACATCATTCATGTCACTTTGTCTACTTCACAACGTCCTGGGAAAGTAGTGTCCCAAGAAGTTCACAAGAAGCGTCTAAGGAGAAGTTATGTACAACTCTTGCCTCCGTCCCGTAAGGTACAAAATAAGAGGTTCATACTCAAGGCTGGCTCTAAGGAAGGAAAAGGATGGTGAAACAAGTATATTGAGTTATCCTACTTCTTGGATGTATGCAATGATCGGGATAACTTGGCCTGGGAGTTCCTGCAGACCTTGAGGCGAATGAGAGAGTTTAAGATTGAGTTCGCATATTCTGATCTAGATTAGAGAAAATTAAGCTTAGACCTTGATTTCTATGCCAACTGGGTATCAAAAACTAGGTCACACTTTGTGACTACTCGGTGTGTAAATGTACCTATCATACCCACAAGCATCAACGATATTTTGGGTACTGCACAGGACACAGATCCTCTTGTGCTAACTAGGAATAATACTAGACCCCCGATATCAGGCCACCCGAAATCCACTGTGTGGTCCTTAATCTATTGGTCATTGGACAAAGCACAACAACAATAGATATCACAAATCTCTTTTATATGCTCACATGCTTCAAGATACGCGTGTGTGGCTAAAAGTAGTGATGAGCTGCCTCATTCCCGGCATACATTACACGGACATCACTTTTGACTGGGTATGTATGTTGTAGTATTTGATTACGAGCAGAGATTTCAATATAGGTCTATAATTGAATCGGTGAGATATCGCAGAGAGGTGATGATATAGATGGTTGTGATGCCATAAGAGATCGACAAAGGAATTGTTTTTACCTTGCCATGCGAAATTTATTGATATTTTAAAGTGCACATGGGATAGTACTATTGTATTAGTGTGGGGTAGGGTGAAAAAACATATTTGATATATACATATTTTGTGTTTGAATAGAGTTTTCTAGTTTTCATTTAATTTTGGGTTCATTGGTAGTTGTTTTTGGTTCTTTATCCATAAATAGTCAATTTGAAATATACAAAATACCAAAAGATTTTTATTATTTATTAGGATTGAGTTCATAGTTATAGATCAAGTCATGATGCCCAATGATAGACGGATGACTACTGTATTAAAGGCAATTCCACATTTGTGTCATAGGATGGGTTGTGCTGAAGTTGTAACTTTGTGAGAAGGGTTGTATAAATGCATTAAAATATGTGTATGTGATCTAATTGAACAACTTGATCTTAATTGAACCTTCTGCATGACATGATTTTGTGTTGAAATTGATCATTTTTTAATATAACTTGTGCCATAAGTGGTGAGTTTTGTTATGATATCCAAGTTTTGTTTCTTAATCAAGAACTTGCCCAAGTTTTTATTGAAGAGAAATGCAGGTGTTATTGTGCTTGAATGATGACAATAGGCTTTCTTTGAAAATAGTTTAAAAATTGATCATGTTAACAAATAATATCTCTAGTCCTACCTGTCTCACCTCTTTTATTTTTTACAATTGTTGAGGATATGACGGGTTTTACAAAAATATATTTTTATTTTTTGTATAGTAGCCACTTGAAATTGAGTTTTTTAGGTGTTCCAAGTCACCTGATAGTTCTTAGTTTAAAAAAAAAATTGTTATGCTCTACGAAAAACAGAGATAGGGTAAGGAATTCTATTGACCGGAGGGAAGGAATGAGGCACCCCCCGAGTCCCATGGTTCAAGCACGGTCTCTTTATTAACTTATATTTGACTAAAATAATTTATATATTTTTTTTTATAAAAGGGGAAAAATTGTATTAATTACTATTTTTTACAAAAAAAATAATTTGCCTAAGAGCGTAACCTCACACAAGACCCTTCTTTTTAGAAAAGAATACACACCAAGGATCATAACCGAACACATGATGTTATTTGAAATTATATTTTATTTTTTAATGAAAACAAAACACAATAATTAATTACTCAATTTTTTAAAAATAATAATGATAAAAATGAATAAAAGAAAATGGTGCAACATATAGACCAAGCAATGATTAGTATTTAGTTATTTATTATTATTCAAAATTTCTAGCATTTATATTTATTGTTTTACCAAAAGAAAAAAAATAGACAGTTAAGTTTTAGAACTAGACAATGACAACAAAAGAAGAAAAACAAAGAAAAACTTTTACAAAATTACAATTAAACACTCTTTTAAACTAATGATATACTAGTTTTAATTTTTGTTTTGTTATATTGATAAAAATTTAAGAAATAACCAATTTGGTAAAAAAAATTTATAAAATGACTACCTTGACTTATTTGATAGAAGATTGCAAAATAACAAATTTTCTAATTGTTAGATTATTAAGTCAAATTTGTATTTTTACTTTAACAGTCAATTCAAATATTTATTGAAGAAAATTTTATTTTTATTTTTATTTTTGAAAAAAAGACCATATTTACATATATTTTTTTGTACAAATAACAAGATTTAAATTTTTGGCAGAAATAACCAGATTTACATTTTTCTTTTGTTCAAAAATGACCAGATTAAACCCTTTTGCAAAAATGTCTAGTTTTACAATTTTTATTTTTATTTTTTTCTTAAGTTCATTTTTCTTAAAGAAAGTTACCAAAAACCTAAAAAAAATGCGATTTTTATATTTTTTTTACTTACTAAAGCTAACATTTAAACTAAATATGATTAATAATATATATGTACATCATAATAAACACAATCATATGAGAAACACAATAGAATAAACTAATAAAAATATACAAACTATGTAACATAAGGATAAACATAACCATACGAGAATCATAATATACTTAGCAAAACTAAAAATCAACAATTTTTTTTTAAAAAATAAAATAAAAAGAACAAAAACATTAATTTAATATTAAATTTAAATGTAAAAAGAAAAACATAGAGTTGATGACAAGCAAATAATAGAAGCAAATTCAATTGAATTCCCAAGACAACCCAAGAGAAATATCTTCTCTTTTTTTTAAAAAAAATAAGAACTTTTTTTTTGTTTTTTTTTCTTCTTCTAATTTTCTTTTTATCTTTTTTCTTCTTTTTCATCTTTTTTATTTTGGAAAAAAGAAGATGGTTTAAATAGGTGTGCAACATTAAACCTCACACTTTTGTTAAAAACTTAAGAGCCAATGCATGCATTGGACTCTTTGTTTTCCAAAGGTGCCACCCAAGATGGCCAATGATTTTTTTTGTTTTAAGAAAAATCAGATTAATTGAATGATTCATTTGCCCTTTTTGATGACCCATTCACTTTATTCATTAATTGAATATAGTCATATGGGTCATCAGAAAATAATAGGCCCAAATGTCATTTAGATGACACATTATTTTTATTGATTGTTTGAATAATACCTGATGGACCATCTGAAAAAATCTAAAAATAAGCACAACTGTCATGTAGATGACCAATTTCTTTTATTCAATGTTTGAATAATAGCTGATGGGCCATCTTAAAAAATATAAAATAGACCCAAATGTTGACCCATTTCATCAAGACCCAAACAAATTGACCCACTAACGCAAAATCTAAACATTTAAACAATTTTAAAGATCAAACACAACAAAATAATGCATAAAAAAAAAAGAAAAAAAAATAAACATAAACATAAAACGAAATAAAATTAATAAATAAATAGTAATAATTCTTCAAGCAACAACATCAACATGATAAACTTAAAGAACATTAATAACACAAATGCGACATCAACTAACTTACATGGTAAAATGAAAAAAAGATAATGATGAATTTGGTTAAATATTGAGAGGGGGCAGGGGAGATTGATATAACTTCCGGGTAAATGAAGGTCGCCGGAAAAGTTTGCTGGAAAATTTTTTGATGGATTTTGAACTTAAAATTTATATCAAATGATAGCCCTTTACTTATGTAAAGGGTTTGGGATGGGAATGACCGGACCTTTATAAATCTAAGGAAAAAAGTAAAAATTCATATTTGGTTTTCCTTAGATCTATGGAGTTTGGCTATATATATGGATGAAAAGTTTGTAGATTTAGGTAGAGGAGGGTGAAAGGACAGGATGGTAAATTTTAAGTATTTTTTGGCCAAAAAGGTGGTAGCCTCCGAGCGGTGGTGGCGGCAGCGGTGGACGGCCGGCGGCATGCTAGTAACGAAAAAAGAAAAAAAAATCTAAAATAAAAAAAATCTAATTTTTTGGAGTTCTTTATTTTTGTTTGGGTCCAATGATAGCCCTTAGATCAAAATATCATGAATGGTTGAGATTCAACCTGGACCATTTCTATTGACCGCGTCAATCGATTCGGCCATCAAAATTGATCTAAATCAGCCCAATTTAAACAAAATTGGGTCATTTGAGCCAATAAAATAATAAAAACAAATACCCAAAATAAAAATAAAAATAAGATTTCTTACTAAAATATTATAGGAGTAAAATAAAGACGTAAAAAATTAGGTGTTCACAGCATGCCCCTCTTTGCTTGGAAACATGAAGAGTTTTCAAGCAAAGAAAGTAAACGAAGTGGCTAATTTTTTATTGTTTCAAACTCCGATGAAGCCATTTTGTAAAAGTTGACCGAACCTTGCTTCAGAGGTTTCCTACATATCCTTGATTGAAACGAAATCAGATCAGTGTAGTTCGACAAACTTTGATAGCCAAAACTATCAGAAACGGTGTCCAAAAGATTGCTTCATATTGCTTGTATCATCTACTGCCTATAGTTACAAAGAAAAGAGTTAGAGTACTATGTCTCTCTTCATTATAAATGTTATAATATCTCTAATTGATGTATCTGCTTAGGATCTTGTCTAGATCTTTCACTTGCTCTGTGCATTATCATTGAGATCGATCTTTATGCTGTCTTGGCGGCTGGTTGATCATTCTTAAGTGCATGTTTTAACTTGAGTTGTTGTTGAAACTAAAAGATCAAGATCAAAAAATGAATAACCCATGAAGAATATATTTTCTTTAGAAAAGAAGAAAACATATGAGAATCTTGAACAAGGAAGTAATTACATTAGAATGAATAGGTTAAGTGAGGCGTGTTGCACTAAGAGTTCCAAATAAGACGCATTGTCCTAATATTGGATGTATCCCCAAAATGTGAACAAGGTGTTTATAACCTATGAATGTTGGTGGGTATTGCTCCTGATATGCATATGGTGCATATTGCCCATGAATAGAGAATTGATTTGTATTGCATGCGAATAAGGACTGGTGCGCACTACAAATAAATTAATATTGATGGGTATTGAACGAAATTCAGACTGATGCATATTGCACATGAGCACAGGATGGTGCATATTTCTCATGAATAAAAGATGTGTCCATATTGTACATGAATTCCAATTGGTGCGTATTGCCCTTGAATAAAGGATGTGCTTATTGCACGAATTTCAGATTGGTGCGTATTGCACGAAATTCATATAGGTGCATATTGCACATGAACAAAGAATGGTGCGTATTGCCTATGAATAAATGATGTGTACGTATTGCACGAAATTCATATTGATGAGTATTGCACGAAATTCAGAAAGGTGTGTACTGCACATAAACAAAGGATGGTGCGTATTGCCCATGAATGAAGGACGTGTACTTGTTGCACGGAATTCAGATTGGTGCATATTGCACGAAATTCTGACAAGTGCATATTGCACATGAACAAAGGCTGGTGCGTAATTTCCATGAATAAAAGACTTGTGCGTATTGCACGGAATTCAAATTGGAGCGTATTTCTCGAAACTCTCGCATTATAGGCAAAAAAGAGTGTAGAATGAGATGAAACACCAAACATTTGAAGACTTTGGAGATCTTCCTTTTTATGATGTTTCCTTTTTGAGTTCTAACCCTGCATTTCTTTTTTCTTTCTGTGTTGAGCAAATGAAAGAGAAAATTGTTAGTTTAAAGTGGTGGTTGGTTTGTGGACTTGGTTCTCCAACGACTTGACCATACTCATAATCAATTTCTCCAACTCCACTACAACTCCTTGGTTAAGTAACCTTTGAAACTCCCTCTTTGTTAACCAGGGGCCTTGATCTTTTGGTATTACCAAATATCATGGTGCGAGTGATGTCCCAAAGAATAATGACCTTCATGAATTTTCAGTGAAGATCAGAGGTGTTTTTAGTCCTTGCTCAATGTCTTGTCAACTCAGATACTCAGCTTTACTTTTGGCAACCCGTAGTAAGCTTGCACTCTGTACTTTATTTTGTCAAGAGATTATTTCAAAAACAGAAAAAAAAATATCAAACTTAAGAGTATGAAAGATTGGATCAAGAAGACTATAAACTTAATGAAGGATATTCATTAAAAATGAGAAAGAGAACTTATCTGGAGGCATATGTCGACTTTGATTAAACCATGACATGCACTTGGACTCTCCCCCTGATCCGTTTGAATTTTTTAGTTCTCAAAATCTGAGTCATCGTCAATTGATCTACATGTCGAGAAATAATCATCTTTGCAGATTTCATTCATGATGTTCTCTCCCGTTATCTTAAGGTGCCTGTAGGATTTTCGCCTATAAAATTTTATTATTATTTTTTTCGTCTTATGATACCTATAAAGATTTTCACCGATAAGACTCTCTCTCTCTCTCTCTCTCTTTTTTTACTTACATATGGTACCCCCAAGGGTTTTCACTCATAAGTTTTTTCTTCTAATTTTTGTTGCCTTTGATGATTAATATCATTTTCAGATTTGATAAAAAAAGTCGGTTGCCAGAATAAACTGAATTACAATATGATATTATTCTATATATTAAAAACTAAAACAATGCCCCAGTTTTTTGTAAGTACCGGAAAATTGATTTATTTTATATGACAAAACCCCTATAGGGTTGCCTTCGTATCCTTTCAGAATCAGGTCAAACGTAGTTCAGAGTTTTCAATGATAGTTTTTATTTTGAAGAGGTGCCTTTGTTCTTACAACCCCAAACTTGTCGCAAAACCTTAGAATACATTAGATGTAGTATATCTTGACTGAATCTGCATTAACAATTATGCCCGTGATTTTTCCATCCACATCAGTAAGGTGCAGGTCTCTTTTTGACAATACTTCCTTGATAAGATATAGACCTTGCCAATTTGGGGGAAACATTCTCTTGGCTTCTTCTTGGTTCGGGAGAATGCGCTTTAAGACAAGTTGACCTACTTCAAAGTGTCTTGGGTGCACCTTTTTGTTGTATGCACGAGCCATCCTCTGCTGATGATGCTGACCAAAACAGACATCCGTCAATCGTCTCTCGTCTATTAATACGAGTTGCTCTAGTCGGGTTTTGACCTATTCAGTATCTTCAATTTCAGCCTCGACAATAATTCGATGAGATGGAATTTCGAATTGCACTAGAATCACAGCCTCAGTTCCATACACCAACAAATAAGGAGTTGCTCAAATCGAGGTGCGCAGTGTTGTGCGATATCCTAAAAGTGCAAAAGGCCACTTCTCATTCCATTGTCTAGTGCCTTGAACCATCCTTCTGATAATGTTTTGATATTCTTGTTGGCTGCCTCTACAGCTCTATTGGCTTCTGGTCAGTATGAAGTAGAATTGTTGTACACAATTTTGAACAGCTCGCGTACCTCCTTCATCAGATTATTATTGAGGTTTGCAACATTATTTGTGATGATAGCTCTTGGGAAACCAAATCAACAAATAATGATTGAATGAACAATATCCACGACCGCCTTCTTAGTGACTGCTTTGGAAGTTATCGCCTCCAACCATTTGGTTAAGTAATCAGTTGCAAACAAAATAAATCGATGTCCATTAGAGGCCTTTGGCTCAATTGGTCCGATTACATCAATTCCCCATGGAACAAAGGGACAAGGAGCAGTCATGGGGTGCAACTCTGAATGAGGTGAATGAATGGTATAACCATGAATTTGACATTGATGACACTTTTTCACAAAGTAAAAGCAATCCCTTTCCATGGTAAGCCAATAATACCCCGCCAGGAGAATCTTTTTTGCAAAGACATATCCAATCATGTGTGGTCCACATACCCCAGCGTGTACTTCATTCATAATTTTCTCAGATTCTTTAGCATCCACACATCTCAATAAATTCAATTCTGCAGTTCGTTTATATAAAACATCCCCGCTCAAAAAGAAACCATTAGCCAGACGTGGAATAGTTATTTTTTTCCTTATGTTGGCATGTTCGAGGCATCTCCCTATCATAAAAAAATTCTTGATGTCTGAGTACCATGGCTCACCATGAGGTACTGCTTCCACTGTATTACAATAGCCATGTTGGTCCTGAACTTGAATCTCTAATGGGGTTATGTAAGTGTTTCTAGGATAGCGAAGCATTGAGGCCAAAGTAGCCAAGGCATCGGCCAAATCATTATGAAACCTGGTGATGTATCTAAACTCGATGTACATGAACCTTTTGCTAAGATTTTCCACACATTCTCTGTATGGAATGAGCTTGAGGTCTCGTGTTTTCCATTCACCTTGAGCTTGTCGGATAAGCAAATCAGAATTTCCCAACACAATTAGTTCTTGCACACCCAAATCTATTGTGATATTTAGACCCATGATGCAAGATTCATACTCAGTCATGTTATTTGTACAAAGAAGCGAAGTCGAGCTGTTGCAGGGTAATGTTACCTTGTGGGCGATATTAAAATTGCCCAAATCCATGTGCCTTTTGTGTTGGTTGCTCCATCAAATTACAATTTCCAAGATTGATTTCCATTTGAACCTACGTCCTCAATTGAGTTAATCTATTCATCTGGAAATTATATATCCAGTAGTTCGTAATCACCATCGACTGGGTTCTCTGCCAAGTGGTCTGCCAAAGCTTGGGCTTTAATTGCAGGTCGAGTGACATATATAATGTCAAATTTAGTGAGCAAAATTTTCCATTTTGCAAGTCTTCCAGTTGACATTGGCTTCTGAAAAATGTGCTTTAAAGGATCCTTACTTGATATGAGGTAAGTTGTGTTGGACAATAAGCAATGCCTTAACTTTTGAGATACCCAAGTTAGGGCGCAACATGTCCTTACCAAAAGGGTGTACTTGACCTCACAACTAGTGAATTTCTTGTGTAAAGGTAGCCTGCTCCTTCCGTCCTTTAGAATCATGTTGACTGAGAATACACCCAAAGGAATTATCTATTACTGAAAGATATAGAAAGAGAGGCTTGTTAGGTTCAGGCGGTACCAACACGGGAGGGTTGGACAAATACTGCTTGATTTTTTCAAAAGCTCCTTGTCAATCTTCTGTCCATCTGACAACAACATCTATCTTCAGAAGTTTGAAAATGGGCTCACATGTGGTTGTGAATTGATCAATAAACCTGATTATGTAGTTCAACATCCTATGTAGACTCATGACTTTGGTCTTATTTTTTGTGGATGGCAAATCTCGAATGGCTTTTATTTTGGAGGGATCCAATTTGACTCCCCTTCTACTGACAATAAAACCCAGAAGTTTTCCAAATGGAACTCTGAATGCACGTTTTGCTGAATTAAGATTGAGGTCATATGTTCGCACTCTTTCTAAGAATTTTCTCAGATCTTGCACATGATCAACTTGTGTTTTAGATTTTATGATTACGTCGTCGACGTATACTTAAATTTCTTTATGCATCATATCATGGAACATGTTGGTCATAGCCCTTATGTATGTCGCCCCAACATTTTTAAGACCAAATAGCATGACCCTGTAGCAATAAGTTCCCCATGGAGTGGTGAAAACAGTTTTCTGAGAGTCTTCTTCATCCATAAATATTTGATGATACCCCCCATAACAGTCCACAAAGGATTGCATCTCGTGTTTTGCACAATTATCAACTAGGATGTGGATATTTGGCAATGGAAAGTTGTCTATTGGACTAGCCTTGTTCAAATCCCGATAGTCAAGACAAACTCTTATCTTTCCATCCTCTTTCGGCACAGGAACAACATTTGTCAACCAAGTAATGTAACAAATCACTTGGATCACCTTATTTTCTTTTGGACAGGTAGAAAATCAAGATAAACAGGCAACTTATGAACCACCAAATCAAAACTAAAACTTGGAATGTCATCATAAGACCAATCAAATACATCTTTGTATTCAAACAAAAGTTTTTTTATTACCTCTCTAATTTCCTGATTGATATGTAAACTTATTTTTATTTCCTTAACATCCTCATAACTTCCCAAATTGATTGTTTCAGTTACACTAAGATTAGGCTTTTGTTTGTGCTCAAACTTTTCGAGTTCCCTATTAATATTCCTAAAAGCCTCTTCTTCATCATATTCCACCTCTTGACTTGGTGATTCAAGAATAAACAACTCTTTCAAATTACGAAGTTTAATTTGCATGCATGTCATGTTATCAAAGCCGGAATTTACAGAACTGAAAAACAGAGAATAAGAATTAAGGGAGGAAAAAAGACAAAATTTTACTATGAAACTGAAATTTCATTTCATTGACAACAAAAAGGGACATAAAGCTTGACAATAACAAAATATTTTAAACTATTAAGGCCACAACCCTGAGAATAACAAAATACAAAAGAGTAGCAAAACAAACTACCACGACTCCTTCCTTATGGGGAAAGGAGTGGCTTCCCAATTGCTTAACACAACACTGACCCCACGAGCTGCATAGTGGCATGACTTGTACCTTCACAAACTTGGACCATGTTTACTTCACAAAACAACTGACTGAGATCCTCAATAACTTCATCAATGTCTTCAAGAGTGAATGAATCTTTCAATTCTTGACCCTGAGGTTTGATAAAGAAATGAGAAATATGAGGAATCAGTTGTGGCAACGACCAATCAATCCTTTTGTGGTTCTTAGATTTATCTCCATTTCTCTTGCTTTGTTTGTATCTGAGGCCAGAGGTGCGTTGGTTTCCTAAGAGAGTTACGGGATCCACGATTCCTCGCAAATATACTCCCAAACCTTTACCGGGTTGATAACCATATTTGACCATCGTCGTTGCTACTATTGAAGCGGAAGAAGAGATACATTATTGGATGATAGATTCTCTTTCTTTAAAGTGATCGACTGATACAACCTCAATAGACTGGTAAACAACAGAATCACATCCTTGCTTTTCCTTAATATATGAGACGGATGGATCGCTGTAAATAGGTGAATCAGCTTCCCCATGAACAATTATTTCCTGAATGTTGTATTCAAACTTGACAACTTGATGTAGAGTTGATGGGATGGATCGAGCCATGTGGATCCAAGGCCTCCCTAGTAGAAAATTATAAGATATTTCCATATCCATTACTTGGAATACAATCATTAAAACTACTGGACCAATTTTCATGTTTAACTTGTTTTCACCAATGGTATCCCTCCTTGAGCCGTCATAAGCTCGCACAAATAAATTATTGGGGCGATTTCTTTTAAAGCTTTGCAGCGTAGAAAAAGGACATATGTCTACCCCTGACCCTCCATCTATCATGAACCTCTTTACATAGTAACCTTCACATGTCACTGTAAGATGCAAAGTGTTTTTTTGTCTAGCTCTCTTATTGGCAACTCATCATTAGTCAAAGTTATGGCATTTGACTCGAAGACGCACTTGGTCATATTCTCCAACTGATTTACTGTGGTCTCTTTTGGCACATGTGCTCATTCAAAACCTTATTCAACACATGACGATGTTCTTTTGAGTGCAAAAGCAGAGACGACAGTGAAATCTATGCAGGCGTCTTCTACAATTGTTCCACGACAGAGTAATCTGGAACCTTAAGCATTTTTAGAAATTCTACATTTCTTCCTCAGTAACTGCTTTCTTTAGTGGTACTTGGATATTTTCAGTCATCTTCCCTATTCTTAATTCTTCTGGAAAATAACATCTTCCAGAAAATGTCAAACCCCCCTCTTTATCAAATTCTTCGACAATCTCCTTTCCTCGATAAACCACTGTGGTTTCGTTATAGTTTCAAGGGTCAACCTTTGAATCAATTACTGGAAGCTGTTGAACGGGTTTAACAAAAACAGGCTCTTTCAACTTGGTCAAACAACATTGGTCATGTTGTGTTACTGAAAAGCCTTTTGATGCATACAACTTTGGCATAGCTGCTCGAACTTCAATCCCCTTTGAAAACCCCGGGACGCACAAGACTTTGGTGTCAAGATTGACACCTTCCACACTCTGAGATGCAACTTGTTCTAAACTCTTCATTGACTTGACTTCTTCTCTAATCTTCCTAAACAACTTTCCCAATTTGTTGAAGAGTTTGTACTCTTGATCATCACAAACCATACCCAATAAGTTGTTTTCAGATGGAAGTGAGTTATTGGTCACATTGGGAGTATTTTGATCATCTGTCACAACAACAACTCCATGCTCGATCAGCTTCTCTATTGATCCCTTAAAGGTCCAACAATTATCAGTGTTGTGTCCTGGGGATCCTGAATGGTATTCACATCTTTCATTGTCTTGGAAACCTATAGAATTTGGATTCAGACGATGTGGTGGGATACATTCAATCGCTCCTATCTTTCTTAACCTTTTAAAAAAGATAGAGTACGACTCTCTTAATGGAGTGAATTTTTTTTCTGTGCTTGATTTTGAGCATAATTCTGCATAAGAGGAGAGTTGTAAGGGGCCTGATTGGGTGGCCGTTGCGGGCGAAATTTTCCTTGAGATGGGGCCCAAAATATGGGCGATTTGGAGGATGCACATATGACTGAGTATTTTAGACCATGTACGGAGATGGAGATACTGGATATTGAGGGGCATAAGGGTAATAATGTTGAGCAGAGATATGTTTTCCCTGACCTGATGAGTTAGGACAATAAGACTTTTTCTGAGCTCCCCTTGACCCTGATGCCAGTGAAATAAATACCTCTTTATTTTTATGATTTCCAAAACTTGTTGAACCACCTTGAGTGGCCTATTTGGTAGTTTTGATTGCTGCCTGGATTTCGATCCTTCCTGTTTTCGGACCACTTTCAACCATTTCCCCAATTTTGATTGTTGTGTGAAACGGTCTTCCCAATGTGGATGTGAGGTGGTGGAAGTAGTCAGGATCTTCAGCCTCTATGATGATATCAACCAATTCTTGCTCATTTAATGGGGGCTTGACTCGGGCTACTTGTTCCCTCCATTTGATAGCATATTCTCTAAAGCTTTCACTTAGTTTTTTTCTTGTATTGGAGAGTGTAATATGATCTGGCATAATGTCGACATTGTACTTAAAATGTCTAACAAAATCTTGAGCCATATCATCCCATATGTGCCAGTGGGAAATCTCTTGGTCTATAAACCATTCTGAGGAAACACCAGTCAGGATCTCACCAAAATAAGCCATGAGCAATTCTTCTTTAGCCCCTGCACCCCGAAGTTGATTATAGTATCTCTTAAGGTGGGCTTTGGGATCAGCGTGTCCATCATACTTATTAAACTTAAAGGTTTTGAAACCAGGTGACAGGTGGACATTTGGGAATATACACAAGTCTTTGTATGCAACCCTTTTGTTCTCTCCTAACCCTTGCATGTTCTTCATGTGTTGCTCAGTGCTTTTCATTTTTCCAACATTTCTTCTTGCTCTAAGCCTGGTGTGGGCCTCTCAATATCAATGGGGAAGTCGAATTGAACAGAGTTAGGGCCCTCAAATTCTATCCCATAAGTATAGTACTGCTCCGGATGAGTGGTGAACTGTCCCTCGTGAGCTGCTCTTTGCGTCACAGTTTGTTGTGGGAGTGTATAGACCGGTGCAACAGTTGTGATAGTAGGATTCTTCCTGAATGGCACACCTTTAGGACGTGTTGTTGATGGCCGGCCCCATAATTATCAAATAGACCATACCCTGGAGGGAAAAAAGGTTCTGATATTGGGACCTGAGAAGATAAAGATAGGATACTAGTGATCTCAGGAAATCCAGGATTAGACGTTGGTGGTTCTTGTCCATTGGCCCATTCTTGCAACAATTGGTCCATAATATGTCTCAATGTCTTATTTTCTTCAACAAACTTTCTTTCTTGTTGTTGATTCAATTGGAGTATCCGCTGGATTCACCATAGTTTCAGTATTGGTTGTCATTGACGCTCTTATCTTAGACGTATTAAAGTAAGGGTGCTTTGCCAGTTTACCACAAACCAACCACCGAAAGCTAACAAGAGTTTACGTGAAATGCACAAACTTGTTAGGGGTTAGACAATTTTATAAATCAATCACACACTTGTTAATCACATAGTAACATGGTTTTAGAAGGCCATTATTTCATCCCATCTTTGCTTTGCTTATTGCTTTTTTTTTTTTGGAAAAAGAAAAAGTTTTGAAAAAGAAATTCTGATCGGACCTTTTGGAGGTTTCCTATGTATCATGTAACTGAATGAATCGGATCATTACGTAGTTCAAAGATTTAGACAACTCAAAAAGATTAATTTAGAATTCATTTGCCAAAACTTCAAGAAAACAACAAAATCAAAAGGTTTAAACACAACCCGGATCAACATAATATCCTTAAACACCAAATTTTAAACTGAAAACCAAATCTTTCAACAAACAAAATGAAACTAACAAAAGAAAAAACTTCTCTTCAATCTTCATCATTTTCTTGGGGCTTTATTTTTCCTTCAAAGGTCTCATACAAATTCAGCAACACCTTCGGCAGATGGGGAACAATGATCCGTGCTTGCTCAACCACTTCTTGATCATTCATACGACGCTGATTTTTAATAATATATGAGGTTTGCTCTGTCAGTTGATGAACTTAAGTTCTATCCGTCCCCATGTTTTGGTGACAGTCATTTAACAAAGCCTGATGATCACCAAGATTATTCCTCAAGAGGGCCTCTCACCCTTCTGCTGCTTCAAGTTGATGGCGAAATGTTGCTCTCTCGATGATCAGTTGTCTTTGCCCCTCTTCAATATCAACATAATGACTGATTTTTCTCTTACATTCTTCTAGCTGATGCATCTAACACGATCTTTCTTTCTCTAATTTTTCCTTATGCCGCTTAAGTTCTCCCGTTTGATAATGCACGACCTCTTCGGATGCCACTAAGTCCCTCTTAAATCGAGAGATCTCAAAACTCTGCTCCTTTTTTATCGATCGTACCAAGTGGATTCTACTATGCAATTCTTCCTCCAACCGGCTAATCTTCCCTCTTCATTCTTCAATTCTCCTTCCATATCTTGCAACTCTAACTTGTGATTTTTTCCTCTTTCGACCTATACCTCTTGCCGTGCAATGGTTGCTTTGGCCTTCTCCAACTCTTTATTTCAAAT
Organism: Solanum chilense; assembly: GCA_032847665.1. NCBI lineage: Eukaryota > Viridiplantae > Streptophyta > Magnoliopsida > Solanales > Solanaceae > Solanum > Solanum chilense. The sequence continues at coordinate 27,824,695 of CM064966.1, forward strand.
GTCTTATAATATGTTGATCTCTCCTTTTTCTTCTGGATCCTTTGGGAGTTTCACCGAATGTCATTGGATCACGAAACCACGATAGGTACGCAGGAACCACCTTTCGTTTATCTTTGTCCACAACTATTTCACTTAGCTCAAAAATAATACTCCCGTACCAAATCTTCATAATCTTTTCGCTATTAAAACCAAAACGTGGTGGAGTGTCATATGCAAACCTACTCATATCATCATTTGGTGAGATTTCTTGAACTCTGGCTAGTTGACACATAACCCGAAGTGGGGCATATGGTTGAACATCTCTAAGACCAATCAACACAAGAAATGAGATACCACTAGACATGCAAATGATATCCTTAGATGGGAACCAGTAATAATTCCACAGTATTTCATCAAATGTCATCACTGAAATTTTTTCTTCACACGCTATGATTCCTTTTGGTAAATCAATTTTGGGTTCCCTTTCCTTATGAAACGAAACATAGTTGCACCAATCTAGAGTAAACCTAGGCGCACGATCATGGTGATAAGGTGTTCCAAAAACCATATTTGGAGCAAAATATTATAGCCTTCAAGGTACATTTCCCTACTTAAACATTTAGTCAATGCAAGAAACATATCTTCCAGGATCATAGGAATAATAGTTAAACATTCCATAGTGGTCAACGCCTTAACCACACCAGCCAGAGAAATGTCAATATGCTTGTCCTTTTTGGGGAAAATAATGAGCCATAAAAATGCGACCATAAAAGCAAAGCATCCATTAACGTTCCAAGCCTCTTCATTCCTTTGATTACTCAATTGGTTTCGATAGTTCTTGAATCCATCCCTTTGGCCGTATCTCTGGTATTGAAACTCCAACGAGACCCACCCATTTTTCAAAATCTCTTTCTCTATTTGATTAATCTTGAGCAGTTCCAGGAATTTTTTGGCATCAATATGTTTCGGAATTATGGGTCTTTTACTGCGTTGATCAGCACCTTGAACAGTAGTCCCCTTCCCCATGAAGCCGACAATTTCTTCCAAAGTTGGTGTCATCTCACATTAAAAAAAAATACATTATTTTTGGGATCCCAAAAAGGAATCAATGCCTCGACCACATCCCTTATAGGGTCAATCTCCATAAGATGCACTAAATGCCCCAAGTGTTCCTTTACTCTTTTTTTCTCATGACTTCCCATGTCTGTCCACCATTGCCATATATCTTTTCGTATAGTATCTACGATCATAAACTCTAGAATTCCTACGCTTCTAGGACTTTTTGAACCTTGTCCTTTGGTCGATGGTGCCATTTGTACCTTTAAATAGAATCCAATAAAGGTGTTTATGACAAACCCTAACAGAGTTAAGAAAGAAAAGTAAAAAAAAAATTTAAATAAAATAAAAAAACAATTTTTACAAACACCGAACCCGAGAAAGGATGCCTACATATCTCTTTTTAGTGAGAATCAGGTGTGTGTAGTTCATAAAAGAAAAACTTGTCTTGGGAAGACTACCCCTTTTATTTTGACCTTTTTTTTAAAAAAAATGAACTCACAAAGCTATTTTGAAGATGGTCAACAATGTCAAGGCCTTCTGAACTAACTATTTTTATATAGCATAAAAATGAACATTTTGGTCTAGCATGGGTACATATCTTAAATTTCGTTATGTCAAATGTACATGATGAAAGAAAAAAAATAGCATACCAGAGAAAGTGGATATACAACGACATTTTCTAAATGTTGTATTATGATGTTTAAATGTCACAAATTTGTTTTTCGACATTTATTTTACATTTTGAAAAAATGTCGTAAATATTAGTGTCGAGAATGTTTCTGACATTTAGGTAATTATCAGAAACAATTTGTGAAATTTAGGTAAATGTTGAAAATAATTTGCGTCATTTACTTTGATACATATATGTCAATGTTGGTATGATTATTACAACATTTATTTTTGACATTTATGTGAATGTCGATAAGAAATATGACATTTATTTTTGACATTTAGGTGAATGTTAGTATGAGACATATCGCATCTATTTTCGACATTTAGTTAAATGTCAGTATGAGATATATGACATTTATTTTTGACATTTAGGTAATTGTTGGTATGAGAAATATATGACATTTATTTTCAATAATTAGGTAAATATTGGTATGAGATATATGACATTTATGTTTGACATTTACATAAATGTCGGTTTCAAACATATCATTTTTTTTTACATTTAAGTAAAAATCGTTATAGATATATGACTTATTTTTCGATATTCATGAAATGTCGCTTAATCTTTCAGACATTTAAATTAAATATTGGTAAAACAAATTTCAAGACACTTACTTGTGACATTTATAAAATGTCACATTAAAATTTCTGACAATTTAGTTAATGTCAATAAATGTTTTTATTGAATGTCATAAAAATTGGTGACATTATTTTATATTTTGCTTCGTGTCATATAAATATTCTATTGTTGCAACCAAATTTCTTAAACATCCTAATAAAACTATATATAGTTTTTCTGAAGACACAAATACATACAAACAATATGTGCATCCAAAACTATCTCCTTTATGATAAGCGAGAAATATTATATAAAGAAAATATTTTCTAAAATTATAATCAAAGAACAAATAGAAATATACTATGTTTTCTGTAAAAGTAAATAATATCAAAAAATAATTATCTTTTTTATCTCAAATAATAATTTCAATATAAAACTAATTAATTAAATCATAAATAAAATGGAATTAAAATCTCCAGTAAATTTTCAATAAATCTTTGTGAAATCATCAATCCAAAAGTCGAGCATGTTGCGGTCGACACTTGATCTCAATTTCCTTAAATAATTTGCACAAGAAATGCACTTAATAAAATTTATAACTATAGAATAATATAAATTAGATCCCCAATAAAATTTAAGTGTATAGAATAATACTTAAACTTTCATTAGAACCATTGACAACATGATAGTAAGACGGTCCAGTTTACTTGAGCAGCAGATTCAACTTTGAAGTAACCGTACTTATCATCATAAAGAAAGGAAATGACATCATCCATAAAAACTCTTCTAGAACTTTTATTCATAGTTCAATTTCTATGCAGAATTTTTGTCACTTGTCAGACATCAGTAGTTGTAATTGTAGTTGATAGGAAAAGAACAGAGCAAACAACTATCCAACTATACTACATTAGGTAAGTAGTTCATGTTTGAAATCATACAGTGTAGTGGCACCCAAACCCAACATACAATTGAAGAAAGAAGTACCATCATAAGGCAACATACCAGCCACTGCTTTCGTGCTCCAATAATTTGTATTCTGGCTTCAGAAATTATCCTTAATTATTTTCAATAGAAGACAAGATGTACTGATTAACCATAACCTAGAAACTTAAACGGACTTTAGAATATATTGATAATGAGTTTAACCAATCTCTTATAATAACTAATATGATTTATTACTCATTTATTGCATTCTTTTCTAGTTCATATGGAAAGCAAATGATTTGTAGAATTTATTAAATGGGAACCTGCTGATAGGGGCCTTAAACTGAAGGCATAATATATAAATGTGCCCTTTAACTTGACTTCAAATCATATTTATGCCCTTTAACTTTGGATGTGCACAAATGACACTTAAACTTGTATAAAGTTAAACAAATAGACACAAATGTCCTACATGTCATTTTTTAATCCAATGTGGTGTCCTACGTGTATTGTGCCATGTAGGACTCATGTGTTTATTTATTTAAAAGTTGGATAGTTAAAGAATCTAGTTGTGCATTATGAAAGTTGGAGGTCAAAGTAAAAATTTTAAGCCAAGTTTAGGTTCCAATATATGTATTATGCCTAAACTCAATGTTGCCAGGTGTTTTGATCCCACAACTATGGCTGGAGGAGTTGGAGGAGTAATAAGGGACAAAAGGGGAAACAACGTAAAAGGATTCTTGCAAAAACCAATGTGAAGAATGCTTTGTCTGCTGAACTACATTCCTTACTACTTGGCGTCAAAATGACATAACAAATACATGCTATGAAGCTTCACATTAATGCTATGAAGCTGCCTCAAAGGTAATAAAAAAAAGTAACTATAAACATGAAATTTTCGTCCTTTTAAAAGAAAAGAAAAATCTTTTCATTTTTTAAACATACTCACTTCTTTTTGTTTGTGCTAATTCAGTCTTGTTGATAATGTTAGCCTGAGAAAAATATTAAATTGATTATTTTGATAATTTACGAAATACAAAGCTTAACATTTCATTGAATACATAGGTGTGCCAATTTTTACACAAGGAGATTAAAAAAGAAAATATATAATTGCTTGTAGTAGTTAATCCAAGAAAGAATGATAGATCTATAACCATATTTAATGACAAAAAAGATCAATTTAAACTTAGTAGACTTTTATCTGTTTCTTTGTTTTTAAGATTAGGAAGTAGTCGGGACTTCCATTTTCAACGCTAGAAATTAATTTGTATCAAGAAATGGAAGAAGTACATCAAAAAACCCCAAAGCTCGGAAGTACAAGACGAGAGATGAATCACACAACTTATCACGTTCAGAGATTTGAAAGCTTCAAGCTGAAAGTAGGTGCTTAAGGTGAAGCTTTAAAACATGTAATTACTTGCTTCTTTATGTGGATTCTACTGAAAGCTTACTTGTTGTATTGTCTTTGAAAAATTTCCCTTCAAACCACGACCCAGAGAGACAAGAGGTATTCTCTTTATGCCATTCTAAAATGGAACTCTGATCTCACATTTGTTAAAACATACAAATAACTGAATAGTAAAACTAATATTCAGATTGTTCTTAATTGTACGAAAAATTAAGTAATAAATTCATTTAATAATGGACCCTGTCTATCACTAGAACAACAACATTTGTTATAACCTATTAAACCTGAGGATATTGTGTCTTCCTCGAAAGAGTTACAAGTAGATAAAGCACCTGGAATTGATGGGTTCAATGCTGTATTTTTTAATACTCATTGGGACATAATAGGAGAAGAGGTCATTAAAGGGATTATGCAGTTTTTTACGACTGGGAAGTTGATAAAGTATGTCTGATCAAATTAAGAGCCAAATCTTATATAAAATGCTAATGCAGCAAGGTGAACTACATTTTGAATATTTGGGAGTACTACTATAAACCAAGAAGCTGTCAATTGACCAATGTCTACCCCTAGTTGAGAGAATGATAGCTAGGTTGAAGTGTTGGGCATCAAAGTTTCTGTCGTATAGTAGCAGACTTCAACTCATCAAGAGTGTTCTATTTGAGATGCAAACCAATTGGGCACAAATCTTTTTTATGCAAGGACATGGTATAAAGAAGATGTTGACCCTATTGGTGAAAGGAAGAAGCTTGAAGCCTGCATCAAGAACAACTATGTAACACATAGATCTCAATATCCTGAAGTTGAGTGGAAACACTTGGTTCTGGTCAAGGGTATGATGCCAAGACACTAGTTCATTCTGTGGATGACATTAGGTCTAGGGTCCCTCGTTAAAAATCTACCCACCCACTTTAATTCATTCAACATGTAACAATTTTTTTTTATTTCACATTTAATGTAAAACTCAAAATCTCCTTTATCAATTAGAATTAGAGTTTGACTTTAAATAATTCAAAATTTAACAACTTGGTATTATTATTTTAGAAATAATATAAAACTCAAAATCTCCTTTTAAATCCTTATATTTGTTTATTTGGGTTTGTGGATTTGTTTAATTTGTTTCTGTTCTTGTTCATCAATCATTATTATTCGAGATCTCCAATGATTAGGTTATTTTTTTTGTTCTTACTCTATTTTTAATTATGTTCTTGATTTTTTATTTGTTCATAATAAAAGTTTCATTTTATACTATCTACTTGTGACAATGATATAATTTAAAGGGTCTAAAATAAAATTTTATTTGATTTTCTTCTTGAGCCATTTTTGTTCTTTTATTTGTTACACCGCTTAGAAAAAAATCATGTGTATGCCACTGATGTTAACTATATTAGAGGAAATGCGGACGTGCTGATGATTTTTGGGGGTATTAATTTAAATAGGAGAGTTTTTTTTTAAAAAAAAATTGAATTTATTATAAGTTTTTCATGGTAACTTTTTATTTTTAATGTTGAATATATAATATTTAAATTTAAAATTAAACTCTAATTATTTAAAAAGTTATTGAGTGTAATTATCCTATTTTGATAATTATTAGTGAAAAAGAAACAAAGAATATTTTTTTCTTTTAATTCGTATGCTAAATTAACTTCTTCTTTTTGTATGCTAAATTAACTACAACATGATAATACCTCAAAAAACTAAAGCAGTTTAAAGCACTAGTGCAAGAATTGTTTGTGTTTTGCATCCTCCGTTTTCTTATTAAAGGAAGAAGAAGTAGTATTTAAATATTTAATGTGTTACTTATTATTTTTTATTTAGTTTTTTAATTTATTAATTAATAATTAATTCAAATCAATTAATTCAATTGTAAATAAATGCATTCACACTCCTAAGTAGGATAATTAACTGTGAATTAACTCTAAAATGTACTTTTCCATACACTTTACTTCTAGATTACATAGTTTTCATTAAGGAGTTTATTACTCGATTAAAAATTATGTTTTATCTATAATTAAAATGCAAGAACTTCAATAATAACTTTTCTTTACTTTAATAAAATGAAATTTTTATTTTTAAGCTAAATAAGATAAAAGTTTTATTTTTAAGACTAAATAAGATGAATCTATTATTTTAAAGCTTAATAAGATGAACATTTTATTTTTAAGCTAAATAAACAAAAGTTTAATTTTTAAGTTAAATAAGATGAAATTTTAATTTTCATAACATATAAAAAAAATGTCACTAATTTTTTTTCTGAATGTTACTATTTTAGTGACACTTAGAAAAAATGTCACTATTTTAATGACATTTAGAAAAAATATCACTAAAATCAATGACATTTTGTAGTAAATGTCATAACATATTCGACATTTATATTAAATATCACTATTGAAGTGATATTTTTTTTAATTTCACTAAAACCAATGGCATTATGTAATAAATGTCATACTATATTCGACATTAGTAGCAAATGTCATAATTTAAATTACTTTTTCGCCAAATGTCACTAAAACAATGACATTTTGCAATAAATTTCATTATTTTTGTGACAATTCTTCTAAATTTCACTATTATAGTAACATTGTTTCTAAATGTTACTTAAATGAATGACATTTTGCAGTAAATGTCATAAAATATTCAACATTTATATTAGATGTCACTATTTAAGTGATATATTTTCTAATTTTCATTAAAACCAATGATATTTTGTAATAAATATCATATTACATCCCACATATGTAGCAAAATGTCAGCATTTAAATGATTTTTTTGCTAAATGCCGCTAAAAACAACTATATTTTACAATAAATGTCATTATCATAGTGACATTTTGGACCAAATGTCATTATATTTATGAGATTTGATACCAAATGTCATTATTTTTACGACAATTGACATCAAATGCCATTTTCATGACGTTTTGTTCTTCTGGTGAATTCTTTATTTTCTGATATTTGTTTTAAATGTGACCAAATTAATGTCATCGTACGTACATTTTCTTGTAGTGTAACTTATTGAATACCTTGACTATGGACCTAGCCCTAAAAAGGGGCAATGTGCACCTTAACTCGAGACGAATCTCTAATTACACAAATTGAATGAGATGGATTACATGATTATTGATAAATGTTACATCCCTGGATCTTTTCAAAATCAATGTTCAAAAACCGTGAAACTGAATCATGTTAAATATATTTTCTTTTAATTTATAAATACAAAGTAAAGAACTCTTCACTCTAGAATTACATTTCTGTTCAACTAAGAGTTAGACGAATTGATACTTTATAATCGCGAGTCCTTGTAGGTACAATACCCAACTCTTAAAAAGAGCTACATTATTATTTGTACGACCACATGCACTTGCCTGTGCGATTTGGATACATACATCTCAAAGTTACATGTATGGTTTAAAATTATTTTATTATATTTCACTTGTTTAAACTTCTTTATATTGTAATGAGTTCAATATAACTAGGTAAGTTCTTCTGATTCTTTTCAAGACTATGTTGTATTTACCATTACCTACTAGCATACTCGTACATCCAATGTAATGAGGTCAGTTGGCCTTCATCATCTTATGATGCAAACACATGTAACAAGGATCAACAAGCAGTGCATTGTTGATCCAATGAGAATTCCAGAGTCAGTTGGTGAGGCTCTTTGGATTTTGGAGGTCTCTTTCTTTATTTCCTTTAGTTATTATAGTATTTCATTAGGATGTCTTAGAATTTTCCCCATATCCATCTTATTTGTTTTAGAGTCTTTATAAATGGTCAGTCTAATGTCAGTTTATTCGTAATTATCTTTTTATTGTCTTATGTTCTTATTTGAGTTGCCACTTTGGCTAAGTTAAATGTTTTTTTAAAAAAATATTATGAGTTCAATTTGAGATATTTATGTTAATAGCATTTGAATTCCTTTTCTTTATTCTTAAAGTCTTCCACTGAGTAAGTAATCCAGGACAAGGGTTCTCTTGGGGAAACCAATCGTTCTCGAGTACATGTCCCGCCCAGGGTGTAGGTGTAACACTTCGAAAAATCCAAGATGTGTTTTAAAGCCTAACAGAAGTGTGATATGGTATAGACACTATTTAAGGCCTATTTTAATGTTTATAAGTCATTTATGAAGTTTAGAAACGAAAACGTCCTATAACGTCCGGAAGCTACTTCTATGATTTAGTATTGAATTGTGAGGTAGTGTTTCTTATAATGTTGTTATCATGTTTATTATTGATTTATAATGATGTATACCCAAAATTTGGTTGAATGAGGATTTATGATACGACCTTGATGATGAACTGTGAATGGGATTTTGTACGTCTAATTGTCTCTGTCCTTTACTTCAAATTGTGGTTAATTATGATTAAGTGATGATATTGTATTGGAGTATGACTTGTATTAGGATTGATTGGGTGGTATGCTGTTGAAATGAAATGTCTTGATTATAATTGTGAGGTGTTGGCTTAATATGTAAATGTTATGAGGAGGGGAATGATTTACCATTGTGCCTTATCAAGATATGAAATGTTAATGTGCTAACCTTACCTATATGAATTGTAATGTAAGGACTTATACTTATGCAATTATTATTGAGCTATGATGATGATGATGTTATACAAGAGTTTGACCCTATGACTTAAACTATGTTATGATCGATAATAAAGGCTTAAACACATTTCAAAAAGGGACTCTAGCTTAGCACCGAGTGAACTAGAGTGAAGAGTGTCCCTTCCAACTTAGGAATGGCAGGATCACTAACGTACTCTTGAGAGACTACAATGCATGTAGGATAAAGAGGCCCCCAACTATAACTCCTAGTTCATGAACTATGTTGCCCCCATAGGAATACCAGCTAGTGGATCCACGTACTTGCTAAGTTTCATGTTTTGGTCCTACCTTTTCAAGTCGTCCGCCTTCCTTCATTGTACGGTTTTATGACATCGGATTCCACATTAGATCATATGGTCTATGTCAGTTAGGGCAAGATGTTCCCAAAAGGCAAAATGAACTAAAAGATTGAGATCTAACTATGATAACCTAAGAAGTCTAGCTTAGTCTAGGTAGGGGCTTGGGACTCTTCCTAAGCATTGCACTAGTTAGCTTGGAGGGGAGTCTTAGGAGCATGTTTTATGTATGATTATGGTTAAAATGTTATATGACATGTAAATGATGTTTTTCCACATTGTTGGTAATATATGTTGATTAGTTCACTTATAGATATGTGTTGGTTTATATGGTTAAAGTAAGATGATATGTACACCTAAATGACAAGTTATCTGAAGTAGGATGTTTGTCATGATTCTTATTTAATTACTTGATTGAGTAAGGTTATAGGGCTTTGCTTGGTCATTGCATTTATTGACTTGATATGGGTTCATGGGTATTTTTGTTGCTTTTGTTATGTTGAAATGTACTCTTACTCATGCTTATTTTGAACATGAATTGATGGTAGAGTTACTTGAATATGTATCTTTTTATATTATATGTATGGTTTACTTGACTAGACTTGATGTTGTAGCTCTTGCAATGTATATTCCTATAACTTAATGAATATGCTATATTGATTGGTATGCTCTTGTTGAATGTGCATAAAGGGTTTTAAATGAAAAGTGCATACTTTATGAAATGTCCTTTTTCTTAGCATGATTTCAAAGTATATGTGCATATGGTGTCATACATTGTACAAATGGCGTACTAACCGGCATTCTACCTTTTTTCCCCACATTTTAGGTTCTGGTCGTTGAAATATTTTGGAATGCGACATGAAGAAGGATTGGATCCTCTGATCATTCAAGTAGGGACGGTCCGCATTGTCCGAGGGCGATGCAAATATAGATCTTATGTTGTTGTTTTAGTTTTAAGACTGTTACATTCTATCTTCTTTCATCATACGGGTTGTATAAAGCCTATATGTGGCTACATTTACTTTGATGAATGGGCTATGTCCAAATTACTAATCGTGTTAGATGGTTATGGGATGAGACAATCTTTGAATAATATGTTCTATCTTACGTATATACGTATGTGCAATAAGAGGAGAAGGCTATGTAACCTTCCTATACAAAGGGTCTACGTATACTCGATATATATATTATGTGTATGTACAGGTCTATGTAAACCTCCAAGTAATAGTAATTAAAAGTTTCAAATTATTCGTTATATTTGACCTATGAATGTACTGATGTAAACTAAGATGCTCATATTAGTCTCCAAAGACGACGACGATGACGGTTATGTCTAGGGGTTAAATCCGGATGTGACAGTAGGGTCGCGTTGTGACACACTTGGTATAAGAGCACATAGTTCAAGAGTCCTAGGGAGTCAATGAAGGTGTGTCTTTAGAGTCCTAGTTATTAGTATGAAGCGCGCCACATCTATAATTAGGAGGTTGTGACACTTAGGAAATATTGTCACTTCTTTCATATTCATTTCGTGCGTTAGAGTTTAATCTGTAAAAGTTTCCTTTTAATTCGTGCTTGTGTGTATTTTTACAAGATCATGCCTCAACGAAGATCATTTAGAAGTTGTCCAACTAAGTGAAATGTAGGAGAGCAAGGGGTACCTGATGCACCAGAAGTGCAACCTAAAGAGTATCTACCAATATTGATTTTTGTGAGGCTATCCAGAGGTTCAACCAAGTTCTGACCAATCAGGCTAGGTAAAAAAGAGGAGCTAGACAGGAAGTGAATGATAATTCTAGGATCTAAGAATTTTTAAGGATCAACAAAAAAAATTTGAGCACTGTATGGAGAAATGCTAGGTCGAATGAAGCCTTTGTCCAGTAAATATTTGAGTGGAGCCTTCAACTCTTTAAATTCGGCCGAAGCCATCGGATAAGAAGGAATTGAAATTTGATTTGTATCCGGTAGCAAATCGATACCAAATTTAATTTCCTATTCGGGAGGAATACCAAGAAGGTCATTAGGAAAAACCTTGGGAAATTAACTTACTACGGGACCAACTAAATGGGAGGAATTTCAGAGTTTAGATCTTGGACTCTTACAATATGGTATAGACATCTTTTAAAGATCATTTTGCATTTTTTTAGACAAGATATGATATACACCATCTAAGAATAGAGTTTCCCCCTTCGACTCTACAACGGGGTCATTTTGAAAGTTAAACTTCAACACCCTTGTCCTACAATCAATAGATGCAAAGCAAGCATGCAACCAATCTATACCCAATATAACATCAAAACCAAGCAATCGAGTTCTACTAGTTCAACATAATAAACTCTATTGGGCGACATTAAAGGACAATTTCTATACACACTTTTTGCAAGAACCGACTCACCCAATGGAGAAGACACTATAAAAGGTTCATGCAAAATATCGGGTAAAACGTCAAACTTTTTGGCTACCCGAGGAGTAAAAAAGGATAAAATAGCACTTGGATCCTGTAAGGCATTTACATCAATAGACAAGACTTTCCACATAACGGTCACCATATCGGGAGAAGTCTCTTGCTCACCCCTAGAGGGGAGAGCATAGAATTTGTTCTTCTTTGGAGCCTCATTAGAACCACTTTCTTGAGCTTGACCACTACCCTTGTCTTGATTCCTCACATTAGGTCAATCCCTAACCTTGTCCCTTCTCTTGCCACAACAAAAGCAATTATCCGTCTCCTTAAGGCAATAAGCATAGTGCTTCTGCGACACTTCAGTTGGCTTCTTGGTTGGTAAATTAGTACCTTTTCCCTTCTTGAACTTAGGGTTAGACACCCTATCCCGACTATCCTTTGGGAACTTGGAATGGAATTGACTTGAAACTCGCTTTTTCCATATGCTTGTCATGCACCATAAGACGAGAAATTTTCATTCTATCGTGTAGCATAGCCAAATGACATTCCTCTTGCAAATCATCTGATACCCCCATCACAAAATGACTCATTTCATCTCTAGGATCGAAAACCAAAGAAGGAGCATATTTCGAATATTTAGTTAATTTCAAAAAGTATTTATGAACACTAATACCTCCTTAGCAAAGGTTGATGAACTCCACCAATTTAGACTCCCTCATATCTCTAGGAAATAAACGATCTAGAAAAGCCTTCTTGAAAATCTCCCAAGTCAAGGACCACCCCTCAATAGCATATTATCTCTCCATTTTACAAACGATACTTGAGCCACATTCTTAAGTTGATAAGTGGCCAACTCGGCCTTCTTACTTGTGGACAAACCCATAGCCAAAAGTATCTTCAAGACTTCACTGATGAATTCTTGGGGTTGTTCATCAACGTTACACCCTTATAAGGTAGGAGGGTTTATTTGGTTGAAGTACCTTTTATGGGAAGCCATAGTAGTGACTTAATGATGAGGACGGGGTACAAGCTCCCGGTTGGCTTGGGAAGGTCATACCTTGGGCTTGAACAGTGGTGGCTTTATCTGATCGAATGAGGGAAGCCCTTATATCTTCATCCGTCAAGGGTGCAGGATGGACTGGAGCTTGTTCCATATTACCATCTTCTTCATGTAAAGAAAATTGTTCACCACGGGGAGGAGCTCCCGCATTGGAAATTTTCTCTTCAAGTCTTCGTGTCACATTCCTTCGAGTGTTCTTTCTTCCTATAAGAACAATAATAGTATGAGGTGCAAAAGAATAATATAAGTATACTTTAATATCACAATATAAGATTTCAAAGAAAATGAGAGTTTCCTAGGCATCATGTAGGTTCCTATCCATAAGTCTGGCGCGCTTCATAATTATGAACGCCATCTTAAATAAACGTGGTCGAGAGAGACATAGTATCTAATATAATTCAACATTATGCTTTGATACCATGTTTGTGACATATGATTTTATCCCATAGACGTAACAAGCGTCGTCGCCCTCTTTGAGGAATAAGATTAGCCTCTTAGCTTACTTCATCATATTCATAGGTCAAATTTAGCGGAAAATTTAGAACTTTTATTACTTCTACTTGGACGTTTACATAGACCTATACGTACACATATTATAGATATATCGAGAATACATAGACCCTTAATGTAGGAAGGTTACATAGTCCTCTTCCTTTATTGCACATAAATATATACATAAGATAGAACATAGACTTAAGGATTGTCTCATTTCATATCATCGAAAGATCATATTAATTTGGGCATAGCCCTATATAATTGTATATAATCCATATATAGGCTTATACAAATTGTACGCAAATGAAAGTGGAACGAATATAAAAATCATAAAAAACAAAGAAGCTTCATATGTAAGATAATTGAATTACCCTCGGAATGTGAGGAACTACCCACTTCGATGGTAGAGGATATCCAAGTTTTCTTCATGTCGTCTTGAATGAGACTTCAACGACCGTAACATAAAATGTTTAGGAAAAAGGAAGAAATGTGGTTAGTACGCCACTAGTACTAAGTTTGAGACCATATGCATATATATTTATAAAACATCCTAAGACAAGGACATTTCTATAAGTATGCATTTTTCTGTAAAACTTATATGCATATTCAACAATACCACATCAAACAATATTTCACATTTATTAAGTCATAGGCATGACCATCACAATACCACATCATCACATGTAGTCCAACCAAACATTCCCACTATACAAGTAGATACATATTCAAGTAACTCCAAATCAAAGTCATATTAAATAATAGGGAAAATGCACAAGTACCCCCTCAACCTATGCCCGAAATCCAGAGACACACTTATACTATACTAAGGTCCTATTACCCCCTGAACTTATTTTATAAGTAATTTTCTACCCCTTTTTAGCTTACGTGACACTAGTTTTAAAAAAAAGTCAACCATCATTGGGCCCACAAGATAGTGCCACGTAGGCTAAAAAGGGGTAAAAAATTATTAATAAAATAAGTTCAGGGGGGTAATAGGACTTTAGTATAGTATAAGTGTGTCTCTGAGATTTCGGGCATAGGTTGAGGGGGTACTTGGGCATTATTAGCATGAATATGAGTACATTTCATTATAATAAAGCAAGAAAATTGCCCATGAACCCCTATTAAGTCAACAAGCGCAATGACAAAGTAAATCTGCATAACCCTACTTAATCAAGAAAACCAACAAGAATCATCTAACACTCTACTTCACATAACATGACATGTAGATATATATTTCATCTTACATTAACAATATAAACTAACACGTACTCATAAGTGAACTAGTCAACATATAGCATTCATAATGTGCCAGTCCTTCATATACATATCATAAATCATCATAGACATAACCATACATAATAACATCCTCTTAAGACTCTCCTACAGGCTAACTAGTGCAATGCTTAGGTAGAGTCCCATACCCCTACCTAGACTAAGTTAGACCCCTTAGGTTATCCTAGCTAGAGTTCAATAGTTTAATTTATTTTACCTTTTCAGGAGCATCTTACTCTAAAAATCATAGACCACATGAGCTAGTGTGGGATCCGATGTCATATAATCCTACATCAAAAAAAGGCGGACTACATTCCAAGGTAGTACAAAAACATAAAACATAAGAACTACGTGGATCCACTAGCTAGTATTCCTATGGGGGCAACATATTTCAACAACTAGGAGATATATTTGGGACCCTCTTTATGCTCCATGAATTCTAGTCTCCAATCTCAAGAGTAATTTAGTTTTCCAACCTTCCCTATGTGGTAAGCGACACTCCTCAATCTAGTTCACTCGTTTCTAAGTTAGAGTACCTTTCTGAAATATCTTTAAGCCTTTAATTATCAATCATAGCTTAGTTAGGTCATATTAGTAAGATTAGAACATTGACATTTCATATCATTATAATGCACATTAATAGTCATAACTATCCTTATAACACATACACCTTAAATAACCTCACAAAATATCCAAGACATTTCAATTAAACATCATACCATCCTATAAATCATAATACAAGACATACTCAAATATAACATCATGACTTCACCACTATTAATGACAATTAGAAGTAAAGATAGAGATCATAAGACTTACCAAGTCTCCTTTATAGTATATCATCAAAGTCGTTCCATAAACCCTCAATTCAATCTAATTTATATGTTCCACATCATAATTAAATAATCAACATAATAACAATACTAGAAGAATCACACTACGATAATGTAATACTAAAACAAAGCTTAAGAAAAAATGCAGAGGTCAATTCTCATAACCTAGAAAAGTTCTCAAGAACTAGTATGAAAGACTAAAAATCATCTTAATTTTTTCATGATTACTGTAAAAAATTCATCTAATATTGATTTATCCAATAATCAAGTTGATTGAATCAATCACAACACAATTCACATCAAGATCAAACCTAGGGTTAAGGATTAAGGATCATGCTCTTCAATTTAGACCAAAACATCATAAATTATCAAAATAAAGTTAAAATACATGTTAATCTATCCATTATATCCTTAAGAAACAACAAAAAACTCTGTTCATGAAATGAAATTCGTAATTGAAGAAACCCACTTGAAAACCCAACTTTTAGAAATACTTTGAAGGACCCATTTGAGGAAAGAAGTCTCAAAGGTGAATTAAATCCCATACCTTAGGTCTGATTTAGATTTTATTTTGAAATAATCCCCTTGCGGCCCCAAAAACTTACCCTATCTTGTCTTCAATGGTGTCATCCAATAGAGAGAGAAAGAAGAGAGAAGGAAGAGAGTTTATTTTTGTGAGTTCTGTTTAGGCTAATGGGGGTTGGGGTCTCTATATGGAGGTTAAATTAGTTAATTAATATTCCTTTAATCCCTAAATAATCCTTAAACCCATTAATTATTTTAATTGGACTTATCTTCAATTGTGCAGAAAAATTGACCCTCACAGGCAGAACCCCATCGATGGTCTGTCTATGAGTCGAGTCGGACACTGTGCCTTCCGTGCTGCACAACCGTGATTGAGTTCAGATACTATGAATCTGAGGGCCTC
Organism: Solanum chilense; assembly: GCA_032847665.1. Classification (NCBI taxonomy): domain Eukaryota; kingdom Viridiplantae; phylum Streptophyta; class Magnoliopsida; order Solanales; family Solanaceae; genus Solanum; species Solanum chilense. Next base: position 27,841,185 of record CM064966.1, read on the forward strand.
CAACATTTTGTCTAAGTTTGGGACGAAGGTTGGCATCGACGTCCCGTCGATCCACACAAGAGCCATTGATGGCGTCTTTTGGTTACACACATCCTAGGCAGTGTTGCCTCCTACGTGCTAGGGTTCTTCTCAAGGGTCCTTGGTTGGTCCTTGGGGAATCGTACCCATATGTTTCTACCACGAATCACCTTAAGCACATTTTATACACCCTTCCACCTAATTTCTTGAATCTTCAACTCCTAAAAGCTAGTCAAATAGGCTAACGAACGCTAGTACCCTTTTGAATTAGTTTCAGTACGTAATGGACGTTCTTGGATGTTTTGGTTCCTAAACCTCCTAATTGACTAATTTTAATTATTATAGTCATAAAAACACTGTATAGACCTCAATACACCTATGTTAGGTTCTACGACAAGTTTTGGATTTTTGAAATGTTACAGTTCAAAAAATTAGTTCCCCTGAAGGACTTTGACTTATGCAAATTCCTTTATCCTCAAATTCCAAACTTGACGATGAAGAATTTGCACAAGTTTATCCTTAAAAGGTAATTTATACTTGATTCAATATTTTCAGTTGAAGAAGGATCGCCTATGCACTTTTCAAAATAGGAGACATGAAATACCGGATGAACTGCTGCTAACTGTTGCGGTTGTTCCAACTCATAAGCGACATTACCAATTCTCTTGGATATTCTATAAGTTATAATATACCGGGGACTTAGTTTCCATTTCTTACCGAACCTCATAATACCCTTCATGGGTTAAACTTTCAAGTAAACCCAATCATATACTTCAAACTGTAGCTCTCTTCTCCTAACATCAAGGTAGGATTTCTCACTACTAAGTGTTGTTTTCAACCTCTCTTGAATTACCTTCACTTTTTCCATAGGTTGATTAACTAGATGGGTTCCTATGCCTACCGCTTCACCAAACTGAAACCATCCAATAGGGGATTTTCATCTTCTCTTATAATGAGTTTCATATGGAGCCATATGGATGCTAGAGTGGTAGGTATTGTTGTAGACAAACTAAATTAGCATCTCCACTCTTTCTCCTAGACCTTGACTCTTCCAGATGCTTGGCATGCACCATTAGACGATAAATGTTAATGTTTTCGTGTAGCGTAGCTGAATGACATTCTTCTTGCAAATCATCCGACACGCCCGTCACAAAATGACTCATTTCATCCCTAGGATCGGAAACCAAATAATGAGCATATTTAAAAAATTTAGAGAATTTCAGAGAGTTTTCATGAACACTCATACCTCTTTGGCAATGATTGATGAACTTCACCATTTTAGCCTCCCTCATCTTTCTAGGAAAGAACAGATCTAGAAAAGCCTTCTTGAAAATCTCCCAAGTCAAAGGACCACTCCTTAATGGACTATTATCTCGCCATTGCATAAACCATGCTTGAGCCACGTCTTTAAGTTGATAAGTGACAAACTTGGCCTTCTCACTTATGGAAAAAACCATAGCAAAAAGTATCTTATAGACTTCATTAATGAATTCTTGGGGGTCTTCCTTAACCTTAGACATGTAGAAGGTAAGAGGGTTCATTCGAGTGAAGTACCTGAGAAGGGAAGCCATAGTAGTGAGTTGTTGATGAGGACGGGCAACAAGCTCCCGACTGGCTTGGGACGTCATAGCTTTGGATTGAACAGTAGAGGCTTGAGCCAATTAAATGAGGGAATCCCTTATATCTCAATCTGTAAAGGGTGGAGGATGGAACGGGGCTTGTTCCATATTAGCATTTTCTTCAAATGGAGGAACTTCTTCACCACGGGGAGGAGCTCCCGCATTGGCAATTTCCTCTTCAAGTCTTCGTGCCTTATTCCTTAAAGTGTCCATTCTTCCTATAGTAACAATAGTAGTATAAGATGAAAAAGCACACCATAAATATACTCTACTGGCACAATATAAGATTTCCAAGATAATGAGAGTTTCCTAGGCATCATGTATTTTCCTATCCATAAGTGTGGTGTGCTTCATAGTAATTAACAAGAACTTACATAGACGTGGTAGAGAGAGACATAGACTCTAAGATAATTCAACCAGATGCTCTGATACAAAGTTTTTCACACCCAGTTTTACCCCATAGACGTAACCGTCGTCGTCTCCCTCTCTAAGGACAAAGACTAGCCTCTTAGCTTACATCATCACATTCATAAGTTAAATTTAGCAGAAAATTTAAAACTTTTATTGATTCTACTTGGAGGTTTACATCGACGTCTACATACACATATTATATATATATTGAGCATACATAGACCCTTCGTATAATAAGGTTATATAGCCTTCTATCTTTATTGCACAAAATATATGCATAAGATAGAACATAGTCTTAAGGATTGCCTCATCTCATACCATCTAAAGATCACAAAAATTTGGGCATAGCCCTATATCTATGTAAAGTAGCCACATAAAGGCTTATACAAGTCATAGTCAAATGGAAGTAGAATGAACATACAAGTCATAGAAAAATAAAGCAACTTCATAAGCAGGATAAGGGCATCGCCTTCAAAAAGTGAGGACCCACCCACTTGGATTGTAGAGAATATCCAAGTCTTTTTCAAGTCATCTTGAATGATCCTTCAATTACTGGAACCTAAAATGTTTGGGAAAAATAAAGAAATGAATTAGTATGCCACATGTACAAAGTATGAGACCACATGCACATATATTTATATAACATTTTAAGACAAGGACATTTCGATAAGTGGGAATTTTTTTAAAAACATATATACAAATTAAACAATACCACACCAAACAGTATTACACTTTTATTAAGTCATAGGCATGATCATTACAATACCACATCATCAAATCTAGTCCAACCAAACATTCCCACTATACAAGTAGATACATATTCAAGTAACTCTACATCCAAGTAATATTAAAAAATAAGCATGAACAATAGTACATTTTATTATAACAAAGCAAGACAATTACACAAGAACCCCTATTATGTAAACAAGTGCAATGACCATGTAAAGCCCCATAACCCTACTAAATCAAGTAACCCAACAAGAATCATGACTAACACCCTATTTACCATAACATGACATTTAGTTATACGTTTTATCTTACTTTAACAGTATAAACCAACACGTACTCATAAGTGAACTAGTTAGCATATAGTATTATTAATGTGAAATTCCTTCATATACATATCATAAATCATCATTGAAATAAACATTAATAAGAACATCCTGCTAAGCGCTAACTAGTGCAATGCTTAGGTAGCGTCCTATACCCTTACCTGGACTAAGATAGACCCCCTTGGTTATCCTAGTTAGAGTTCAATACTTTAATTAATTTTAACTTTTGGGAATATCTTTCTCTAACCGACATAGACCACATGAGCTAGTGGAAATCCAATATTATGAATCCCTACACCGAAACATGGCAGACTACTTGCCAAGGTAGTACCAAAACATAAAACATAGCAACTGCATGGATCCACTAGTTAGTATTCCTATGGGGGAAACGTAGTTCAACAACTAGGAGATATAGTTGGGAACCTCTTTATGCTCCATGCATTGTAGTCTCCAATATCTAGAGTAATTTATTTCTCCTAGATTCCCTATGTAGGAAGGGGCACTCTTAAATCTAGTTCACTTGGTGTCAAGCTATAGTCCCTTTTAGAAATTTCTTTAAGCCTTTATTATCAATTATGGCATAGTTTAGGTCATAGCGTCTAAACCTTGTATAATCATCATCATCAATAGATCAATAAGAATCGTATGAGTTTAAGAACTTTCATTACAATTCATATACGTGAGGTTAACACATTAGCATTTCAAATCATAATAATGCACATTGATAGTCATAACCATTTTTGTAACACATACATCTTAATCAACCTTAAAACGTAGCTGAGACATTTCAATTCAACATCATACCATCATACCATCATATCAATATTGATACATGGCATACTCTAATATAACATCATGACTTAACCACAATTAATCATAATAGGAAGTAAAGATAGAGATAATAAGACTTCCAAAGTCTCCTTTATAGTACATCATCAATGCAGTACCATATACCCTAAATTCAATTAAGTTTAGATTTTCCACATCATATTTCAATAATTAACAAAATAACAAGACTAGAAGATTCACTACACCATAATTCAATACAAAATCCAAGCTTAAGACAAGATACTTCGGTCAAATATCATAACTTTGATCACTTCTAAAGGACTATTATGAAAGACTACAAATAATATTATTTTATTCATAATTAGTGTAACAACTTCATCTAATAGTGACTTAGCAAATAATCAAGTCAATTGAGTTAATCACAACCCAATTCACATCAAGATCAAACCTAGAGTTAAGAGTTAAGAATCATGATCTTCAATTTAGACCAACCCATCGCAAATTATCACAATAAATTTAAAATACGTGTTAATATATCAATTATACCCTAAAAAACTATAAACAACTCGTTTCATAACATCAAATTCGTAATTGAATGAAACAAACTTGAAATCCCAACTTTTAGAAATACTTTGAATGAGCCCTTTGAGCAAATAAGTCTCAAAGGTGAATTAGATCTCATACCTTAATGTTTGATGAATATTTATGGTAAAATTTTCCCTTTATAGCCTCAAAATATCCCCATAGCTTGTCTAAAATGGTGTGTTCCAATAGTGAGAGAAAGAAGAGAGAAGGAAGAGAGTTTGTTTTTGTGAGTTGTCTTTAGGATAATGAGGGTTGGGTTCTTCATATGGGGGTTAAATTATCTAATTAATATTCATATAATCCCTAAATAACCACTAAAACCCTTAATTATTTTAACCGGACTAAATTTAAATTGTGCAAAATAATGGACCCTCACAGACGGAACCCCCCACCGACGGTCCGTCTATGAGTAGACGGGCACTGTGCCTTCCGTGGTGCACAACCATCGTTGAGTTTAGAGACTCTGAATCTAAGGGCTTCCATAATTTTGGATAAGGGTGTGATAAAGGTTGACATCGATGCCCCGTCGATCCATACAAGAGCCATTGATGGCCTCTACTGGTTGCACATTGCCCATGTAGTGTTGCCTCCTACGTGCTAGGTTACTTATCAAAGGCCCTTGGTTGGTCCTTGGAGATTCGTACCTAGACGTTTCAACCACGGATCAACTTAAACACATTTTATGCACCCTTCCACCTAATTTCATGAATTTCTGACTCCTAAAAGCTTGTCAAATAGGCTAAGGCAAGCTAGTACACCTTAGAACTAGTTTTCGAACATAATGGACGTTCTTGGATGTTTTAGTTCCTAAACCTCCTAATTGACTTATTTTAATTGTTTTAGTCCTAAAAACAGTTTCTAGACCTCAATACACTTATGTTAGGTTCTACGACATGTTTTGGATTTTTGAAATGTAGCAATTCAAAAAATTAGTTCCTCTGAATGATTTTGACTTATGCAACTTCCTTTGCGCTCAATTTTTGAACTTGAAGATCTAGAATTTGCACAGGAATCTCCTCACAAGGCAAGTTATCTTTGATCCAATGTTTTCAATTGAAGAAGGATCACCTACGCACTACTTCAACATGGAGACATGAAATACTTGATGAACTGTTGCTAACTCTTGTGGTAGTTCCAACTCATAAGATACATTGCCAATTATCTTGGATATTATATAAGTTCCAATATACCGGGGACTTAGCTTCCCTTTCTTATATAACCTTATAACACCCTTCATTGGTAAACCTTTCAAATAAACCCAATCATATACTTCAAACTCTATCTCTCTTCTCCTAACATCAAGGCGGGATTTATCACTACTCTATGTCTTTTTCTACCTCTCTTTAATTACCTTCTCTTTATCCATAGGTAGATTAACTAGATGTTGTATTATCACTCCCTCTTCACCAACTTCAAACCATCCAATAGGGGATGTGCATCTTCTCCCATAGAGAGCTTCATATGGAGCGATTTGGATGCTAGAGTGGTAGGTATTGTTGTAGGCAAACTCAATTAGAAGTAGGTGATCATCCCAATTACCTTTGAAATCATTCAATCGAGCCCTCAACATATATTCTAATATATGAATAGTATGCTCTGCTTTCCCATCTGTTTGAGGACGAAAAGAAGTACTTAAGTTCAGCTTTGAACCCAAACCTTTCTCAAAAGATTTCCAAAATTGTGTAGTAAACTGTGCACCACGATCTCAAATAATGTAAACAGGAACTCCATGATGTCTTACCACCTATTTAACATAAAATATAACATAATCTTATTCCTAATAGGTTGTGTTTACCAACAAAAAGTGGGTTGATTTTGTTATTCTATCGACAATCACCCAAATTGATTCATTTGCCTTTGATACATTGGTAAACCTTTGATGAAATATATATTAATCATCTCCAACTTCTATTCCAAAAGTTTTATATTCGGAGACACCACCAAGCCTTTAGTTCTCTATTTTAACTTGTTGGTAATTTGGACACTTAACAACAAATTCGGCAATGCACTTTTTCATGTCATTCCACCAATATACTTCTCCCAAATCACAATACATTTTTGTGGAGCCCGGATTAATGGAATATTACGAGCAATGGTCTTGCTATGTGATTCTCTCTTGAAGTCAATCAACCATTGGTATACAAACTCTATCTTGATATATCAATACCCCATCTTTGCCTATTCAAAATCTAATACCTTTTGCTTATGAGCATTTGCCTTCAATTCAAGTAAAATGGGTTTTTTGTCTTGCTTCTATTTCACTTGTGACACTAATGATGATTCAACCCCATTTGTCACAACTATTCCTCCTTTTGTGGAATCCATGAGTCTATTGCCTAAGCGTGCAAGTATATGAATATCTTTTCATAGTTCTTTCTTCTCTTCTTTAAGATAGACGGTACTACCCATAGAGAACCTTTTTAAGGTACTAGAAACTAAATTTGCCTTACTTGGGAGGTAAAGAATGCTCATGTAATAATCGTTTAGTAATTATAACCACCTCATTTGTCTGAGATTAAGCTTTGTCTGAGTGAACACATATTGTAGGCTCTTGGGCCAATTAATACATCAACATAAACACTAGATAAATAGTGACACCATATTTTGAAGGAGAATACCACAAGAACAAACTCTAAGTCATGCATTAGGTAATGAACTTTGTACGATTTGGAGGCATAAGATATAACTTTACCATTCTACGTTAGCACACAACCCAACCCACTCAAGATTCATCACGATATACCACAAAACCTTAAGTACATTATGTAGTAGTCAACCTCTTTTTCAATTGCTGAAAGCTTTTCTCAAAAGTGTCAGATCATTGAAACTTAATTGTCTTATGAGTTAACTTTGCCAAATGAGATTAAATTGGCAAAAACCCTTCAAGAACCTTCTATAGTAGCCCGTCAAAAACCTAGAAAGTCCTAATATAAGTTTCAGACGTGGGTCTGTGCAAACTTTGAACTTTTTTTTTATCTTTTGGGTATAAAATCTAATTCCATAACCATAAATTATGTGGCCCAAGAACACCACATTCTCTATATTTCAAAGTCTAAAGGACTATTATGAGATGACTAGCATGATATTCTTCATTCATTGAATAGATTAGTATGTCATCAGTAAAGACGATAAAAAACATATCTAAATAAGGTTTGAATACTCTATTAATAAGATCCATAAAGGCTGCAGGTGAATTTGGCAAACAAATGGACATGACCCAAAAATCATAATGACCATAACGACTTATAAAAGATGTCTTTGAATGTCACACTCCGTCACTCTTAATTGATTGTATCCAGAGCTAAGGTCTATTTTAGAAAAACAGGTGGCACCCTCAAGTTGATCGAATAAATCATCACTCTTTGGATGAGGGTACTTACTTCTTATTGTAACCTTGTTACACTAACAATAATCTATACACATCCTAAGGGAACCATCATTATTCAATACAAATAAGACTAGAGCACCCCAAGGTGGGACACTTTGTCTAATAAATCCCTTCTATAGGAGGTCTTTCAATTTGTCCTTAAACTCTTTCTACTGTGGTCGTCTCATTATTTATGGAAGAATAGATATAGGACGTGAATATCGGAGGACATCTATACCGAAATTTATCTCTGTTTGGAAGGACTTCGGGAATATACTCTAGAAAAGCTTCTAGAAACGCTATTACTACTGGAACTAACTGAAATAGGAGGTATCACAACACCAAAGTCAATAACTCGGACTATGTTATAGACATGCTCCTTTGAAATTAACTTCCTTTTCTTAATTTACGAAATGAGATGACCCTTAGGCAATGCTGAATTGTTTTCCCACTGTAAGATTGGTTCATTCGGAGAATGGAACTTGACTACTCAAAATCTAAAATCTATTGATGCATAATAGGCACGAAGCTATCCCATACCTAGAATGACATCAAATTCTACCATGTCTAAGAAAATTAGATCAGCCATTGAACTCTTGTGATTGATGGAAACTAGATAATCATGAAAGACTCTCTCATTTAGAATAGACTAACCAACATGTGTAGAAAAACTTAAGGGCTCCAGATGTTGCTCTTAACGAACATTAAGACAGAGGACATGGATCATACCAGTGACAACCTCTAGTGAATCCATTACTTTGTATGTTCTTAGAACACTCTCTTATAAAATGATCGTTCTTGCCATACTTGAAGCAATCAATCAAGCTATCATGAGACACCCTTGATTGTCTCATACCACACATGGAACATGCGGGACTCTAAGTACTCTCTTGTACTATACTTTCTTGGTAATACGCAGTTCTAACTCTAAAGTTATGAGAATTTTGACTCTTATGTACATATTTGGTTCCCTGGTGCGGATGCACTACCAGACGATGGAGTAGGACCTTTATGCTTCTGTAGGAGAAAAGAGAGGTTCACATTATTATTTTGCTACCCCCACTCATTCCCTCATGTCTTAGATTGCTTGTTCTTGAACTCTTCTCTATCCCTAGGCTTTTCCTTCACAACGTATTGCAATGGGATCATCAGCCTTGCTATGGAAATTCATCTATTAACATCGCAACCTTACTTACCTTACTCGATAGAGGATACAACCCAGCTACAAAAAATTCATTATACTTCTCATATCAACTACAATTTTCTTGAAACAGCCTATTAAAGTACTCGCAAAATAATGCAAATCACAAAAGGTTATGTGTAAGAACAAATTCGAATTAAAAGTTTTAGAGATAAACTGTAATGCAAGATGTAAGTATAGCATAGAGAATTTTCCAAAATGTTGTAGGCTCTTAATTATAGATGTGGTGTTCTCGGCACCGATAATTAGGACCCTACAAACAACTTTATAGACTACCTATGACCCATAAACTCTACTATCTAATACCAAATTTGTCACACCCCTTCCTACACCCTGGGCATGGATGCCACTCAAAGACCATTGTTGGATCCAAGAGAACACGTGTCCTGACATACTTACTTAGCAGAAGACTTAAAAAAACAAGAATAGTCTTAAAAGGTAGCGTTCAACTAGGCAAAATACCTACTAAAGTCTCATACAAAAACATATGAAATACAAAGCTAAAAGACTCATATCTAATTTTCTGACTATCTACGAAGCCTCTACAAAAACTGTGATTCATGTTAGGAAAACCCCCACAAAATCCTCATAAGGAAAAATAATAAAAGAAATAAAAGGATTCCTCAAGAATACAAGGATGATCACCAAGTGACTCTAGAGTGCTCAACTAATAAAAGGATTCCTCAAGAATACAAGGATGATCACCAAGTGACTCTAGAGTGCTCAACTACACATACGGTGCTTTGCAAGTCGATCCTCATAACCAATATATGCAGCATAATTTGATGCACGTCAATTAGCATCAATAAATTGCATGATTTGGAATGCTAAACAATACTAACATAGGCTTGAAATGAGAATATGAAGACCTTACCTGGCTCAAATCAACTAAACAAGACTTAACTCATTTCAATATATAGTGATTTAAAATAAGTGCAATATAAAGAAAAACTGTTGAAAACATGATGTCAACTCTGTGTGTATGTAAAGATACAATATAACTCTGCGATATATGTAAATATACAAATAACTCTGAATATAAAATACATTTAAATTTTGTGAGGGTTTCTCTAACCGACAACCATGACTTAAGAGTTAAATGATGATACAACATTTTTCCTCACGCTGCTATGGCTTTCCTATACCTTGCCTTTATTATAGAACCTGAACTACTAAGTGGATCCACTAGTCTATGCTAAAATGCACTAAAGAAATCATCTAAAAGCATGACCCTTTTCTACTCATTGTGGATACAAGTTTTATGGGGGCTCTGAGTTATCTGAAATCTCCCACATATCAATGATTAGTACTACTCCCAAAAATGTTATTATATTACCTCTTGTGTTTTTAAGATATACTTAATTCTGGGATTTGAAATTATTGCTCAAAACGTACCTCGAAGTCTATCTTGGAAATCTTAATTTCTCTGCTTGTTTCATTTAGAAAGCTAAATTGAAGGCTCTTTGGGAATCTTAGTTTCTGTTCTAATTTTAATGTGAAAACATTTTATACTTCTTTGGGAATACTTAGTTCCCACATAATTCTTTGAAGAAAAGACTTCAATTTACTCGTAACTGAAGTTAAACTTAAGTCATAAAAAAATTTAAAACATTTGTAAAGTCTTATGAAACTTGAAATGACTTTCTTGTACTTATCTTTACTTTTTATTATACTTGATCTTAAATACTTAGAACAAAGTTAAAAGCATTTGTGAAGACTTGACTCTATGAACTTCCTAGACTTGTCTCTTAAATTTTCTTGAATTTTAAGTTATGGATTCAAGGTTGAACTTCATGTTTTTGGATGATTTATATTTGTTTAGTTGTCATTCAGAGTAGTTACAATCATTAGGAAGTGTTAAAACATTTTATAAGTCTTAACAGACTGAATTATGAATGCTTAGTGAAAAAAGCCAATTCAGGTGCATCCGTTTCCTGCCGCGCCCACCCTAATGTTTAGAGACACCATTTGGGAGCACTGCAGGTGCGCCACCTCATGCTTTCTGGCGCAGATGGGGCACCCCGCACCTAACCTTCCTAGGTGATGCTTGATTAAAAACTCTTCTTGTTTTCTGACCTTAAATCGTTCTAGTTTGATTTTTATTCTGAATTTCACTTTTGATATATATACCCACATCATATGTACAAGGATATAATCCTATGAACTCAAGACACAACAGTTTTTACCCAAATAATTTCATAACTTAAACTCATGTTCAAGCATGAATGCAATTGTAGAACAACCAACAAGAACTTTCAAAATCTAATACTTTGACAACTAAATTATGCTGAATCAAACATGCTTGGCACATTCTCCACTTCTCTCAAAACCCTAAATCTTTTGGAAAAAGTGTTAACACCTCTAGTTCAAGTTGGACCCCTAACTTAATTACCTAAAATGAAATAAATTAATAGGGAAGGGAAAAGACCAAAATACCCCTTAAAATATTGATTTAGACTTTCCTTTTTCTAACAGGCCAACTTCCAATGGTCATTACTCACTCATTCAAACACGGAATCGAGTGAACTCGGTGGTGTTAAAAATATCTTTCAAAACATAGTTGGAACTTTACCTAACTCATCCTGAGTTAGGAGTTATGGTCGTTTAAAATTAACCAAAATTCACTTTAATTTACTTAAAAGTATCCAGATTTATTGATACTTTCCAAAAATAAGTATTTCCAGATTTTAAACTCCTTTCTAGTTCTTAATAGTTGCAAGATGTTACACTAAGAGATGATTTTGGAAAAATAAACATTAATGTGGATACATTATTTCCATATTATTGCACTTACAAAAAAAATTGTATGACTAATAAATAATCTTATAGGGCAATGAGGTGCTCAAGTACGACATTGAAGTCATCCTCCATCCCATTTATTGTATTTTCCTAAATTGTACTTTTTTCTGGTGAGGACTTGTTCTGCTGATTTCTTCCATGCCTGTTAAACTCAATATGTGTTACTTATTTTATTAGAGAATTAACATCTTAGTGGAACCCGGATGAATGGAATATCTTGAGCTATGAGCTTCCTCAAAGATCCACTCTTGATTTCCATCCACCTTAGGTACACACAGTCTTCCATGATATTTCAGCACAACATCTCCCCCCTGTCCGAAAGCCAATACTCTTTTGTTATGGACACTTGCCTTCAAATCAAATAGGATAAAGTCTTGGTCTTGCTTCTCTTTCACTTTTGACACCAAGGATGATTCGGCCCCATTGTTTACTACCATGCCTCATTATGTTGAGTCCATAAGTCTGACTTCAAAAACTGTAAGTCTATGCATGACTTTTGCTAACACCCACTTTTATTCTTCGACATGGGAAGTAATTCATATGGACAATGTACTCAAGGCATAAAAAATCACATGAGCCCTACCTGGGTGGTAAAGAATACTAATGTTATAATCCTTGAGCATCTCTATATTTGATTGATCTCTTTCTGAATGAACACATATTGGAGAATCTTATGATCAGTGAATATATTCACATGAACAACGTATAAATAATGACGCCATATCTTCAATGAAAACACTACTTCAGACAATTCTAAGTCATGAGTGGGATAATTCCTCTCCTGGACTTTCAACTTTCTGGAAGCATAAGCTATGACCTTGCACATTTTCCATTAACACACAACCCAAGCCAACTCTTAATGCATCGCAATACACGACAAATACTTGCGGCCCCTCTGGTAAGGTCAAAATCAGAGTGGTAGCGAATATCTTTTTCAACTCCAGAATGATTTTCTCACAAGCTACAGACCATTGAAACTTGACTTCCTTCTAAGTTAACTTTGTCAAAGGATAAGAGGTAGATGAGAATCCTTCAACAAATCTCCTATAATACCCAGCTAAGCCCAAGAAACTCCTTATATATGCTGGAGATGTGGCTCTAGGACAACTCGGAACTACTTCTAGCTTTTGAGTGTAAACATTAATACCTTTACCAAAAATAATGTGGCCTAAGAACGCCACGGACTTAAGCCAAAGCTCTCACTTGGAGAGCTTGGCATACAACTCATTATATCTCGAAGTGTGAAGAACAACCCTTAGGTGACTTGCATTATCTTCTTCACTCCTTGAATAAATTTGTATGTAAATGAAGACGATGACAAACAGATCTAGATAAGGTTTGAGGACTTTCTTCATAAGATGTATGAATATTGCAGGTGTGTTTGTCAAACCAAAGGACATAACTAGAAATTTATAATGCCCATAACTTGTTCTAAAAGTTGTCTTGGGAATATCACATTCCCTAACCTTCAACTGATGGTAGCCTGATTTGAGGTCAATCTTGGAAAAGCAAGAAGCACCCTGAAGTTGATGGAAGATATCATCTATCCTTGGTAGAGGATATTTATTCTTGATAGTCACCTTTTTTAACTGACAGTAATCTATACACATCCTAAGGGACCCACCCTTCTTCTTAACAAAAAAGACAAGAGCGCCCCAAGGTGAGACACTTGGTCGGATGAAGCCTTTATCTAACAGATATTTTAGTTGTTCTTTTAGTTCTTTTAATTCTGCTAATGCTATTATGTATGGACAAATGCATACTGGACGAGTATCTGGGATGACATCTATGTCAAAGTCTATCTCTCTTTTAAGAGGGACTCTAGGTAGATCCTCCTGAAAGACTTCTAGAAACTCATTGACTATAGGAACTTACTGAAGGGAAGGTACCTCAACACCTGAGTCATTAACTCAGATTAAGTAATAGATACATCCATTAGAAAGTAATTTTAACTACCTCACCTTAAAGAATGGAATGAAACGACCTTTAGGCACTATTTACCTACCAGCCCACCATATGCATGACTCAATTGAATTTGCCAACTCGAGTTTTGCAATCTATGATGCATAAGAGGCATGGAGTAAGTCCATACCTAGAATGACATCAAAAACCAACATGTCTCACTCGATTAAATAAACCCTGGTACTTTTGTGATTGATGAATATAGGACAATCATGATAGACTCTTTCCGCTAGAATAGACTCCCTAATAGGTGTAGAAACACATAAAGGTTCACAAAGCTTTTAAGAGAGAATATCAAACTAATTTGCAACATAAGAAGTTATAATGGATAAACTTTCTCTTGGGTGTACAAATCATAAATATCAAAAGTAAAGATTTTGATAATACCCGTGACAATATCTGGAGTGTTCTCTTTTTTTTTTTTTTTTTTTTTTTTAATTACCCTTGGGGGGGTAAGGGGCTGAGCAACACCCCCAGGCCTTAACATTAATAAAAGTAAAAGATACAAGGAGGGGGGCATAAACCTTACCTCCGATCCTAAGATGGTTCAGAAGTCAACTTTCCTAAAAAGGAATTTTGACTCATCCCCTTACAATAAAAGAGAAACCAAAATACTAAGTACCTAGAAGAGAGGACTCCTCTCAATACAAAGTATCTAGGAAACGTAAATAAGGGAGACTCTCCCCTTACAAAAGTAAGACGAGAATATAAGGTGTATCTTATTCAATGAGACTATACCAAATAGCATAGTCTAAGTGAATAGGCTCCTAACCAAAAGCTGTATAAAAACTATACCATAACAGAGACGATCATGGAGGTTTCTTGATTCTTTTTGATTTCTTTCTCCTGAAATTAGCCATGCCAATTTTTTCTAGAATGAAGCTTCCTCTCGCAAGAGTAGGTAATTGATCCTTGATGTAAAAGTGTTGAACAATGTCTATGTTGTGACTATATTTGGATAGCCTATCAGCCGTGTTGTTTGCCTCCCTATAGACATGAGTAATCTTGAATCTTTCCAACTGATGCATTATTCTGTGGATTTCCATGATGTATGGCTGTAGGTTCCATGGGTAGTTGGTTTGATTTGAAAGCCAATGAATGACCAATTCTGAATCCACTTCCACGTGTATTTTTCTATATCCATGCTGAATGCACCAATCTAAACCATGGCTAACTGCTTGAATTTCCACTTGGTTGTTGGTACCAATACCCAAAGGAATAGTAAATGCATATATCATATTACCTTGATAATCTCTTACTATTCCTCCTCCTCAAATTTTCCCGGGGTTGTTGAGGGCACTCCCATCAGTGTTGAGCTTGAGGAATGGTTGTTGAGGTTTCTCCCACGTTACTTCTTTAACCATAATAGCATGTTTGTAACTTGCCACCATTTCGATAAGAGAGTTCCAATTGTTAGGCCATTCGATGTATGGATAGGCTGTGTTGAGGAGATGGTTGAAGTCTTTGACTATGAGGAATTTTACTCTAGCTGTGTTGGATTGCTTTGCTCCGTATTTTGCTGCGCAGCGATTTTTCCAGAGATTCCAGAGAATGATGACTGGCAGCAGCCTGGTTGCCAGCTTCTGCACTTCAGTTGCCTGCGCCAGGTTCCTCCATTTCTGCAGCAGTGTGTGAATTGTTGAGTGCTCATGTTGCAGCCCTGCAGCTGCAGAAAAGAACCTCCAAATATTGTTAGCAAAATGACCAGTTACAAATATATGATCTATGGTGTCTTCCCCAGGGCTGTAACAGCATGAACATTGGGCTGCCTCCCTCCCAAATTTAATAATTCTTTCGTTAGTGGGGAGCTTACCACGCAATGCCCTCCACACTAAAAAAGAAATTTTAAACGGGATTAACTTATGCCAGATATTCTTACTACAATTATTTTTCTCCTTCCGGTGACGAATGTGTTCCCAGGCAGTAGCACAGGAGAACTGCCCTTTCTCAGAAGTTTTCCAGACTGCCTCGTCCAGCATGTGTTCCTGAAACTTAATGTCAGTATTCAAAACTTTTGCAATTAGTAATGGAGGAACCCATTGTCGAAGCAATGTTTCGTTCCATCTTCCATTAATTAGAAAATGAGAAATAGTGGTGTTGTTTAGGCTCGTGATATGACTGCATTGAGGAGCAAGAGGGCCGTCTCCTAACCAATCATCCCACCAAAATGAGCTGCTTCCAGAGTTGATTCTCCATTGAATTTGTGATTCCGCAACGGCTTTATTTTTCATCATAAAATTCTAAACCAAAGATTGCCCCGTGTGTAGTTTTTTTGCTACCGGATGAGCCCTTTGACAGTATTTTGCTCTCAAGAATCGACCCCATAATGTCTGCTTGCTTCTGAAAATCCACCACTGTTTATGTTGTAATGAAACACACACATCTTCAAGACGTCTTATACCAATACCTCCCTCATCCAAAGGAAGGCACATCGTATCCCAAGAGGCCCAATGATATTTTCTTTTTTCCTTGTCCCAACCCCAAAAGAAATCTGCCATGACTTTCTTGATATACCTGATAGTTGTTTTAGGAGGAGAGGTAGTTGACATTATGTGGATAGGAATGGATTGTAGAACATGTTTGATCATAGTAGCCTTCCCACCAAAACTAAGAATCCTTGATTGCCATCCCGTAATCCTTTTGGTGATCTTTGCGACTAAATCTGAATAGTAAATGATTCTTTGACCACCAATGTAAAGGGGGCACCCCAGGTAGGTAATGGGACTGTTTTTCTGAGTGAAGCCTGTGATTTCTTCAATTACATTGATGACCTCTATGGGAGCGTTCGATGGGACCATGAAATGACTCTTGTCTTTGTTTATGAGTTGATCTGAGACAGACTCATATGTGGCAAGAGTTTTCATAATCATATGGAGGGTATCTCTAGTGGTGGAAGAGAATATAATGATATCATTGGCAAAGCTGAGATGATTAATCTGTGGGCCTCTACTTTCCATTTGAAAGTTTTTGTAATGCTGTTGTTGATGAAGCATATTAAGCATCCGAGACAACACCTCTGCCCCTAAAATAAATAAGGACGGCAATAACGGATCACCTTGTTTGAGACCCCTTGTTGACTTGAATAAACCATGCCTGTACCCATTAATAATAACAGAGTACCAGTTGTTGCTCATTATTCTCCACACATGGTCAATAAAATTCTCACAAAAACCCATTTTTCGCAAAACCAAACAAGTATATGACCATGACACTCTATCGTATGCCTTGGCCATATCTAGTTTGATTACCACATTGTCACCTTCATTGGGTTGTTTGATACGATGAGTTATCTCTTGAGCCAACATAATGTTTTCCGAGATACTTCTTCCCTTAACAAATCCCGACTGATTCTCAGAAATAAACTGAGGTAAAATACCTGCTAATCTGAAACAAAATATCTTGGAAATAATTTTGTTAGAGAAATTACTCAAGCTGATGGGTCTGAACTCTGAAAATTTATTGGGATGATCAATTTTAGGAAGAAGAACAAGACAAGCATGCGAAAAATATTTAGGCAAAATATTTCCACAAAAGAAATGTTGTACAGCCTTTAGAACATCTTCCTTAATAATATCCCAACATGATTGATAAATTTTCCCTCCAAACCCATCCGGACCTGGAGCTGAGTTAGGATTCATGAAGAAAACAACCTTTTTTAATTCCTCCATATTAGGCATTTGTTGAAGAAGTTGGTTCTGCTCATCTGTAACCATCCGGGGAATACAGTTAAGAACCTCTTCACTGATTCTTTCTGATTTCCCAGTGAAAATATTTTGAAAGTACATACAAGCTTCTTTGGCAATGTTCTCATCTCCCTGTATCCAAGTATCCTCATCTGTGCAAATTCTATGGATAAACAACTTCCTTCTCCTTCCCCTCATCATAGAATGAAAGTATTTGGAATTGGTATCACCTTCTTTGAACCATTGGAGCTGAGTTTTTTGCTTGAGTATGGAAGTTTCCAACTTCATGTATTTGATGTATTGAGCATTAATAAGATGAAGTCTGGCTCTGTTCTCCTCTGAATTATTTTGTATGACATTCTCCTCCGCCTTTTTAACCTGTTCTTCAAAATCTATAACCATTGAAAAAATGTTGCCATATTCACTCTTAGACCATGTACTCAAGGTAGAAGCCAATTTCTTCATTTTCTGATGAAGTTTCCACATAGGATCACCACTTACTTCCTCTTGCCAAGAGCTTTGCACAATATCCTTGAAATTTTCATTTTCAGTCCAACAGTGCAAAAACTTAAAGTATTTTACTTTTTGGGCTATTCTCACCTCCATTTCCATTAATAAAGGGCAATGGTCTGAGCCAACAGCAGGAAGATGAGAGATAGTAGTTTGTGGCATACATTCCAACCATTTATCGTTGACCATGGCTCGATCCAATCTTTTCCACACTCTTGCTTCACCGGATCTTTGATTACACCAAGTGTAATGTTGACCACTGTAGCCTATGTCCATAATACCACAAGCTTCAATGATATCAATAAATTCCAGACTTTTGTTCATATTATAGGGTATGCCACCATGTTTTTCATCAGTTGACGTAATGACATTAAAGTCTCCAATCGTACACCATGGGCTACCCATATTGGAGATATGATAAAGTCTTTCCCAAAGAGGTCTTCTTAAGTGTTCCTTACACTTAGCATAAATAAGAGAAAAAATAAATTTCTCATTGTGTTCAACATGTTTTGCCCTACAAGTGATATGTTGATCATGAATTTCCAAAATATCACATTCCATATCATTGGTCCAAAAAAGCCAAATTTTGCCATTATTATTACAAAGAGCATTATCCATAGTCAAAAGAAGCTTGTATTTGTTGATTTGAGAGTTATCTGCAAAAGGTTCAAGAATAGCAATCATAGACAAATTATGCATTTTCTTGAGATTTTGGAGTCTTTCCAAAGAGCCTTGGGTGTTAATGCTCCTAGCATTCCAACATATTGTACTGATCATTAAAAACCTTTACTTCGTGACCTTGTGTTGGGTCTGCTAGTATTAGCAGCTGTGCTTGTTGTGACGGTGTTATTATATTGTCTGACTTTCTTTCTACCCCTTGGAGAAAAACCTTGTTGAGTAGTGACTTCATGGATTTCAGACTCAAACTCACTTTGGAAAGTAGAACCAAAAGCGTTGATCAACTGTGCACTAGTTTCATCCTCTTCCTCTTCTCCCTCCTTTTCATTGAGAGATTGAGTATCTTCGTCAAATCCATCTTCTGAATTTATAACTTCATAATCTGAGTTGTCATGGCACTGTTTTGGAGATTTATTTTCTCTTTGAATCAGGTCATTATCACACTGCAGACCTGCCTCTCTTTGAATTCTTCTTTTAATTGCTTCTCTTTTCTTTTTGCTAGGTCTGCCTTGTGATCTATTGTTTTGTTTTTCGACAGGAGTTTTATCTCCCTGCTGCTGATGCTCAGAATTAACAGTATATTGTTGATTTCCAGCAGCATTTATACCCCCAGCTTCTTGATTTTCATTTCTTTTCATACTCTGATCAGCCTCATAATTTTGCCATTGACTGGAATTTTTCTGCTGCCCCTGATTGATGGAATTTGGAGACTTATTTTCTGAGGCTCTAAGGTCTCTCCTATGGTCCGAGTGATCAAAAACCAGAGTTCCTTTCCCCCCTTTGGATACCCCTTCCTGCAGATTAGTGTGCTTCTCCTGACACCCTCCATCCATACCTCCATCAACTTCAACAGCCAACCCAACATTCACAATATTATCAGCAGCATTTACAGGGGATTGCTGGGGTGTGGGGAGAGATAAGTCAAAACCTGTTCTCTTGTTATTATTGGTTTGAGTGAGTTGTGTTTGATGTTGCTGCAGTTTTGTTCTTTGATTTGTTGATGGTGAAACAATATTTGTTTCTTCATTTTGCTGTGTATCACTGTCTGCATCCGCTTTCCTTTCTGAATTGTTCATGTGCAAGTTTTGGACATTTGTTGTTTGTGTTGTTGGTGGTAATGCAGTAACTGGCTCTTGGATTTGTTGGATATTGTTGTCTGCAGCACCTTTCTTTCCTGATGTTTCCACCTGCAACTCCTGAACAGCCTGCTCCTGCACTTCTAAGTCACTATAAACATTATGAGTAGTAATGGAAAGAGGTATACCTTCTGCCTGCTGGCTGTCATCAATGACTTTCTTGTGTTGTGGTGAGCGTGCTCTCCATGCTATTTTGGGTTAAACTTGCTCCAAGTTTTTTGATTGTTTTCTTCTTTTTGTCTGCCACTGCTCCTCTTTTTCTGAAACTTCTTGAACATAATTTCTTTCCCCCTGATTTCTGGTCTCTTGTTTTTTTCCTTCTTGGTGGTTTCCTTTTTGATTTTGTTTAACATTTTCCTCTATTACATCTCCACCTTGATGCTGATCTCCTCTTAATTTATCTATTTTTTCAGACTCTATTTCTTTCCTCTTGTTCACCTCTTCATCTCTTCTTTTTATAGTGCAATCGTAATCCATATTCCCTTGGTGTTTACAATACATACAATAGTCGGGGATACCTTCGTATTGAACCTTCAACCATCTCCCCTTGTTGGGGTCTAAATTTTTGAATCCCAACCAAACATGTTCAGGCCTTTTCTTAGTGAGATCAACTTGAACTTTCACCCTAGTAGTGCTACCTCTAGTCTTTTGAGAAGTCGGTGAATCTAGATATAAGACCTTCCCGACAGATTCCAAGATAGTAGTCAATAAAACTTTATTATAACAATGCCATGGTAAGCCTGGCACAGCAACCCAAATAGGAACAATAGGAGTCTCTTCCTCGGGGGTAAAATCAGGGGTCCAAGCTTGAATTCTCATCAACTGTCCTTCAATAGTCATCCTCAATTTTGTCCACACAGTTTGATAATCGAATTCATTATCAAGATCAATATACACATGCCTAGAGTTAAAGTGAGTAATCTTCACCCCTCCAGTAAGTTGAGTTTGAAGGGTAAAGCTCTTTCTAACCAACTCCATTTTAGGCATTGTATTGGTGAATTTGCCCACAAGTGTATACTTACAACATTCAGCCAATTTCACATAATAGTCATTTTCATCTAAGAGCACAGCAGGATACCCTTGTCTAGTAGTATGTATGGGGTCATTCAACACAATTGGGATCTGATTCTTAGACTGATTATACCTCAAGCGGGCTGCAAAGGATTGAACAACAGTGTATGGAGCAGGTTCTGAAATTTTATCCTGTTTAACATTGTTACTAATGTTTTCCCCTTGTTGTTGGATGTTAGGAGGTCTAGCATTTCCTTTCACATCATTGTGCATCTGTTTATTTCTATCTATTTGAGAGTTAGGGTCATACCTAGTGAAGTTGTTGGAGATCTTTGGGAAATTGCTTTGGAAATTCACGATTGTCCTGTTGCTATGATTTGCTGAATTTGTTTCTCCTGGTTGACTGTTTTCTTGTCTTTGAGCCTGAGTTGAGCTTTGTTTGTGAATTTGTTGGCTTTCCTTACCATTTGCAGCATTTCTTTGATCATTTGTTCTTTGCTGCATTTCCATGCCTGCAGGTTGTGCTTTGTGACTTGCTTGTTCCTGCCTTTGAGGCTGTGTTTGTTCTTTATCTTCTCCCTTGTTATCTTCATTTGGCCTAACCAAATTCATTTCTCGATTGCTGTCAATTGGTAAAGTGGAATCGATTGATTTTTGAGTATTATGTAGATCGTGAGTAGTATTATCCAGTTCCACTATCGATTTTCCTCGATTCCACACAGAAATCCCTTGTGAAATATTTTCTCGTTCTCGATCAAACTCCTCTGAAAACGCAGGATTCTTCACATCTGTATCCATTGAATTCGAGGAATTGAGAGATGAATCATGGTGCGTGCCATAATGGGGTTTGTTTCCATCTTCATGGCGCCCCATTTGGCTTTGTTCCGGTGGTTTTTGGATGTCCACCGGCGGCGCACGCGCCAGCGCAGCAGCGCGCGTTTCCGATATGCCTGTAGCCGTTGTAACAGTAGCCGATATGCCTGTTCACTGTTCATCTGTGAATTTTGACAAGAGAGTTTTACTACACCGTTCTCTTGCTTTAGGCGCCTATTGATTGCTTCGAGGTGATTTGCCCCTCTGTCGGCACCAGAAGTAGCTCTTCTGGGTGCAGACCTATTTGGTGGAGCAACTCATGAAGAATGGACTCTTTTGCCCGGATTTTCACCACCTTTATTATTATTAGGATATTCTTTCATGAAGTGACCCTTGACCCACTTGAAACAACATGTCTGGCCATCACGATACTTTCCAGGGTTGATTATACCACATTTACAATACACAGAACTCGCATTACCCATTTATGCCATCTGGAGATTAGGTCGGTCTAGCATTGAAGTGCTGTGAGTTACGACCACTATACTCACCTCTATTTGTGAGAACAAGTACGCTAGAAGATGATAGTGCATGTCCCTTTGATTTGTGGAATTGCGATCGGCTCGAACTACCTTTCTTTTGGCTAAAACATTCCCAGTATTTGCCTTCTTATTTCGGTACTCTTCTCTATCCTTAATGTTCACTTCTTCTACTTTCTGAACATATACTATTAGCCTAGATATATCCATGTCATCTATCAACAAGGAAGCCCTACCTTCCTTGATTGAAGCATGTCCCAACCCTGCAACAACTAGATTCATTCTGCTCCTTACGTCTTTAACCATCTCCGGAGCATAGTGAGATAGTTGGGTGAACTTCAATTCATATTCATGAACAATCATGGAGTCCTATTTTAGAGTAAGGAACTCCCTCACCTTGGCTTCCTTCAATTTATGAGAAAAGAACCTCCCCAAGAAGGCATCCTCAAAGCAAGCCAAACTTTGATGTGGTGCATCCTCAGCCTCACCATCCTTCCATTGATCGAACCATGTTATGGTCGCACCTTTCAATTGGTATGCAGACAATTCAACCCTCTCAGCATCGACCACATGCATTACCTATTAAACCTTCTTCAACTCCTCTATAAAGTTCTCCGGATCTTCAATAGTGTTTTATTCGGTGAAACTAAGGGAATTTATCAAAAAACTCATGAATTCTCGAAGTATCTGCCCCTTCCTATCGAGAACCTCTCTGCTTCCCTACTTGGTTGTTCATAACCTTACTCAACATTGAGATAGTTTCTCGCAATTCAGCATTGGTGACCTCTAATTGAGGTTGTGCCTCCGGTTCATTTAGAACCTCTTATTCCTAAACATTTCTAAGTATACAACCTTTAAATACTATTATTCGAGGCATGATAATGTGAAAATACATGTAAGCAAGAATTCGAAAAATGTCGCAACCTCCTAATAATAAATGTGGTGTTCTACACACCGATGATTAAGAATATAATGACGTGACTTCATACACTCCCTAGGTATCTTGAATTCTATGTTTTATTCAAAGTTTGTCATGCCCCAAGCCAATTCCATAGGCAGGACCACCACTCGAAGATCATTGTTGGGCCTCAATTGAACCCTTGGGCTGGATACTAAAGTCAGCCATAGCCAAAATGAAAATTGAGTCTTAATAACTGAAAAAAACTCCAAACTGAAATACTATGGTCTATAAAGCCTATAAACTATTTAGAGAAGGATGTTAGATTAGACCCCCAAACATCCTAAAAACTAAGCTTATATAGAACTGAAAAGGATGTCTCAAGAATGCAAGGAGGCACACCACAAACTCTGAAGCTTAATCTTGATCAATGAAACATTGCGTGATGCTCCTGGCTACCTGCATCTGCATCATGAAACGGCGAGGGCCAACTTGAATCAGTACATTAAATGTACGAGTATGTGAGTTGGAGAGATAAATAACGACTAAAGCTTGAAGGGAAAATATTAAATTACCTTGGCTCTACTCAGTTCAAAGAGTATACTTAACTAAAATTATATACATGTAAAGTAGTTCAAATCACATGCAGAAGACGTGTGTGTATATATATATATATATATATATATATATATATATATATATATATATATATATATTATAACACAATGAAAACAACTTAGTTCGTTAAAGGAAATGAAATAACAAACTCAACTTTACATATATAATAAAGTAATATCGTCTCTATGGGAGTTTCTCTAACTGAGAAACATCATTATGATTCTAAGTGATGATACAATGTCTTACCTCACGTTTCAAGAGAACCATCCTACACCTTGCCATCGGTATATGACCTTACTCAACCTAGTGGATCCACTAGCTCCCCTTAAGTGATCATCTAAAAGGAATTACACACAAATTCCCATGTTGGCTACAAAGTTTACATGGAGACTTCAGTTAATATGAACTCTCACATCCACAGCGGTGCTCAATACAACTTTTAAAACTCTAATTTAGCTTATACTTTTAATAAAACATCCTTCCTTTGTGTTGAGATAATTTACTGAACCCATTAGCTTTAAAATTCTCTTTTTTGGAAATCAATATTTCCCTTTTTGTTCAAAAGTCTTTCGGAGCTTCTAGTTCCCCTCTTTACTCAAATGTCAAACATTTGTAAAACTCTAGGAAATACTAAGTTCCATTATATTTTTTTTGAGAATTGAACTCAACGCTTTCTCTTTACTTAGCTTGAAAGTTTAACTCCTAGGGAATACTCATTTCCCTTATAGCTTTTGAGATATAAACTCAACTCTTTTCTTGACTTAACTTGAAACTTTAATTCTTAGGGAATACTTAGTTCCCTTATAGCTTTTGAGAATTAAACTCAAACTCTTTACTTATATTTAACTTTAACTCTTTAAAACAAAGTGAAAAAATATGTGAAAGACTTTAGAAAACTTTACGTTTCCTTGCTTCTTAACTTCTAGACATGGCTCTTGACCTCTTTGAATTTGAACTTACTTTCCTTGAATTGAATTATGGATTCAAGGATAATGATCTAATTTATATGGATGATTTCATGATTTTTACATGTACCTTATAGTGTTAGAAAAAACTAGGAAGGAGGGGTACATCACTTAGGAAGTAGTACGAAAAGATAGGTAAAGAACGGGTCTCTAGGGGATCCTGGCACTTTGAACCGCGTGAAGCGCCATAGCCTAACTGAGAGAGTCTGTCGTCAGGTGCTCTGAGAGGCGCCTCGCGCCAGATCCTACAGGGTACAATCTGTTATGAGGTGCTTTGGAGGCGTGGCACCGCAGCATCCCCCAACTGTTTTTATGACTTTCTTCTTCGTTTTTCATCTCTAAACATTCTCAAACTCTAATGGATCCCACCCAACACTTATGATACCTAATTAAGTTATTAACCAGTGATTTAGACCCGAAAGAAGTCCAAAAATATGGATTACAACTAAAAGCGATCAACAACAATCCAATCAACAAGAACGTCAAGCTTTCTTTCAAGATTCCAACCTCTAACATGAGTTAATTCATGAAATTGACTTATTTGAATGAAATCTGTGTGTGGGTAAATTAATCTAACATAAAAGATCCCATTTACCTTGATATTTTCTTCCATTTCTTCATCTGTTCTTTACAGAGATTTATTTTCGCCTGTTGCTTGTGCCAACAATCGTTATCAATGTGGACAAATTATTTGCAAAAGTTACATTGGAATTTGCCTTTGTTCCAACATTTTTTTTGCATTGTGATTAGTCCTTTTGCAAATTCTACAAAAAAACTAGTACTTTTCTCACCTTTTTCTTCAATGTTCTTAGAAAAATCATCATGATCCTACTTCTTTTTTAGATTTTAATTCTTCTTGTGTTGATTTTTTGAGAATTATCATTTATTCTTTATTGGAAAGCCGTCTCTTTGGGTTGATCTTCACAAAAAAACTTTTGCTTCTTGTATGCACGAAATGATCCGACTAGCTCTTTGATAGAATGTTTAGAAAGATCTTTCGTCTCCTTAGTGATAGCAACAATTTACTCAATAATTTCATATGACACTAATTAGAATCTTTTCCACAACTTGTTGGTAAAAAATTGTATTACCATGATTTTGCATTTGATTAACAATGTTCATGACTCTTGTGCAATATTCATCTATTTTTTCAGATTCTACCATCTTCAAATTTTGAAACTCTCTTTTAAGAGTTTGATGATTTATAATGTGTACCTTTTTGTCACCATACACTTCGATTTCCAAAGACTCCAAATCTTGATTTGGCGTCTCATAAGAAATTTTTTTGCAAAATATGCTCTTAAGACTCCCATTTGAATTTTGGCTCCAGGCTTTGGCATCTTGATGGTACCTAGCCTCAATATTTTTCATCTCTAACTGAAAGTTCACCATCGTTTTCTGGCTTTTCATAGACATTTACAACAATATTCGATTAATGTTCAGCTTTTCGATTTGTCTTCATTCTTTTCTTCCATTTTTTAAAACTGGGTCAATCAAAAAAAGGAATAAGAACATCTCAAGAATCAACACCTTCATTTTTTTTTAGATGTCATATTTTTTTCGTTACCTAACCCTAGATTAAGAATACAAAACTGCTCTGATACCAATTTGTAGGAAATATGGAATGAGAATACTATATTCAGAGAACGCTCAAGTTTTATATAGGCTACATAAAGACATTTGAGATGATTAATATCATCAACTACTTCTCTTTTTATACTAGTAATAATGTAAATCAAAGTTGTTGCACAAATAACTAAATACATGTGTCACAATTTACTACATACATGCATTACGAAATTATAAAAGACTTCTTGAGAAACTAAGAGACAATATTAAAATACTAAACATCAAGTTGAGAAGTTAATGCATTAATTCCAACAGAAAGAACCCTAAGCTAGGACAGATGCATTAAGAAGATCAACAATGGATTAAAAAAAATCCCACTATGTTGATAATACATCTTGTACTTTTGCTTTACTTCTTTAATTGGTATTTTCTTTGAAGATGCTGAAAGAGAGGATAAATGGTGGAAAGCTATGGAAGAGAGCTTGATAAATTTTCTACTGTTGCCCTATTGAAAATGAAAGAACTTCTTTTAATCTTTGCTACTAATTTAATTTGGATATTGTACAAATTTGATGATAAATTTGTCTTTTTAAATGGTGAATTGAGAGAGGAGGTTTATGTCTCACAGCCTGAAGATTTGTAGTTAATGCCAAAGAAGATAAGGTCTACAATTTTTAAAAAGCACTGTATGTCTTAAATCAAGCGTCACAGACATTGTAGTTTATGATTTATTCATATTTCCATGAGAATGATTTTAAAAGAACTAGCAATGATCCTACTGTTTATGTAAAACAAGAAGGTAAGATTCATTTTTGGTGGTATGTTTTTACGTTGATGATATGATATATATGGGTTCAAGTTAGTATATCGTCAGTGAATTTAAAAAATACATGATAAGAAAATTGAGATGTCTGATTTGGGTGTCTGTATCAATATTTTCTTTGTCTTGAGGTGTAATGGGAAATTAAAGGCATATTTATTGAACAAAAAAATTTGCAATAATTTTTTTCAAAAAGTGTGCTATGGTAAATTATAAAGTTTATGCCGATGAATATTAATGAGAAGTTTTTCATGATAAATGTTTTGAAATGGAAAATGTGACTTATTTTAGAATTCTGATTGGTGGTTTGAGTTACTTGTCCCGTACAAGACCATACATTGATTTCTTTGTTAGAGTTATATTGAGATTTATGCACAATGAGTACTGAGATGTATAGTTGGGACAATAGATCATGAAATTTGTATTCTCTAAGAACTAAAAAATTTCACTTTAAGTGGGTTTATTGATAGTGATGCGGCACGAATCCTTTACGATATCAGCGTTTCATGGAGTTCATAGAAGCAGAAAGTGGTGGCCTTGTAAATTTCAGAGGGTGAATATATTGTAGCAACCTCCATATCTTGTCGAGCAATTTGGTTAAGGAGACTTGTTCCAGATTTTAATAAGAAAGTAACTAGTGCAACTAAACTTTGTTACTATCTCTATATTTGATGTCTTGTCTCTACTAGTGAAATTACTTTGAAGTCTTTTGTTACAAACGAGCAAATATTAGATATCATTATGAAGTCAATCCCTGAAGCAGAGAACGAGTTCTTCAAAGGTTAACTTGGAGTTTGCATGTTTGAATTGGAGGGATTGAGGGTGTAACATCTCATATTCTATACACACTAAAATTGAGCTTAGAAAGCAAGGAGAAACAAATTTGGAAAAAAATGGGAGAATCTGGAACATTTGTAGATTGATGTTCTTCATGTTCATGGCTTAAAAGAATATTTGCTTAGTGTTGGCCAATTCATGTAAAATTTTTATTCTCTTGTATTTAGAGATGATTATTGCTAGATTTATGATAAAATTGAGCAAAATATTCATTATTGAAAAATAAATGATAAAAGAAAATTTCCTTTACAATACATTCAAAAATGAAGTTGTAGATAATTCATGGCTTTTGCAAGAAATATTTTGTCATTGAATTATCATGGTTTGAAGCTTCCCAAGCAAAAAGATATGGTGTCCAACCTTTCTGAGGTACATACTAAGAATAAGGTAGATAATACTTCTATCATATCTTTTGATGTGTCCAATCAAGAAGAGGACGAGGATGAGGAAAATTGTCCTAAAGTAGGAGACATCTCATATTCCGGCCATGAAAAACCACTTTCAAGAAAATAAAAATGTTGACTAAGATTTATCAAAGATGAAAATTTGTCGGTGATAAGAAATAAAATTATGAGAAGACAATAACGCATGATGTTTGGAAGAAAGACTTGGCAAAAAAAAATCAGATGACTAAGAAAAATAATATTTGGGAGTGTGTGCGTATACACAAAGAGAGAGAAGTTTTAAGTATAAGGTGGATTTGCAAAACCCAACTCAATAAAAAAGGAAATATTCAGAAACGCAAGAAAAAGACAAAATTCATTTGCAATTATTGCCAGACAAGAGAACAACTTGCTGACATCTTCACCACAACATTTCCAAGAGAAAAGTTTTTCCATCTTCGAGAAGGCATTGGAGTTTTCAAGAAAATGCATTAATGGGGGAGTGTTGGATTTAATGTTGTCACATCCGGGAAGCACCCCCTAGACGTAAACAGTGTCGTCGTCCTCATCGAGGACTAAGAAAATTCTCTTAGATTACGTCATTACATTCATAGGTTATAAAGAGGAAAATTTAAAAACTTTTCTTCTATCTATCAAGAGGTTTATATAGATCTCTCGCATACACATAAAATAGTGATATCAAGTCTACATATACCATTCGTATAAGAAGATTAATTAGACTTCTACTTTTATCGCACACATATATATTTAAGTTATAACATAGTCTTAAAACTGGATGTCTCATCTAATAACAATCTAAACAAGATTATAACAATTGGACATAGCCCATACATCAATACAATAAAAGTCGCATATAGGCTATACAATCTTTAGTAATTATATGAAAGTAAATGAACATATTATCTTTTATACTAATCAACATCTAATGCTACAAAGTGGCATTGTCCTCAAAGTAGTGAGGACCTACCAAACTTGGATAATGACAATCCAAGTCTTCCTTCAAGACTCATCACAAGCCTTCAATGACCGAAACCTATAATGTTTGGGAAAAAAGGGAGAAAATGGGGTTAGCACATCACTTGTACTAAGTATGATACCATATGCACACACAACATAAAATCATGCCAAAGGGGCACATTTCATTAAAGTATGCAATTTACTTTGAAAATCCTAATGCACATTAGGAATCCAGACAAACCAATAAGACATATCCATTCAGTCAAGACCATGTACCTCACAAGACAAACAATACTTTGTCTAGTCAAGCCAACATGCATATCAACATAATTGAGCACATAATCAAGAGAACTGTTACATCAAGTTATTTTTTCAAAAAGCATATATAAGAGTTCATAACATCATAACCAAAGCAACATCAGTACTCATGAACACTCATTAAGTCAACTAGTGCAATGACTAATTAATCCCCATAAACTTACTAAATCAACTAAACCCAACGAGAACCATAAACAATGTCCAACTTCACATAGAATATAATTAACAGTAGATAGCATCATACTTTAGAAATAGAGACCAAACACGTGTTCATAAGTGAAAGCAATTATCATATAGTATCATTAACAAGTAAGATCATCATATTCATATCATTTACATTTTTAAGCATATACATATACAACAACACCCTCCTAAAACATCCCTCAAGGCTAACTAGTGCAATTTATATGTATAGTCCCACACCCCTACCTAGACTGAGCTAAACCCCTTAGGTCATCCTAGTTAAAGTTCATTCCTTTACTTCATTTTTCCTTATGGGAACATCTTGCCTTAACCGACAAAAATAACATGTGCTAATGTGCAATCCGGTGTCATGGAACCCTATACCGAAGGATGGTAGACTACTTTCCAGGGTAGTACCAAAACATGAACATAGGATTTAGGTGGATCCACTAGCTAGTATTCCTACAGGGGCAACATAGTTCAAGAACTAGTAGATATAGTTTCGACTGTCTTTATGCTACATGCATTATACTATCCAACCTCATGAATATATTAGTGATCCTACCTTCCCTATGTGATTAGGGACACTCCTCACTCTAGTTCACCAGGTGCTAAGATAGAGTCTCTTTTGAAATGTCTTTAATGTCTTAATTAATAATCATATATTAATGTAGATTATGTGGTCTATCCCTTATATAATCATCATCGTAGCTCAATATCAATTGCACGAGTATTTTCTTTCTTTACAATTCATACATGTGAGTTTAGCACATTTACATATCACATCATGATAAGGCACATTGGTAAGTTCTCACCATCTTTATAACATTTACATCTTAGACAACAACTCATAATACAAGTTCAAGACATTTAAATTCAACATCATACCAACCTAATAAATATTAATATAAGGTATACTTAAATAAAACATCATCACTTAATCACAAGTAATCATAAATGAAGTAAAGAATAGAGATCAGAAGACTTACCCAATCTCCATCACAATGCAATCATCAAAGTCTTATCATCAACAATCAAATTCAACTTGATAATGGTATAATATCATCACACAATAATAATTAACATAGTAATTAATTTAATTCATCCACAAAGACTTAGATGAAGTTCATAATCTTCTTCAATACCTAGGCCTGTTACTCAAGAACTAGCATAATTGGATTACAATATATCACAATATACTCATAAATTAGTATCATAAAAACATAAGATAGTAATTCACAGACAAACCAAACTAATTGTATCATTATTATATAATTCAATTGAAGATCACAAACCTAGGGTTAAGGGGAAATGATCACCTTCCGAAAACTAGGTCAATTCTTCAAGAATTAGTATAATGTAACCATAATACATGTTAATATACTCACAAATAAAAAAAAGGAATAATAATCAAGGTAATTCACAAGATGAATTTTACATTGGAAGAAAACCCACTTGAATTTGATCCTTTTGAAATCAATTTGGAGGAGACCTTTGGGGGAAAGAGATCCCAGAGGTTGAAGAAATCCCATACCTTACTAATTGATGAATTTTGATGGAGAAACTTGATCCTTTTAATCCATATAATCCTACATTTCTTGGTCTTCGAAGGGGTTTCTTTGGGAGAGAGAACGAAGAGAGAAGGAAGAGCAATTTGGGTTTTGAAAATTATGAGGGTTAGGTTTAGTCTAATTAGGTTTGGGGTCTTTATAGGAGTCATTAGCTACATAAATTGGTCCTCCATTAACCCCTAAATAATTAACTAACACTTTAATTAATCTAATTTAACTAAAAAAAAAAGTGTAGAAAAAAAATGCCTTGACATACGAAACTCCGATCAACGGGCCGTTTGTCAATCGACGGGCACTGTTAATGGAAGTCCTCTCCAGTTGTTGTTTTGGTCATAGAATTGTCCAAAATGAGTTCACATTAAATTGTATAAGTTCCCATCGATGGTGGCCCTCGACGCCCCGTAGATTGAACCATGCCTCATCGATGTGCCGCGTTGGTGAACACTGTCCCTTGACAACTTTTAGCCACATTCGCAAGGGTCCTCCTCAAGGGCCCTACTTTGGTACTTGGGGAGTCGTACCTAGACGTTCTGACGATAAGATAACTCTAATAAATGGTAGACATCTTACCACAAAACTTCATCATTTTCCTACTCTTAAGACGAATCAAATAGGTTAAGGCACACTAGAAACTCTTGAAGTAGTTTCAGGACGTCATGGACGTTCCTTGAGGTTTTGATTCTAGAACTTCCTAAATGGCTTAGATACACTGTAATTGACTTATAAATAGTGATACAACTCTTAGACTCTAATGTTAGGCTCTCCATTAGGCTTTCTAAGTATTAAATTATCCCCCCTTAAGAATATTTGTCCCCAATGACACCCGAATTCTTTTCAAGGAAGGAACAGATTGAAGACTAGTAGCCGGAACAACAGCAACATATCAAAACATGATCCATAATCAAAATACAAATTACCTCGTAACCTTTTTCACAATGAAACTCAAAACATCATTTTCAATTCATAAGAGTTCCACATTCATTTCATGATTGTTCATTATGCTAAGGCTTTCTTCAACATATACCAATATACTCAATATAATTTATGAGAGCATAATATACAAAAATGCACAACATATATACTTTAAACAAGTTAAAACAAAAATTTTCGTTTTTAGGCATAAAGTTCATTGTGATTCTCGGTAACATGCACTTTTTGCATAATTTCATCCAAAATCAAGGAAACTTCAAATAAACACAATAGTTTCACTATAAGTAGGAAAAGATAACCTTAGTTATCAAAAGAGGAGGGTAGAATGTCTTCATGTCGGCCTCGGCCTCCCATGTTGCACTCTCAACCAAGTGATTCTTCCATAACACCTTCACGGAAGTCACATCTTTGTTCCTTCTCTATTTCCTTCCCTGTGATTGACTGATGTTTCTTCCTTTTTCCATACATCAAGAGGAAGAGATAGTCGGGTTCAACTTCCACTGGTGATGGCAATTAAATTCTTTACTTGTCTATGAAGTATTTGAACTGGAACCTCCTCATAGGTGAGGTTATGTTGAACACCTAGACCTTCAATGGGAAGAATGGACTCTTGATCACCGATACACTTCTTAAGCATGGAAACATGGAACACCGGATGAACCTAAGTCAATTCACTATGTAACCTCAACTCATATGCAACCTTACGAATTCATGGCAAAATTTAAGAAGGACCCACATAACGAGGAATCAACTTTCCTTTTTTGCCAAATATCACCATCTCTTTCATAGGTAAAATTTTTAGATACACTTTATAACCTTCTACAAATTCTAACTCCCTTTTCCTATGTTCGGCATAAGATTTTTGTCAGCTATAGGCTGTTTTCAAGTGATTCCTTGTAATATTAGCCTTGTCCAAAGTCTTATAAATAAAATCGGGACCTAAAATTGGAGACTCACCCACTTCAAACCATCCATTTGGAGATTTACATCTCCTACCATACAAGGCTTCATAAGGAGTCATAAATATTGATGAATGGTAACTATTGTTTTAAGAGAACTCGACCAAAGGAAAATGTTTATCCTAATTTCCCTTACTACATGACTAACTCAGTGGGAGGATTTTTGAAGTCTAAATCTTTGACTTACAATGTGATATAGACACCCCTTTGAAATCATTTTACAAGCCTTAAGTAACTCCATTGGGAAACATAATAGGACAATTTATGTATACACTTTTTGTAACCACCGACTCACCTACAAGGTTAATTACCATGAAAAGTTCATTTACAATATCGGGCAAAATATTAAATTGTCTAGATATCAAAGGAGAAACAAAGAATAATGTAGCACCCGGATCAAGCAAAGCATAAACATCAATAGAGAAGACATTTAATATACCGGTCACCACATCGGATGTAACATTCCAGAAAATATCCTCTTCTACTGAAAAGCCTATTAAGTTTTAGAAATAGGTATTGGGGGAACATAGGCAACCTAATGCCCAACATTTAGAAATTTAGGCATATTAGAAAATATTGACTTAAAGGGTTTTAGCTAATTTTCTATGTATTAATAAGCTTGTCTAAGAAATGCGCCTGCAATAAAGACCCTAAGCTAAAAATCTTCATTTTCATCGTTCTCAAAATAAGTGCGAGGTCCGTGTGTAAATCCTAGTCACCATACCACATGACCAATTAAAATGGGCATGTAGATTATGTAGTGCCCAAGGACATAGTGAGGATCCTTGGGACAATAAGTAAACAATCCAAATGAACCATCAAGAATAGTTAGTTAGGAAAGTGTAAGCAACACATGTGCAAGCACATTGAAAAACCGGTCAAGAGGGCGACTACCCTAATCAAATTCAAATAGGGTAGTTAGGGGGCAGGCATGCACAAGGGTCCACCCATGTGGGGCCTAACTCTCTAACCAAAACTATACTCTAACTAATTGAGCTAACTATCTAAATGACCTAGGACAAAAAAAGTAAATTATATAGTTCAATAGACAACCTAGTATCTATCCTAGGATAGTCCAAAAGGGTTATTTATGGTCCTTATGACTTAGGGGTACTTTAGTTATTACCCTTAGTACCTTAATTAATTAAATTAGCAATTTGATTAATTAATTAAAAAAATTATTATGTTTGCCGAATCACTTAGGAAAATTTCAAATTTGACTAAGTTAAATGCTCTCCTGTATTTAGTTAACTTAGGAGGGGTGTTTTAGTATTTAACAAGTTAATTTATTTGATTAACTTAATTATCCTATGTTTAATAAGTCAAGATCAGTTCCTAAGACTTTGACTCACGTTAAAAACCAGAAAATTCACGACTAAAAATCTTACGCAATCGTGAAAAAAACAGTGAGCAAAACGTAGAAGAACTTAAAAGTTCTGTTAGGGGATTTCAAGGTATTCTTCAAGGTTTCATGCAAGGTGATGTTCATAGATTTAATTCTACATAAGGTATGGGTTTTCTATCATGGAATAATTTCTCCAAGAGATCTTTCAAACGTTTTTAATTCATGAATGTCAAAACTAGGGTTGTTCCAAATGATATTGTTGAACGTGTATCTCCCTAGTATCCTTGTTTTCTATTCTATGAGTATAAAGATGTAATATCAAATACGTTTTTGGTATGTGGTGCTAACTGATCATTATGTGTATGTCCTTTATTTGTTAATTACTAATGAGGCCTATATACTTGATTCATATGATTAGGGTATTGGTGTTATGAAATAAAGAATGATGTAAGGCTTAATTGTGTTCGAGAATATGAAGTTTGTTAAAAGTTGATTATGAAGTTAGCTACCGTTAAATGTCGACTTGCTTATATTGAGGAGATAACTATAATACATTCATGGAGTTAATTGACTTGGCTAGTGATAGTATCATAGTTTGATTTATGCCAACAAATTGGCTAGCAATATATTGTCCAACAAGTTAAATAGAATTGGATTACTATGTTATTTGATAAAAAAAAATTGGCTATTGACATTCTCATGAACATTGTCTAGTGAAAGTTTGTCTTATGCCAATAAATTGACTAACAATATTCTAGATTACCATAATATGAAAAAATAGTCTTTGCCAATAAATTGGCTTACAATGTGTTTCTAAAATATGATAGAAAATTGGCTATTGAATAAGTTAAACCAAATTAAGCATGACCAATGCAACTTTGAATTAATAACCAAGGGTATGCAAATCATTGGGACAAGTCCCAACATAACTTTTCCAAATGAACTATGAAAATAAGTACGTACATTGAACAAAGTTTATAACTTTCATAAAGAGTGGTATAAAGCTACCAAATGACATTGATCAATACAAGGTGAGTAATAACATAATTAAAAGTTTAAGAATTATGAAAGTGACCAGAATGAGTCGTTAAAAATAAGTGAGACAAGTCTCACTCACACCTAGACAATTATGCTTAACATACTCACATAAAAGGGTGTTAATTATCGTGAGACATGTCTCATTAACACAGGATGATAATGTAAGGTTAAATTCACATTTCATTGAGTAAAGAAGGGGATGACCTGTTATCCGAAGAGTTAAGTAAACCTAATAACTAGAAGGAAGGTTCCACAACGTTTGAGTCAAACTCTAAGAGATAAGAAAGTAAAGTTAATATGAGCTTAGCACCGATAGACTAGAAATGAGCTTGTTCCAGCACATGTAAGTCTCATGTCTCGGTATGTCTCCTAGTCTTCGAACTATGTTGCCAGCATAGGAACTAGCCAGTGGATTCCACATAAAAGAGCTAGGTATGATGTAGTCTCACTTTTGCCTATGATTCCACCTCTTTTCAGTGTGGGAAAGACACAAGATTTCATGTTTAGATCACATGATCTATGTTTATTATAGATCAAGAAAGTATCCGGCTCAGTTCAGCCGTGAACCCATGTTTTAGTTGTGGGGAAAACACTGACTTGGCTGCACTTTAGCAGGTGAACCTCCCTTTTAGGTGTGGGGTAGACACAAAACTTGGTTCACCTTAACCGGTAAATAACCTCTTTTTGGTGTGGGGGAGACAGTGGATTTTATGTTAACTTGCATTATCTACTTCTGTTAATGCTAAAGAATTCTTTAAAGAAAGTCCGAAAGAATGAAAGTAGCATGTTTACAGTGAACAACATATCAAAGAAGTAGAAACGTATGTTCAAAGTGAACTAGGAAAGTAAGAGCTAGCGAATATCAATTACCAGTATTGATATGATTGAAGTTTTAACAAATTATAGGCATATCAAATAAAGATTGGCTTATCATGACTTCTTATATTAACCAATATATATATATGCCAATAAAGAGAGCAAAACATAATGACTCAATCATTTGGAGGGTGAATATATGCCACAACATCATTACATTATGCAAATGACCAATAAATGGGCATAGCCAATAAGGATTTTCTTATAAAGATTTCATGTCCAATCTAACAAGAATGGAAAGAGTAACTTGTAGTAGGGTAGCCAAATAATTTCCTTAGTCTTTTTTATTACATACTTGATTCATTGTAGGTATGGAACTATAATTAATCATTGCACTTGTAAGTAAAATATAAGATTAAATAGATGTTTGAACTACACAACAAGAAGAAGAAAAAGAATCAAAAATAAACTAAGTATAAAATGAAGAGCTCTCGGGTTTGGAGGAGCAAATTTCAAAATTTTCGCTCGAGTTGTTCTAAAATTATATTCACGATTCTAAGGTCTTATGTTTATATAAAAAATGAGTTTTTTGCTGTTAATACATTAAAATATGTCATTTTCATTTATAGTTCACAAATAAAGAATTAAGAAAGTAGAGTCACTTCACTTTTTAGAAATGACATGTTGTTATAGGAAGATCTTTCCTTGATCATGCATAGTCCATATGTGTAAATGTATGTATGCCCATACTTAGTACAAGTGTGTACTAACCCTATACTATTATTATTTTATAGGCGCAGGTCGGAGAGAAGAATGAAGACTCATTGAAGCGGTTTGGATCAACGATTAGTAGGTCCTCTTGAGTTCGAGGATGCTACACCTATCATTCTAGATTAGTACTTTAGACATAGATAGTGGATGTTGTCCCTAGCATTTCATTTAAGACATTTAGTAAAAGGTTTGTATTAGGGACGTTTGGCCAACTATTAAGATATATTGATTTCTTCATTGAATTTCTTAATCGATTGCAGATGGTTGTTTAGTTTAAGCTTATTAGAATATCACTCTATATAGTAATTATATGAAGTCTATGCATACTTCACTATGCTTTAAAAGTTTTAAATTATCCGCAAATTTAACTATATGACTGTGAAGAAAGCTAAGAAGAGACTTGTCTGCGACCTCTAAGAGGTTAACGACGCCGGTTGCATTCGGATTCCAATATTTGGGTGTGATTTTGGAAGAAGTCTCTTGTTCACCCTTAGAGAAAAGTGCATAAAAGTTATTCTTCTTTCGAGGATCCACATCAGAAAAACTAGCTTGAGTTTACATGCTACCTTCGCCTTGCCCTTTCACATTTGGGCAATCTTTAACCTTGTGGTCACTCTTGCCACACGCAAAGCAATTGTCCGTCCCAACAAGGCAATTACCATAATGTTTCTTGCCACACTTTCCACAACTTGGCTTCTTGTTTGGTGAGCTAGTACCTCTTCACTTTTGAGACTTAGGGTTAGACACCCTATAATCACGATCCTTTGGGAATTTGGAAGTAACTTTATTAGATAACCTCTTCTTTAACCTAGTCTTGTCTTGGATATCAATCCTACCCTTTGAAGATTCACTATCGAAAGACCTTGCCCTTTTTCCATCCATACTCATTCTCTTAACCCTTGTCTCTTCCACTTGTTGAGCATGAACCATGAAACGAGAAATTATGATATTATCATGTAGCATAGCCGAACCACAGCCGTCCTTCAAGTCATCCGACACAGCCATCACAAAGCGGTTTATTTCATCTCTAGGATCGGAAACCAAAGAAGGAGCGTACTTAAAAATTTTAGTAAATTTCAAAGAGCAGTTGTCACGACCCAAGGTACACCCTAGTGGTTACCGGCGTCATCATCCTCAAAGAGGACTAAGACAAGGCTCTTAGTATTCGTCAGCACATATCATAGGCCGAAATGTACGGAATATTAAAACATTTACTTATTTAGTAATGAGGTTTACATAGACCTCTACATAGGAAGAATACATAAGCTTTTCGTATAAACGCATACAACATATATGAATTTAGTCAAATACATTTCCTCACATTAAACCATCTATAAAGTGAATAACAATAGTTTGGTCATAGCAATTAGTCTATAACAATATGCCATATACGCTACAATGAAATTCTCAACATGAAAATGGAATAACTGTCTCAAAACATAGACAAAACTAATAAGGCTTGATAAGTTGCTTTATCCTCGGAACTCATGACAATTCACCAATTTACTAAGAAAAGAGAAACATCTTCTTCTTCATTGAGAACGAATCTCCTCAATGGCCCAAGCCTGAAATGTTTGGGGAAAGTGAGAAAATATGTGTTAGTAAAAACCACATGTACTAAGTATGACTCCTATGCACAAAATCATTAATGCATGAGAAAGGAAGATTTAGTCAAAACCATCCTCTCTATCAATTTAACTCACAATGGATATATAAGAAGCATAATAAGTTAATTAAACATAATAACAACACAACATGTAAATCACCCAAGAAATACTTATGCAATACCAAATATAGAACCCCATAATCCCATCCAAGGTTAAGTATCACATTAAGCAAATTACGTCATACTTACAACATATTTTCATAATATGATTATACCTCAATAGTTACTCATATCTTATTAATCATAACCATAATCGTAATCATAATCATAAAAGAATGCTACTTAGAATCATCCCTTAGGATCCCACATGTGCAATGAGTAAAAGAAGTCACATACCCTCCCTTACCCTATGTACTAGCCTTCAAGACAACCCTAATAAAAGTTCACATACTTACTTATACATTTACTTATACATTAGGGAGATAAGTTCAGTATCAACATGAGACCATGTGATCTACATGCAATCTGGTGTTCAAATCTCACATAGAAAAGAGAGGGTTAACACTTGCCTAAGGTGTAACCATTGGTACATAGCTATCTAGGTGGATCCACTTATCTAGATTCCTATCTGGGCACAAAGTTACTTACTAACGTGTGAGTTTCCATCTCTTGAAATGACAATTAACTAGGGAATCCGGACATACTAACGTGAGGAAACCCATGTGGGAGATCAGACTTACTAACATGAGACCTTTATCTCACTTACATGCCCTTTGGTGCTAAGCAATTATTCCCTTTAGTAATCATCATATGACTTATATACCGTGGTTTCATGGTATTTTTATTGCTTTTTCCTTATGTTTAGGGTGTCCAAAAGCCTTTTTGTAATAATTTTTATGTAAGTTTCTCTTTATTTGCTGGATATCTGTCTAAAAGATGAATGCGGAGGTTTTTGAGCAAGAAATACAGAAAATTACCACCTATGGAGCTTGTGACAGTTTGTCCTACTCGTGACGGTCCGTATGTGGCAACGTAGTGTAGCTGCTGAAGGTATACGGGGAATTCTGACCAAGTGGTTGGTTACAGAGTGCGTGATGAACCATCGTAGCCATGACGGTCCGTCCCGCTGGTACGTCATGAAGATCAGAGAAGAAGTCCCAGTACCCAAATTCCAAGAGCTCAAATGTTTTGGAAAAGAGACCCTCGACGAACCGTTATGCCTGTGATGATCCGGCATACCTGCCGTCGAGGCTAATGAAGAAAGAATCAGAAGAAATTGCACAAGTATGGGACGATGGAATCTATGATGGTCTGTCGTGACCACGACGATCCGTCGCAAGGTCCGTCAACCCATCCGCGTTTAGACAGATTTCCAGAAAATAGAGTCCTTATTTGACTAGGTTTTTATTTTTTATAAATAGTTCGGAAAACCTCTTTTTTGGGGTTAGACTCTTGATTATCTTTAGACTCTTTGTTAGACTCTTTATTATTTTTAGACTCTTTGTTAGACTATTGGTTATTTGAGATTCTTTTGTGGATTAGACTTGGTGATTATTATTACACTTTTGAAGGATATTTAGTCTTCAATTAATTGGATTAATTGTTTGTTGGTTATTTTTGTTGATTAATCAAGTTAACTTTTGGATTTTACTTTTTCTCATTGAAGCAACTGCATGAATTCTTATATCATATATTTGAATATTGTGATTATGACTATTGGTAACTAAACTCCATAACCAGGGTTGTGGGAACCATAGGCGAATAATGAGGTAAAACCTAACTAAA
This sequence comes from Solanum chilense, assembly GCA_032847665.1. Taxonomy (NCBI): domain Eukaryota; kingdom Viridiplantae; phylum Streptophyta; class Magnoliopsida; order Solanales; family Solanaceae; genus Solanum; species Solanum chilense. Next base: position 27,881,748 of record CM064966.1, read on the forward strand.
ATAACAATTCTAGAATAGTGTCTTGCATGTATTGATAATTCTTTCGCTTAGAAGTCTTTTTAACGGATGGCCAACATTAGAACTCGCCTTAATGTTACTTGTCGGACCAAGGAGTTAGATAATAGGAAGAGAATTATCAACATAGATTTAGTGTATACTATCTAAATGGCTAGTATTGTTTGGTACGAGGTAATAACTTAGTCAAATATCGAATATGATGCTTAATATGAGGTAAAGGTAAGGGTTAGTATAGCAACACCCGTAGCCGCACCAAGGTGCGGAGGGAAATTTTCTATATGCCGGACCAAGAATTTAGAAATACATAACTTATCAGTTTGCATACAAGATACTAGGAAAGAATTATTATAGTTAGAATTATCAACTTATGAACCTGTGGGGAACACGTAAACCCTTGTTACTTTTATTTATTGATTAAACTCCAACATTTGAAGCTGTTAGTTTTCTCCTTCAATTTTGCTAGTTATTTTCATTTATTTAAAAATAGAAAACCCCCCTTTTTATCATTTTTGCTTTCCAAGGATGTAATTGACTCAGCAATAGTAATAGTAGATTGAAGTTAAGTCTAAACTATGTTCCTCGTGGGAATGATCTAAACCTCATTAGTTGGGTTATTTACTTGACACGACCGCTTTGCTTATTATTTGAGAAGTAAGTTTGAGCGTATCAATGACATCATATAAGTTTTCATTAGTCTCTTTTAGACTTTAACTAAACAACATATCATAATAGCCCATAGGTGATCAAAAGTGAGAACTATTCTTTCATTTTAAACATAACATTTTAATTCATGAGAAACTACATTCAATCATATAATGATCACATCATAACATAATTTCATACTTCATATCAAATTCATAGATCTAGGGTTAGGGATGACGGATCATTTTCACCGACATGACAACAACAGAATTAGCTATAGCATCATTATCACATCAGCAAATTTCACCTTGCATAATTGAGTCCAAAGGAAAATCAAGATTATAAGTCATTTCCTTTCATGGGACTTCATACGTCAATACCTAAGAAATCTCATCCAAAATATGAAATAGGGAAATTCATGAAGCATTAACATAATAAAAATAAAAATAAACAAGGGACATGTTCATCACCCTCAACAATTACATTAATTAATTCAAGAAATTAGGGTTTTGAGGGAAAGACATGGGTCAACGGAAATCGTAGGAATTCATCAATTAACCATCAATTCATACTTAAAAAACTTTATTTCATCATAAATCATCACAAATAACTCACAATTTTTTTTAGAAAGAAGACCCATGTGAGAAGAAAAACCTTTGTTTTTGGGGGATCTAGAAATCATCTTTTGAAGTACCTATTGGGGAAAGGAATCCAAAGAGTGCACGAAATAATACCTTTTTTATGAGAGATCAACGAAATTGGGTTGAAAATCTTGAAGGCTAGATCTTCTTCTTGGAGATATATTGGTCTTCAATGGAGTTTTGGAGGAAGAGAGTATTGGGAGAGACAGAGAGAGACAGTGATTTTTTTATTTCAACTTGTGGGACTTGATTTTTGTGTTAGAGTGGACCTAAAACTTACCCTTATATATGATATAGTCACCCATTAAATTATTCAAGAGACCCCTAACATAAGTGGGTTTATTTGAGAAGTCAAAAAACCCAACATAGGATTTTCATGATATCTAGGAAGTAGGTGTGCCTCGCGAACCTTATTCCCCAATTTATTTTAAAATTTTTAGTTGAGGCATTAGGGTCCGTGTTAGCCCCGTATTGTGAGGCAAACTTCATATTCCTACGTGATGGTTGCGCAACGCGCAGCAGCTACTAGAATCTTTGGGGTGTCATGACTGTACGTTTTGAACCTCCATAACATTCATCCTATTCAAAGTCTTTTTACAAGTTTTGGACTCCATATGACCCTCCGAAACCTTTACAAAACATAGGGACATCAGCTAATTGAATATTTCTAGTTTCTGGACGTTAAGGCTTTTCTTCATTCCTATGGCTCCAATACTTCTCAAGCAAGATATTTATACTTACGTACGGCTAAAATCATTATTACTAAAAATATTAGGCCCTATTATAGGTCATGCATTTCCGTGGTGTTACAATTCCCCCCCCCCCCCTTAGGAATATTCGTACCCGAATGACACCTTAAACCCTCTATTGGGAAAATGAAACATGACTTAAGACTAGCATCCAACCACAAATAAAATCATAATGAGTCACAACTCATTGGAGGACGTGTAATCTCTCTTAAACATAAAAACATAGTATATACAAATAAGAACTTAATCCACACATACCATTACAAAAGCTCAACTTTTCGTACCAATTAAGGAGGTACTATCTTTTCCATTTCAATATGAGCTCAATATGAATATTAAAATTTTACATGATTGATTTCTTATCAAAACCACATCAAACATTCTAATTATAGTCTTCCATTAAGACTTATAGCACATAACACACTCAAGTGAAAGCCAACATCATAAAAGGACTTAACTTAAGAATGAATTTCTACTATAATATTCACATATATTAAGAAAAACATGATAAGATCAATATGATACATAATATCCATATAAGGAACTACTAATGTCAACCTTGATAGGAGTAAGGGGAAAAGGATGAGGATAACGAGATCTCATGTCAGCCTAGACCTCCCATGCAGCTCCCCCAACAACGAGGTTCTTTCACAGAACTTTTGTGGAGGCAAACTTGTTATTCCTGAATTTCTTAACTTGAGTATCCAAGATCTTTCTGCTACTTTTAATTCAAGGTCTTTCTTTCTATTGTCGCCATAAGATTTTTGCTGAGTAAAAGCCATTTTCAACCTCTCCCTTATGAGTCGAACTTTCTCCGTGGCTTCATACACTAACTCGGGACCAAGAAGAGAAAACTCACCCACTTCAAACCATTTGATTGGGGACCAACACTTTCTACCATAAAACGCCTCAAAAGGTGCCATATTGATACTTGCATGGTAGCTATTGTTGTAGGATAACTCTATTAGTTGTAGGTGATCATCATATTTGCCCTTGAAATCAATCACGCAAGAACTCAACATATCTTCTAGAGTTCGATAGTTCGCTCTGCTTCTCCATCCGTTTGTGGGTGGAATGAGGTGCTAAGATTTATTTGCCTATCAATTCCATCTTGGAAATATTTCCAAAAATGTGAAGTGAATTAAGTTCCCCTATACAAAGTGATAGACAACTTGACAATTTTCTTAATATACAATTTAGCATAGTCCTCTGCTGAGTAATAAACCTTTACCGGAAGGAAGTGGGCTGACTCGATAAATCTATCCACTATGACCCATATGGAGTCATGTTGTCGACGAATGTGAGGTAAACCTTCCATGAAGTCCATGTTTACATCTTCCCAGTTCCATGTGGGAATGTCAATACTTTGGGAAGAAATCCTGGCCCTTGATTCTCGGCTTTGACTTGTTGGCAATTCGAGCATCTAGCCACAAAATTTCTTATCCCGCTGTTCATTCAATTCCACCAATAAAATGTTACGCAAATCTTGATACATCTTGGTGGCCCCCAGGTGAAAGGAATATTGAGTGTCATTAGCCTGTTCCATGATCCTCTCACTTAAACTTCCATATCTGAAACACATAACCTTCCTTGGTACCTAAGTACCCCATCCTCTCTTTGGGAGAATGATTCATTATTCCTTCTAAGAACCAACTCCTTAAACTCCAATAATAGGGGATCAAGATGTTGCTTAGATTTCACATTCACCAGTAAAGACGACTCAAAGTTGTGACGAACGATAAAACCACCCTTTGAAGATTCTTATAATTGGACACCCAACCGTGCCAACTAATGAACATCCTTAACTAATTCTTGCTTCTCATCAACCACATGAGCCACACAACGCATAGAGACTCAACTCAAAGCATCTGCCACCATAATCTTTCCCGAGATAGTACATGACACTTATATCATAGTCTTTTAGAAGCTCTAACCATCTTCCTTGCCGTAAATTCAAGTCTCTTTGGGTTAGTACATATTCTAGACTCTTATGATCTGTGATAGCGTCAACATGCACCCCATACAGATAGTGTCTCAAAATATTTAGAGTAAACACCACGGCCTCAAGCTCAAGGTCGTGTGTTGGATAATTCTTATCAAGTGGCTTGATTTGTCTAAAGGCATACGCTATCACTTTGTCATGAGTCATGAGCACACATCATAGTCCCACTCAAGCGGCATCACAATAAACCACAAACCAATTGGTACGCTCCGATAAGGTCAATACCTGAGCGGAGGTGAGTCTATCTTTTAATAATTGGAAGCTATTCTCACAAGGTTCCGACCATTCGAACTTGGACTTCTTTTGTGTTAAGGCCGTTAATGGAGATGCGATAGATGAAAATATCTCAACAAACCTACTATAATAACAGGACAACCCTAGAAAACTCTTAATGTCGGCAGGACTCAAAGGTGTAGGCCAACTTTTAACCACTTCTGTTTTCCTCGGATCGACCTCAACCCCTTCACTAGAGACAATGCGACCAAGGAAAGCTACTGATGTCAACCAAAATTCTCATTTAAAAAATTTAGCAAAAAATTGGTTATCTTTGAAGCTTGAAAAACTATTTTCAAATGATCCATATGATCATCCTTACTCCTTGAGTATATCAAAATATCATCAATAAAGACAATCACAAAAAAATCAAGATATGTTCTGAAAACTCCATTCCTTAGGTCCATGAAATTCGCCAGGGAATTAGTTAGACCAAATGACGTCACTAGGAATTCAAAATGACCATATCTTATTCGTAATACCATTTTTAGAACATCAAATTCTCTTACCCTAATTTGATGATAACCCGATCTCAAGTTGATTTTTGAAAAGTAACTTGCTCATGGTAGTTGATCAAACAAGTCGTCAATCCTTGGGAGTAGGCACTTATTCTTATTGTGACTTTGTTTAATTGACGATAGTCGATATGCATTCTCAACGACCCATCCTTCTTCTTTACAAATAATACTGGAGCTTCCCATGGAAATATGCTCGGTTGAATAAAACCCTTATCTAACAAATCTTTGAGTTGAGCCTTTATCTCCTTCAATTTGGCTGGGCCATTCGATAAGGAGGGATTGAAATAGGTTGGGTATCCGGAAATTAATCTATGCCAAAGTCAATCTTTTATTCGGGAGGAATTCCGAGAAGGTTGTCGGGAAAGACCTCCAAAAATTTCCTCACTACGGTACTGACTTTATTGGAGGGACCTCAGTTTCGATCCCTATCTCTAACTATGTGGTAAATACAACCCTTTGCAATCAATTTGCAATCTTTTACACATGAAATGATCTTATTCCTAGGATTTTAGTTCCCTCCATTCCACTCAAAAGCGGGTTCATTTGGAAATTTAAAATTGACTACCCTTGTCTTAACAATCAACAGAAGCAAAGAAAACATGCAACCAATCCATTCCCAATATAACATCAATATCTAGCATATCAAGTTATATAAAGTCAACTAATGTAAATCTATTGGGCAAGTGTATAGGACAACCTTTATAGACTCTATCTACCACCACAGAAGCACCCACCGGAGTAGAAATTGAAAAAGGTTTGTCTAATATATCGGGTAGTATAACAAACTTCATGGATACAAGAGGGGTCACAAATGGCAATGTAGCTATCATATCCAACAAATCATATACATCAAAGAAAAATAATTTTAACATACCGGTGACCACGTCCAGTGAGCTCTCTTGATCACTTCGAAATTGGAGATCATATAAGTGGTTCTTCTTAGGAGCATCCGAATTTGGGGCATATTTTTGAGCTTGAGATTTTCCCTTCCTTGAGACATCATCATAGGGCAATCCCTCTTTCCACAACCATAGCAATTACCCGTGCCAACTAGGCACTTACCATCATGTCTCTTATCACATTATGCAGAAAGAGGCTTCTCAACATAAGATCTACCACCTTTCCCCTCTTGGGGCTTGGGAGTAGAAACCTTAATCTTGTTGACCCTTGGAGCATTAGAAGGGCCTTGATTGTGAAACCTCCTTTTGAACCTTGGTTTGTCTTGAACCTCAAATTTAGCCTTGGAAGAATTCCCATCTTCGGTTCTTACCTTGTTCAACTCTCAACCAACTTGCTTAATCTTTTGGTTCTCAATTTGTTCAGCATGAACCATGAGATCAGAGATGTCCATGCTAGGAATCAACATAGTCGACCTACACTCATTAACCACAAGATCGGATATCCCCATAAAAAAATTGTTCATCCTAGCTCTAGTATCTACAACCATAGTCGGAGCACACTTTGATATTTGATTGAACTTGAGGCTATACTCCTTCATGCTCATACCCCATTGATGAAGGTTAATGAATTATTTTATTTTCCTCTCCCTTAGTTCCAATGGAAATAACCTATAAAGGAAGGCCGTTTTGAAAGGTCCCCAAGTAATCTGGCCTACTATAACCGTCATATCATCCTTCCATTTCTCACACAAAGCTTAAGCTACATCATTGAGTTGATAGGAGGCTAGTTACGCCTTTTCGTGAGAACAAACCCCCATAGCGTCAAGAATAATGAATAATTTATCAATAAACCTTTGTGGGTCCTCCTCCAGCGTAGAACCAAAGAATGTAAGGGGTTTCAACCTTCTGAAATCCCAATACTTGATGTAGTGGTGTTAGCATTGGTGTTCACTAGCACCCTTGCATCCCTAGAAACTTGGGTAGCCAACAATTGAGTCAAGATATTTATTGACGACCTTAAATCAATGCTAGACAGATCCCCTTCTTTATTAGGATTAAGGGTTTTGAGATCTTAAGGGGAAACCGCCTCATTCAAATTCTACTCTTCGGCCCTTCGAGCATCATTCCTTCTTGTATTCATTGCCTAAGAACTATAAAAGGGTTATAGGAAAGGACTTAATAGAGTTAGGACTCTTAGGCACAACAAAGTAATAACAAAAGAGTGAAAGTTCCTAAGCATCACATAGTCTCTCATTCCTCTATGTAGCACGCTTCACAATAATGAATAGAACCCTACATACATGTATTTTAGTGAGACATCGATCCTAAAATTTACTTTAAACTAATTATCTGACACCAAGTTTGTAACGACCCAAGGTACACCTATCCGTTATCGGCGGCGGCGTCCTCGAAGAGGACTAAGACAAACCTCTTAGTAGTCATCATCACATATCATAGGCCAAAATGTACGGAAAATTAAAAGTTTTACTTGTATAGTAATGAGGTTTACATAGACCTCTACATAGGAAGCACATAGGATTCTCGCATAAACAACTTACAAAATGTAGGAATTTAGTCTAATACTTTGCCTCACATAAACCATCTATAAAGTGAATCACAATAGTTTTGTCATAACCCTTAGTCTATTACAATATGCAATATAGGATATAATGAAAGTCTCAACATGAGAGTTGGATAATTGTCTCAAAACAAAGACAAAACTAATAAGGCATGATGAGTGGCTTTATCCTCCGAACTCATGAGAGCTCACCAATTAACAGGGCTAAGAGCCAGGTCTTGTTCTTCAATGACAACGAATATCCTTGATTGCCCAAACCTAAAATGTTTGGGAAAAAAGGACAAAATATAGGTTAGTATAAACCACATGTACTAAGTATGGCTCCTATGCACAAAATTATCAATGCATGAGAAAAGAAAATTTTAGTCAAAATCATGTTCTCTATCAATTTAAATCAACTTGCATATATAAGAAGCATAATAAGTCAATTAAACGTAATAGCAACACAGCATGTAACTCACTTAAACAATACTTGTGCAATGCTAAGGATAGATTACCATAATCCCATCCAATGTTAAGTATCACATTAAGAAACCCACTTCATACTTACAACATATTTTCGTAATATACTTATACATCAATACTTACTCATACCCTATTCATCATAACCATTTTTATAATCACAATCATAAAAGAACACTAGTTAGAATCACCCTTAGGATCCCACATGTCCAATGAGTAAGAGAAGTCTCATACCCTCCATTACCCTATGTAGTAGCCTTCAATAAAACCCTAATAAGAGTTCAGATACTTAACTTATTCATTTGCTGTTACAATAGGGAGTTAATTGCAATAACCGACATAAGACCATGTGAGATACATGGAATATGGTGTTCTACTCCCACATCGAAAAGAGAGGGTTAACACTTTCCTAAGGTGTAACAATTCGTACATAGCTATCTAGGTGGATCCACTAAGCTAGAGTCCTATGTGGGAACATTGTTAAGGGTTAAGGAGATTGTTGCTAGAAAACTTGAATTACGAACGTGCAGGTTTCCATCTCATGAAACAACACATAATTAGGGAATCCGGACTTACTAACCTGAGGAAACCCATGTGGGAGATCGGACTTACTAACATGAGACCTCCATCTCACTTATATGCCCTTCCGGTGGTAAGCAATTATTACCTTTTGAAATAATCATATAAGAGCATACAAGTTCAATTTACTCTTTTATATACCTTTTAGTAAAAATATTATTATAATAGCTCATAGGTGATCAAAAGTGAGAACTATCCTTTCACTTTAGACATTACATTATAATTCATGAGAAACTACATTCAGTCATATAATGATCACATCATAACATAATTTCCTACTTCATAGCAAATTCATAGATCTAGGGTTAGGGATGAGGTATCTTTGTCACCAACATCACAACACTATTAGCTATGGCAATATTATCACATATAAAATTTCACCTTTGAATAATAGAGATCAAAGAATAATCAGGATCATACCTCATTGCCCATCATGGGACTTCATACTACAATAACCAAGAACTCATACCCAACATATGAAATAGTTCAATTCATGAAGTATTAACATAATTAAAATCAATGTAAACAAGGGACATTTTCATCACCCTGAACAATTCACCTTTATCAATCCAAGAAATTAAGGATTTGGGGGAAAGACATGGGTTAAGGGAAAATCATAGGAATTCAGGAATTGACCCTCAATTAATACTTAAAAAACATTAATTCATCATAATTCATCACAAATAACTCACAATTTCGTTTTAGAAAGAAGACCCATATGAGAAGAAAAACTGTTATTTTGGGGGGACCTAGAAGTCATCTTTTGAAGGACCTTTTGGGGAAACTAATCCCAAGAGTGAAATAAACCATACATTATTGATGAGAGAGACATTATTTATTTGAAAAACTTGAAAGATTGAGCTCTTGGAGCTCTATGGTCTTCAAATGGAGTTTTGGAGGAAGAGAGAATGTCGGGGGGAGAGAGTGATTTTTTTTATTTCAACTTGTGGGACTTTATTTTTGTGTTAAAATTGAACTAAATATGACCCTAATAAACTATATAGTAACCCATTAAATTATACAAAATACCCTTCACTTAAATGAGATGATTTGAGAAGTCAAAACAGCCAAAATACGACTTTTACGATATCTGGGAAGTAAGTGCGCATCACGAAACTAATTTCCCGATTTATTTTCAAATTTTGAGCTGAGGCAGTAGGGTTTGTGTCATTCATGCGTCGTGAGGTAAATTTCAGATTCCCACGTGATGGCTGCGCGTCTTGCAACAGCCACCAGAATCTGCTTGCGCGCAAGCTGCCTTGGCAGCTTGCTCGCCCAACTACGGGTCCTCCCAACGGACCCTTACGGTGGTCCTTGGATTTTTGTGACTGTAAATTTTGAACCTCCATAATACATTCTACCTATTAAAAGTCTTTTTACAAGTTTTTTACTTTATATGACCCTCTGAATGTTTCACCAAACATAGGGACGTCAGCTAGTTGATAGTTTTCAAACGTTAAAAGTTTTCTTTAATCCTATGGCTCCAATACTTCTCAAAAAAGTTGTTTATGCTTATTTAGTTATAAAATCACTATTATTCAAAATATTAGGCCCTATTATAGGTCACGGATTTCTGGGTTGTTACAGTAGTCAAGTACACTCATACCGCCTTGACAAAGGTTAATGAATTCCTCCACTTTGGCTTCCCTCTTCTCCCAAGGAAAAACTCTATCAAGAAAAGCCTTCTTGAAAATCTCTCATGTTATTGTTACACCTCTTAAATTCCTATTATCTCTCCATTGGCCGAACCATGTTTGGGCAGGGCCATATCTTTGTGTTGGTAAGTGGCTAACTCGCCCTTCTCGCTAGTATAAAACCCCATAGAATAGAGAATCTTGTAGGTTTCATCAATGAACTCCTGGGGGTCTTCCTCAAATTTGTACCCATAGAAAGTAGGGGGATTCATCCTTTGGAAATCCCTCAAACGAGACTCCATGGTGGTAACATGTTTGTTTGTTCGGGGTATAACCTCCTAAAAGCATGGGCCTTCATGGATTGAGCTTCATTGGTGACGGCTTGTGCTTGCATAGTGATGGCTTTGGACATTTGTAGAAATGCTACCCTTATGTCCCCATCCGTCAATGGTGGAGGATTGACAGGGACTTTGGTCATCATTAGTAACTTCTTCAAGAGGAGGGACTTCATTGCTTTGGGAGGAGCTCCCGCATTGGCAATATCTTCATCAAGTCTTCGAGCAGATTTTCATCGAGTATTCATTACCTATAATCACAATAAAATGATTAGCTTTTAAGGAAACATAGAGTCAAGACTCTAGAGGCACGATATTGGATTTCCAAGAATAGGAGAATTTCTTAAGCATCTTACAGATTACTATTCATAAGTGTGACGCGCTTCACAATTATGAATAAGAATATTCATTGACGTTGTTAAGTGAGACATCGACTCTAAATATATTCAACATCATGCACTGATACCAAGTTTGTCACATCAGGGGAGCACCACCTAGACGTTACCGATGTCGTTGTCCTCATCAAGGACTAAGACTATCCTCTTATCTTACATCGTTACATTCATAGGTTAAAATGCAGAATACTTAAAAAAATTTCTTCTATCTGTCATGAGGTTTACATAGACCTACCACATAAACATAATATAGTCATATCAAGTATACATAGACCCTTTGTATAAGAAGATTACATAGTCTTCTACATTTATTGCACATATATACATAAGATATAACATAGTCTTAAAACTGGATGTCTCATCTCATAACCATCAAAACAAGAGTATAAAAATTGTTCATAACACATATATCAATACAATAAAATCAACATATAGGCAATACAATCTTTTAGTATTCAAATGAAAGGAAATGAAAATATTATCTTTAAGACTAATAAACATCCAATGCTAGAAAGTGGCATTGTCCTCGAAGTAGTGAGGACCTACCTAGCTAGGAGAATGAGAATCCATGTCTTCCTTCAAGAGTTGTCACATCACTTCAATGACCGGAACCTAAAATGTTGGTAAAAAAAGAGAAAATGGGGTTATCAAATCACTTGTATAAAGTATGAGACCATATGCACACACAACATAAAACCATGCTAAAGGGGGAAATTTCATTAAATATGCAATTTATTTTGAAAAGACTTATGCACATTCAAGAACCCATACCAACCAATAAGAAATATTCATTAAGTCAAGACCATGTATATCACAAGACCATCAATACTTAAGTCTAGTCAAGACAACATGAATATCGACATAATTGAGCACATAATCGAGACAACTCTTACATCAATTTATAATATCAACAAGTATGTATAATAGTTCATAAAATCATAACAAAATCAAAACTATTACTCATGACCCCTCATTAAGTCCACTAGTGCAATTACTAAGCAAATCCCAATAACCTTAATCAATCAAGTAAACTCAACAAGAACCATAAACAGTGTCCAACTTCATATAGCATATCATTAAGAGTACATATAATCATACTTTAGCAATAAAGACCAAACACATGTTCACAAGTGAAACCAATCATCATATACTATTATCAACAAGTAAGATAATCATATCATATTATTTACATTTATAAGAATATACATATATAAGAACATCCTCCTAAGACTTCCCTCAAGGTTAACTAGTATAATATAAAGGTAGAGTCCCATACCCGTACCTAGACTAAGATAAACCCATTCGGTCATCCTAGTGGGAGTTATTTAACCTTTTGGGAACATGTTTTCTTAACCTACATAGACCACATGAGCTAAGTACCCTACACCGAAGGAAGGCAGACTACTTACAAAGGTAGTACCAACACAAGAACATAGCATCTAGGTAAATTCACTAGCTAGTATTCCTATGGGAGCAATATTGTTCAAGAACTAGGAGATATAGTTGGGACCCTTTTTATGCTACATGCATTATAGTCTCCAATCTCATGAGTATATTAATTATCCTACCTTCCCTATGTTGTAAGGAACAATCCTCACTCTAGTACAATCGGTTCTAAGATAGAGTCCCTTTTGAAATTTCTTTAATGCCTTTATCAATAATCATAGCTTAATGTAGGTCATAGGGGCTATTCCTTATTTAAAAATCATCATAGGTCGATAATAATTGCATGAGTATTTTCCTTTCATTGTAATTCATACATGCGAGGTTAGAACATTTACATATCACATCATGATAAGGCACATTGGTAAGTTATCATTATCCTTATATCATTTACATCTTAGCCAACAACTTAAAATCCATAGGTCAAGACATTTTAATTCAACGTCATACCAACAATATCAATATTAATATAAGATATACTTCAATACAACATTATCTCTTAATCACAAGTAATCATAATTGAAGTAAAGAATAGAGATCACAAGACTTATCCAATCTCCTTCACAATTCCACCATCAAGGTCTTAACATCAACCACCCAATTCAACCCAATCATTTTATAATATCATCACACAATAACAACCAACATAATTATGAATTCAATTGATCCACAATACAACAATTCATCATTAGTTCATAGCCTAGAATTACAGACTTAGATCAAGTTCATAATCTACTTGACAACTTAGGTCAATTACTCAAGAACAAGCATAATTGGATTACAATATATCACAATATACTCATAACTTAGCATCATATCAAAGTATGATAGCAATTCAAAAACTAACTAAACCAACTTTATCAATAATATACAATTCAATTAAAGATCACAACCTAGGGTTAAGGGGAAATGACCATCTTCCACAAACTAGGTCATATCATCAAGAATTAGTATAATGTAACCATAATACATGTTAATATACTCATAATGGGTAAAAGTATTCATAAACAAAGCAATTTACAAGATCAATTTCGTATTGGAAGAAAACCCACTTGAATTTCATACTTTTGAAATCAATTTGGAGAAGCCTTTCGGGGAAAGATATCCCAAAGGTGAATGGAATCCCATACCTTACTAGTTGATGAAGTTTTATGGATAAATTTGATACTTTACATCCGTATAACCCTCCTTTTCTTGGTATTCAATGGTTTTCTTTGGGAGAGAGAAAGAAGAGAAAAGTACGAGCAATTTGGTGTTGGGAAATTATGAGGGTTAGGTTTAGTCTAATTAGGTTTGGGTTCTTTATAGGATTCATTAGATAACTTAATTAGGGATACCTTAACCCCTAAAAAATTAAATAACCATTTATTTAATCTAATTTTACTAACCACAAACGTGCAGCAAAACAGTTCCTTGAAAGACGAAACCCCGACTAACACGTCATTTATCAATCAACGGGCACTGTTCACGGCCATCCTGTGCAGTCGTCATTTTTGTCATAGAGTTGTCCAAAACGACTTCCCAATAAATTTTCTAAGTGTGAATAGATGTTAGCCATGAACGCCCCATCGATTGGACCACTCCTCGTCTATGTTCCACGTTGGTTAACATTGTCACTTGATAGTTTTTAGCCACATCTACAGGGTCCTCCTCAAGGGCCCTTGGTTGTTCCTTGGGTAGTCGTACCCAAATGTTTCGATTATAAACTGACTCTTATACGTGTATTACACCTTACCACCAAATTTCATCATTTTCTAACTCTTAAGACTTAGTTAAATAGGCTAACTCACACTAGAACCTCTTGAACTAGTTTTCGAATGTCATGGACGTTCCTTGACGTTTTGATTATAGAACATCCAAAATGACTTAGATACATTACAATTGACTTGTAAACAGTGTTAAAACTTTTAGAATCTCATTTTAGGTTATATATTAGGCTTTAGACTTCCGGAGTATTACAAATGCATTCACTTCACACCTTGATGTTTAGTATTTCAATATTGTCTCTTAGTTTCTCAAGAAGTTATTTAGAATTTTGTGATACATGTATCTAGTAAATTATGATATATGTATTTATTTATTTGTTCAATACCTTTGGTTTACATTATTACTTGTAAAAATATAGATGTAGTTGATGATAGTAATCATATCAAGTTCCTTTAAGTAGCCTATATAAAACTTGAGTGTTTTCTAGAGACAATATTCTCCTTCCGTATTCCTACACTTTCAATGTTAGGGATGTTGCTAATGTAATTGAGAGATACTCAATAGACTTTCCAAAAAAGGATATGCTCCATACTATTGATGAACAAAATTGTTAGAAGGTAGAAATTAAATATTTGAACTTTTATTTCCCGAGTTAAAGCACTAACTTGCATCTTCATTGAACATAACATTTTTATTCACCAATTTTCACTTACCTGATTATATAACTTATAGGCTTTGGGTTGTTTTATAAATTCAATAAAGATATATGTTTCATATGTGAGAAAATCCTTTAACAATTCCATTGATGTTAATCTTTAAGCAAGCTAGATCATAAAAAATTCCTTTTCATAATTCATGCAAAACATTTCATGAAAACTTCTTTCATAAATTCAAGATTCTTTATGAATTCGTGTCTTTTAGGGTTGATAATGGATAATAAAGCTTGGGTTCATGTGAAACACATGCAACTTACCAAGGACATGACCCTAGTGAGGAGTATATGAAGGTCGAATATGAGAGCAGAAGGTAAATATAGTAGTCATGCGTTGTCTAGATTCCCTTATCAATAGTATTGGAAACTTTTTTTCCTATTTTCTTAGACATTTATTTAATCGCTATTTGTTTCATTTGCTTCTGTTATAGTATTGTTTGTTGGTGCTACCAGCATTATGAACTGCACTTTCTTTCATTGTTAGTTTTTCATGCTTTACTTGAGTTGTGGTCTTTCGGAAAATAACCTCTCTACCCTCATAAGGTAAGGGTAAGGTTGTGTGCATTCTTTCTAGAGTATATGTTCCAAACTAGGTTGACTGGAAGACTCCATATATTTTGGAAACATTTAAACGCAGATTGCCTGAAACAAAAAATTTATGTTTATCACTTCTCTTGTAAACGCACCGTAATTCTGCCTTTCATATGCTTTTGCCTGTCTAAGATAAAGTTCAAATCTATGTAGAGATGCGTCTTAATTATAGTGGAAGTATTGATAAGAGTTTTAAGTATATATAAAGAATTATCTATATAAGTGGAAATTGTTTCTCGACATCTAAAATTATTCATTTACCTTATAACAAACCTATTTTCTGCTTACAATGTCAAATCTTATAGCTCTTTGAAAGATTTTTCATGCTTCCACAGTGTTCGTGCAGGTGTGAAAAGATATTAGTAAGGGAGAAGAAGAGTACTAAATTTTATATAGCTTTGGTACCTACACCGGTGTAAAATGTTTTTCTTATGGACTTTTGGCATTATCTATTAGGCAGGCACTCTAAGCTAATTGTTTTTGTTGTAAATAGGAGGAAATTAAGTACTTTTTACTGCATTTGGTGATATGTTTTTTCTTGTATTTAAATTATAATTTTTTTAAAAAATAATTACTGTATATGAGAATTTGTTAGGTTATCTAGAATATCTCACAATTTGAAATAGGTAAGAAACTAAAAATATTCAATTTTGGAAACAAAGGGGAAAAAGTCTAAAATATTTGTCTAAGTTCAGAAATTGAGTTTTGGTCATTTCCAAATGGCTATAACTTCTAGATCATGATGAGTTAGAGATATTTCTTTATATGGTTGGGAAGACCTTGGATATATCTTTACAATGCCGCAAAGGTTGCTCTTTTTCGATATCGTATGAGTGAGATACGTCTATAAGAAGTTGTGTTGTTGAATACAGAAAACCAAAATCCAAATTTTAGGAAGGGAAAACTAGTATTTTCACCAATTAATTCATATTTCGTTTTAGGAGTTTATTGGGGTAAAACTAAGTTTAGTTAAGTGTGGAAGATTTGAAATTATGCTTATGGCATGGAGAAGAGATAAAAGAAGAAAGAAAGGGAGACAAGTCAAGGAATTCGCCAAGAACGTCAACATTTATTAGTGGAATTCGCCGAGGTGATCCTTATTAAGTTATGTCAAATCTTTTAGTTTTGACTAATTTTAGCCGTACACCAAGCTTGTTTAAATTCAACAATTTTCGAATTGGTTTATTTAGAATAGTGAAGTTCTTGAAGAAAACTGTTGAATTTATGTTGGTTGAGTTGTTGAATGCCTAATTTTGTTTTGATGCGTAGATTCCGGATTATTTTTTGAGTTTGAGCTATTGGGTAAGGGTTGTTGAGATATATTAGGTAAGGGTTGTTGAGATATATTGTGTAATGAGTTGTTGATATCTATTTGTTTTTTTTATGAATTATAATCGTTAGGGTTTGGGAAAAGAACTATGGAGGGTTAGGGGTTTTGAATTTAAAAATCAGAGGAAAAAGTCGTCAAACACACTTGGGCAGCACCACGCGCGGCGTACCCTATCTGCGCAAAAAGTCCTGGCGCGGCACACGTGCACTGTACCAAGATAAGGCCTTTGAACTAGGGGCCTGGTGCAGCGTGCCCAGATGCTCTTGAATCGGCTTTTTTCTCTCAGCTTCGTGGTTTAGCCTATTTAAGTCCTTCTAAAGTGTATTAGCACTTTTTCAGTGATTCTAACTACTTCAAATGATTTCTAAACACCTAGGACTCACCAAACACGTGAATCATAACCTTGAATTCATAATTTTATTCAACAAAACTTAAATCAAAGTCAAAGAAGATAAGAGTCCAGTCTAGAGTTATGAAGCAAGTCCAAAACAATGTTCTTAAAGGTTTACAAGAGTCTTTAGTAATGTGTAAATTTTATTTTGAGATTCAAATTTCATGTAAGTACCAAGTAAATAGTTGATTTAATTTCTCAAAATTTATAAGGGAACTAAGTATTACCAAAGAGCTGATTTAAGACTCAAGTTCAAGCTAAGTAAAGAGTAAAGAGTCGAGTTTATTTCTCAAAAGTTAAAAGCGAGCTATGTATTCTCTAAGAGTTTATAAATGTTTTCACATTTAAGATAAGAGTAAACTAAGATTTTCAAAGGACTTTTGAGAAAGAAAAGGGAACATTGATTCCAAGAGTAAAGCTAAGTGTTGAGCAATTATCTAAACCCAAAGAAGGAAGTTGTTTTTAAGACACATGAACTAAATAAATTTTAGGAGTAGTATTGAGCACCCGTATGGGGATGTGAGTTCATAAAAACTCATGTCTCGATAAACAATGCCATAATTGGTATTAATGGGTTATACTTTTTGGATGATCACATAAGTTAAGTTACTGGATCAACTAAGTTAAGTGGTTCTATGCGACGGCAAAGTATATGATAGTTATGGCAGTGTGGCCAAGAAGTTGTATCACCACTTAGACTCATAGTAGTGGTTGCCGATTACAAAATCTCCCCCTCAGACTATACTACCTCATATATAAGTAAAGTAGTGTTCTTTTTTGCATTTTCTTTAACGAACTTAGTTTTTTATTGTTACAAGATTTTATATATTTCATCTGTGTTGTTCCTTTATATTTAGTCAAGTTATTCATTAGTTGAGAGGAGCCAATATGTGTGTTCCTTCGTACTCTTTTTTAAGCTTAAGTTGTTGTTAGCATTCCAACTCGCGTACTTGTAAATTCAATGTACTGATATCATTTTGCCTACTTCGTATCATGATGCAGAGACAGGTAACCTGGATCAAGATTATCGAGTTCCATGTTGATCCAGCCGAATACCCAAAGTCAGTTGTGAGCCCTCTTGCATTCTGGACACGAATTTATCCCAATATCCATCTTAGTTGTAACTCCCTGTATCAAAAGCAGACCAGAAATCAGCTTTATAGAAATTTGCTGGTGCAATCTACGGTCACCAGTATACTAATCTACGACTTATATTGTAGGTTCGTGGTTCACCATTGTAGACCTTTCCAAAAAACAGTTAAGAAATTTTACTATGTATCGACCCATGGACAAACCTACAGTCCATAAGTGAGACCATGGTACATGGAAAATAACGCATTACCCAGCCTCTTACAGGAACCACACTTGACCAGTATGGTTCGTACATATACCTACCAACCATTGGTGAAGGTTACCTGTTAGTTAGGGGCAAAATATCTAATTGGGTTAACTTCATGTAAGAACCTGAAAATCACTATGCTATGTAATGCTTAAACGTACCTAGAATGCCAGGATTAGATCGGGTTCACATTGCTTGTTGCGCGTAGACCCAGACCTCAGAACCAATGCACTAGCCATGCAAACCAACTTTGTGAGTTAGTTGAGCTAGATAAGGTGAGAATCAACCATGTAGGGAACCCGAATTGAAGAGATTCACTCGAATAAGTTTTTACCAGGCTTGAAAGGGGTAATCTTAGGTTTGGAGGGTCTAGGTATAATATAGTTATTTCCAGCTAGGGTTAGTATAGTAATTACCCTAAGTATTTAATTAATTAATGAATTAATTTAAAGAGGAGGGCATTGTGATAAAAGCTTTGCAGAATTGAAAACTAGATTGACTACAACTCATGTCTTGACTCTACTAGAGGGTTTAGATGGTTACGTGATCTATTGTGATGCATCTAGACTTTGCTTAGGTTGTATGTTGATGCAACGACATAAGGTTATTGATTATGCTTCTAGACAACTTAAGGTGTATGAGAAGAAATATCAAACTAATGACCTCGAGCTTGCAGCAATGGTGTTTTCACTAAAGATCTAGAAACATTACTTATATGGTGTTCATGTACATGTGTTAACTGATCATAAGATCCTTCAATATGTGCTCACCCAGAAAGAGTTGAATCTTTGCCATAGGAGATGGCTTGAGTTCCTTAAGTATTATTATATGAGTGTGCATTTTCATCATTGTAAGGCGAATATAGTCGTTAATTCTCTTAAAATATTATCTATAGGTAGTGTAGCCCATGTTGACGAGGAAATGAAGGAACTAGTAAAGGATATTCATAGGCTTGCTCGCTTTAAAGTTCGCCTTATGATCATATAAGACAGTGGTGTAATAGTTCAGAATAGGGAAAATATATTCTTTGGTAGTGGAGGTTAAGGAAAAGCAATACCGTGATCCGATCTCGCTTGAACTTAAGGGTGCAGTCAATCATTAGATAGTGGAGTTTTTATCCATAGGGGGAGATAGTCCTCTTTGCTACCAAGGTAGATTATGTGTTCCTCGTGTCGATGAGCTGAGAAAACATATTCTTATAGAAGACCATAATTCTATATATTATGTACATCCAAGTGCCACTGAGATGTACCGCGATCTGCGAGATGTCTATTGGTGGAATGACATGAAGAGAGATATAATAGATTTTGTGAATAAGTGCCCCAATCGCCAGTAAGGCAAGGTAGAACATCATAAACCATAAGGTATGAATCAAGAGATCCACATTCCTACTTGGAAGTAAAAAGTGATCAGTATGGATTTGATGCAGGGTTGGGTCTTACTCAAAGACATCATGACTCCATTTGGGTGATAGTTGACAAGATGACTAAGTTTTCTTGGTTTTTCTTAGTCAAGACTACAGATTCGACGGAGGACTATGCCAAGCTTTACATTAATTAAATTGTGAGGTTGCATGGGTTTCCTTTGTCTATCATTTATGATAGAGGTCCTCATTTTACTTCTTATTTCTGGAAGTCATTGCATAAGGGTCTTGGTAGTCAAGTTAACCTTAACACATCATTTCATCCGCAAAAGGATGGATAGGCAGGACCATTCAGAACTTAGACCATATGTTCAAAGGTTGTGTGATGGATTTCAAGGGTAGTTGGTATGATCACCTTTTTCTTATTGATTTCGCCTACAAAATAGCTATTCTAGTATTAAGATGGCCCCTTATGAGGCACTATATGAGCGTAGATGTAGATCTCATGTTGGTTGGTTTGAAGTACGTGAAGCATAATTTATAGGACAAGATTTAGTCCTTTATGCTATGGAGAAAGTGAAACTCATTAGAGATAGACTTAAGACAACCCCGAGTCGTCAAAAATCTTATGGAGATGTAAAGCGAAGGGAACTAGAGGTCCAAGTTAATGACTTGATTTTTCTAAAAGTGTCACCAATGAGGGGGTGATGAGATTTGGAAAGAAAGGGAAGCTCTATCCTAGATATGTAGGACCTTACAAGATCTTGAAAAGGGTCGTCAAAGTGGAATATGATTTAGGGTTGCCGAAAGAATTATCAGGAGTGCATCCTATTTTTCACATCTCGCTCTTGAAAATGTGTGGGTGATCCATCCTCTACACTGGCATTAGAAAGTGTGGCGGTGAAAGATAGGCTTTATTATGAGGATGTACCATTTAAGATTCTTGATAGTCAAGTTAGAAGATTGAGAAACAAAGAAGGCGCTTCAGTCAAGGTTCTGTGGAGGAGTTTGACCCTAGAGAGAGCTACTTGGGAAGTAGAAGTAGCCATGAAAGATAAGTATACTCACCTCTTTCCTTCTGATCCCATTCCAGCTTGAGTTAATAGTTCCTCTTCAGTTTTTCAGTCATTCATGCATGAATTCAACCTTAAAATTAGGTTCTCTCGGTTTGTACTTGAATTTAAGAATATTTGGATATTCTTGGAATTCAATTCAGCCATAAACATAGTTTCAGTGTCTAGTGGTACAATTGCAGATCTATCCCTCTATTAAAGCTAGATAGTCATAATTCGAGGACGAATGTTCCCAAGAGGGAGATAATGTAACTCCATGTATCCAAAATTGACAAGTATCAACTTTTCAAAAATTTGTAGGTGCAATTTACGGTCACCATCTAGAGATTATAGTCTGATATAGGCCCCGTACTATGGGTCTGTTGTCCACCACTTTAGCCCGTTCCAAAACTCAGCTCAAAAAATCAACTAAGTCTCGACCAACGGACAAGCCTACATTGCGTAAGTCAGACAACGATCTGTGGTCTGTGTCCATGTATCAATACCCCTTTATCCATACTCATACAGGAACCATGATTGACCACTACGACCCAGAGATAAACCTATCGACCGTAGTTGAAGGTTAGCTATTAGTTAGGGGGAAATCGTTGATTGGGTCAACTTCAAATGTTCATAACTCTTAGCACAAAATCAGTTAGGTGTCTTATGACCTATGATATGATATATTATAGATTCACTTTTCCGACACCGTTGAGTTTGCTAAAATACAACCGCCGAGTCGGACCCAAACGATAGACCGTTGATTTGATGATGGCCCGTTAGTCCAATTCGTTAATATCTTTGACAACGATTATTTTAGGGATCATTTGGTCTTTTCCTAATTTGTTTAACCCCTAAGATGTGTCTTTTAAACCCTAAATCATGAGATTTTAGTCAGTTTAAGCCTAGAAAATAGAAAAAACCTACATAAGTCAAATTTTAGGGATCGACATATCGTACTATTGGTACATCATTTGATTCTTAGAGGGTGACATCCGAGGAGAAAAAAATATTTCTAAGTTCTGAATGATAGAAGTAGTCTATAGACCTTCATTTGATTGACGGTCCGTCAGTTGATTCGTCAATTAAAGACGCGTACATGGACAAAACTTTACTTATTTGAATTATTTTTTCATTTGGACTTTGTTTTCTATATTTATGGTAGTAAAACCTCATTTTTGGGGTTAGATACTATTACTTTTGTTTTATTTTGTGTATTGGATATATGTTTTTGCAACTTTCATAATTATTGGATTTTATTATTTGGTTTTTAATATTGTGCTTGAAATTTAAAGTCGGTTTTCTTTGTTTATTCTTCTTGATATGTAGGTTCATGACTTCTACATCTAAAACTATGATTTGTGATCTTTCTAACATGTGTAACTAAATCCACAACTAGGAAAGTGGGGACCATGGTTAATTAACAAAGTATAACTAGCTAGTAAGCGATTCTTGAAAAGTGTTTTGCATGCATTTGTATGATTTCATTTAGAAGTCTTGTTAACGGTTGCCAATGTTAGAACTAGCCTTGTTGCTACTTGCCGGACCAAGGAGGTTAATAAGAAAATTTATCAACATATATTTAGTGTGATACTATCTAATAGGCTAGTCCCGATTGGTGTGAATAATAACTAAGTCATACATCGATTATGATGTCTAATATGAGTTAATGGTAAGGGTTAGTAAAGTATACACACGTAGCGGACCAAGGTGCGAGGTAAAATTCTATAGATGTATGACCAAGGATTTAGAGATACCTAACTTATTGATTTTCATGGAATACATAGGAAAGAATTGCTATTTCTAGGAATATTGCGTTAAAAATTGTGGGCAACCAAATACCCTAGTTACTCTCATCTTGAAAAAAACCAAAGTCTACTTTTATCCACTTAATTACGACACTATTTAAGAAATGTTTTCCACAAAAAACCCACCATTACTTAATTGTTTCGGAAAGATATTGAATAAATAACTATAATTGTTAATTAAATTTAAGTGTATTCAATTTACCTCGTGGATTGACCCCAACCTACTAGTTGGGTTCTTTACTTGATAACGATCGCTTATACTTCTTTAAGGAGGTGTAATTTAAGAATACCAGCATGCCTTTATACCTTTGGCAGACTATATTGGGTCATCTCAATGGATCGTATAAATAGGTTTCCAAATTTAGCTCAATTGGTTTTATTATCAGTTATTAGTAGCTCCGACAACTCAGTAAGATTCCATTGCATTGACCATTTATTAGTTTATCCAATATTGAATTTTAGCATGTTATAAATTGGCACTGCATTCACTTATCTCAACATTCAGTATATCATGATTAGAATATTATACTTGCTTTTGTGCTTGTTCTGTTATGCATTATTTCATATTTACTATATCCTACATGTTCAGTACCTTCCAAGTACTGACTCACACGTGTGCTACATCTTCTCATGATGTAGGTTTAGGTTCTCAGTATTCAGATCACGCTTAAATTGATTCCCATTCTCCATTTCAGCAAAATCAGTGGTGAGTATTCATTCTTTGAGGACAGTAATCATAAGTTCATTTTAGTATTTTAGTCCTTTAGTTTCAGTTTTTACTAGACTTCGTTGGAGGCCTGTCCCGACATTTTTTGTCAGTTAGAGGCTATTTTCAGACATAGTTAGTTTCAACATAGTATCGAGTTAATATATTCTTTGTATTAAACTCATCAGTTGCCATATATTTCAATTTTAGCATATTGGTATTCTCCATCTTTTCATATTATTTATGATTTATTATTTGCACAATTTTATTATCTTTAGAATGCTCATGATCATGCCAGCAGGGCTAGCTTGAGATCACTTGTGGTCCTAGGTCCCATGTCTGCGTCTCGGGTGTAGCTCGGGGCGTGACATTAGTAATATAGAGGCTTCATATATAGTCAGACAGTTTAGTTTTGAGTCACTTATCTAAGTATTATAGATATTTTTTTATGATACTTAAGTTTCTAATTATCACTAGATTATATTTCTTTAAGTTATTACATGAGATTGTTTTTATTGAGATAAGTCTTTCGTTGAGTTAAGTAATGTAAGACCCCCCAAAATGTTTTAGGGTGTCTAGAGACTAATATTTTTGTCTTAAGTTTATAAGGTATAAAAATAATTATCATATAGTTTAGAGGCAGCGTGTAAAGTTTAAGGTGATTTGCAAGTCAAACATAAATAGACGACCAAGACGTTCAACGACTAGTCACCTTTGTTTCTCATATGTCCATGCGTATTTATATATTGTATGACATGATCTAATTAAGTCCTAAAAGGAGTTATAATGATGTTTAATGGTAGTATATGGAGTTTCATGAAGTTTGGAGGTCAAACGTCCAAGACATTCGAAAGTTAGCCCTTAAGACGCTCAATGTGTGTCTTGATAGGGCCTAGCTTGTTTGGACGTGTTATGTGTATATTTTTTGGGTGAAACATATGTGGGAGGTATACAACTTGCTAAAGGTTATATTTACGTTAAAACATCTGGGTAAGACTTCTAAGGGCCCCGCAAAAGGGCCCACACGAAGGACCCAAGGTTGTTAAGACACTGCCTTAGAAATGTCAATCAACGAGCCAAACAACGCCCAGTTGGTTGACCAACGGAACGTTTGTGGGGTATGTTCAATGGAAACTTAGCTTGTTCAAGAATCAACCAAAGACCAGTCGAAGGACCAATCGACGAAACCCATAGACGGCCAGTCGATTGACCTACAATCCGTTGATGGTGCCGTAGATGCTGGCCTGCAACTGGTACCTTCGCACATTTTTATTAAGGGGTGAAAAAATTCACCCCACGTCCTAACCGGACCCATTCCCAATCCCCTCTACACAAAATAAACCTTTTCCTCCAAAACTCTTCTCCCTAGAAACCTAGATTGTTGTTGAAGCTCAAGAATAAGTTGGAGCATGGAATCCTATGGTTTATTCACCAAGTTAGACAACGGTATGAACATCCTTCATCTCTATGTAACCTTTCACTTGGAGAGTTCTTCTCAATGTTTTCAAACAAAGTTTCATGATCCAAGTTCTTCTTCTTCAATCTATCCATGGGCTCTTTCTAAAAAAATTTAAATGGTTAAATCATGATATATTGTTGTTAATGTACTGGTTTGAATGTGATTTTAATCCTATTGCATGATGATCTCATGTTCCCTCCCTAAGTCTAATTTGTCCTTGCATGGGCTTTGTGATCTTTGCTTGTTATCGATTGAATTGTGATTCTATTATGTTAAAGTGTTTATACCTACTGTTATTTTCGGTAATTGATGATGAATGATCCATGAGTATCAATGCATGACGATTTGAGTATGAATAGCCTATGTTTATATGTGTTACAGGGATTTCGATTATAACAATTGTGTAAGATGTCAATTCTGCAAAGCATCATTGTAGCTGCTACCTTAAGTTGATATTATGAATGAATTGTGGGTATAAATCCTTGATGATCAAATTAAAGAAAGATTTACATGAATTGATGTAGAATCTTCTAGTCTATGGATTGACAACGTTATGTACAGGATGAAATCTAAGTTCTAGGTTTGATGATGCATGACTTAGACGTGATTTATATGGCCTTAAACTACTTAATCTAGATTGGTATTATTGGTATAATGAATTTTAGCCACGGTAATGAGAGTAAAGAATGTTAGTGAGTGATCTAAGACTCTCTGCTTTCCAAAGCATATGAGATGGCTTGTATTATGTTATAGTAAGATCTTGTAACGATTTGTGCATGCTTCATCTATGATTAAATTACATTTAGTTACTGCCCTATATATGAATTGTTGATAAACAAGGTGTATTTATCAATGATGATCAAAGGGTGAGAAATTTGTAAGAATGCTTATCTCGTCTACTTCTCTACATTAATGTAGTTGATGAAACCTTGTATGGCATTGTGTGGTATGGTCCACTTATGGTGGCGCTGTTTACTTTATTGTCAATCTATATATGTGTTGACCATGACCTTGAAGGCAAAATTGATAAGTATATTAGTGTGCGTTTATGATGATTACACTATGTGTAGCTTATGCTTATGTACATGAAAATGAATAAATGGGCATGTCATGAATATGTCTGCCACACACACACACATAAGCACAAACACACACACACACACACACACACGCGCACACACACACGCGCACACACACACACACCCGCGCACACACACACACACACACACTTATATATATATATATATATATATATATATATATATATATATATATATATATATATATATATATATATATATATATAATAGCACCCTAACTCCGCCTATGTGGCACCACAACAATCAAGGATTCCTTTTTAATTTATTTTATGTCCAAACTAGCATTATCCTTCATGAAAAGTTGACTTTTATTAAAAGTTTTGACTTTTATGAAGAGTTGTCATTTTTATAAAAAGTTATGCCTTTTATGAACGGTTGTAAGATCTCCGAAGGGTTGTGACTTTTTCAAAGAGTTGTAACCCTCCAAGAAGTTGTGACTTTTATGAAAATTTTTTACTTTAATTAAGAGTTGCGACTTTTACATAAAAAGTTGTAAATTTTGTGAAAAGTTGTGACTTTTATGAAACACAAAAGTTATGACTTTTATGAAGAATTTAAACTTTTGTAAAAATATGACTATTATAAAAAAATTATGACTTTTCCAAAGGGTTATAACTTTTTCAAAGAGTTGTGACCTTTCTAAAAAGGCACAACAAGAACTTATTCACAATATCCTTTGTTGTCTATAAATAGAAGTATTTCCTACCACTATTATTTGTAGGTGTCTTCCGTAGGGTATTCGAATTCAAATACATTAATTAAGCTTCTTATGGAGTTTCTTTCATTCCTCAAAGTTTTCTTCCTTCTATTTTAGCTTAATCATTATTTTAAAACATAGTCATTCATGTTATTATGACAAATTTTTTTCTACTTTGGTGACTTATTTAGAAACTGAGAAAATTTCAGAAAACATTAATGAAAATTGATATTCTATTTTTTCTCTTTCTAATGGTTTCTTCGTATAAACAAATTAAATGGATTTTTTATTGCAATGCGACATTATGTCTCTAGCATCTCTTATTCCACAACTCTAAATGTTGTTGAAATGGTTTAATTTAGTATATTTTGTTCCTTAGTAAACAAATATTGTATTTTTTTTTATTCATATGATAGTCGAATTCAAAAAAATTATTTAAACATCCTTTGAAGTATGTTTAATTCCTCAGAGTTTTCTTTCCCCTATTTGATGAAGCATAATCTTTTGTTGTAACTCATAGTGACTCTTGTATCTATTGCATTTTTTATTTTATATTTTGGTAATTTTTTTAACTTGGTAAAAATTCTAGTAAGGATGGTTGAAAATTTATCTTCTCTTTTGTCCCTTTCAAAAGGTTTTTTCATGAATATTTTTGGTGAGTTACTCGTGGATGATACTGCATTTGATAGCACACAACAAGTATAGGATAATTGGCACAGAACCAATTATGAAGTTATATAAAAGAACCAAACACATTGTTGTCTTGCTTGTTAACTTTAGTATATTATATTGATTGTTTTCTCTTAGGTACAAACAATTTATATGTTATTGAACTCTTCCTAGAATATTAATATAGACACAATTAGTCCTTTTCTTTATCCGCAAGTTAGTTAATTTGTCATATTTCTTTGTCTCTTCTTTTTTGGCATAATAAGATATCAAGTTTTCACTACAACAAATTTGATTATTAGCGACAAATAATATTGTCACTAGAAATCACATTTTCTTCACAAAAATAATTTTCTGACGAAAAATTTTTTGTCAATCATTCGTCCCTAAAGCATGGCTCACTAAATGTATATAGAGACAATTTAGTGTTTCGTCACTAAATAGAAATGTATTAACTACAAAAATATTTTGTGTCCCAAAATGCTTCGATTTATGAAAAATTTGTTCGTAAAAAAAAATTAAATTTTGCAGGTAAAGATATATATTTTGTCACAAAATAGTTTTTATAGCCGATGAAAATGATGCGTCACTAACTATTTAGTTTAAATTGTGACGATGCAATTTGTCACTAATATTCAATGTATTTTGTAGTCAAGCAAATAATATGTCGTCCAAAAGAACTATTTTTTACATACAATTTATTCTGTGTCCCTAAAGCTAAAAATTAGTGACAACTTTATATTGTAATAATTTTGTAATTGAAATCATCATGTTGTCACTAAAAATAATTTTTTTTGCCGACAAAATAAAATTGTCACTAAAAAATATCATAAATATGTAGGCAAGTTTTGGGAGAAAAATTTTTTTGTCAAAGAATGTCATACTTCAATGAAAAATGTTATCATCTTAAAAATATCCGTTACTAGCAATTGAGCTTTTGAGGATAAAACATCGTCAGTAATGACTTTTAAACTTGTAGCAATACTATTTACAATTTGTATTGGACTAGGTCTCCGTAAATTTAAAAAAAAATATTTAAAAAATAAATTATTGAATAATACAAATATATTGAAGTTAATATCTTGGAGTAATTTTATTTAATAATGAGTATCATACACTATTAATTTAAAATTAACAACATACTAAAAGAAGCAAGATAATAATAAAAACATTACATTGTCATATATTAATTAAAAACATCTAAAATGACATTAACAAGATAATATCTCAACATTTCCCTTAAGGAAAAATATATGAAGTAAAAATTATCCAACTTGAAAGTCTAACTTAGATAAACTAATATTAACAAAATTGAGGCGGTAAAATAGAGGTTGTTTCTCAAAATACCATTGCAAAATAACTTCACTAGCCATTGCTCTTGATTTCCCCCTTCCACTACCTGTCTAAAAGAAGAAAAAAAACTTGATTTAATACTTTATGTTATCATGATATACAACAACATATCCAAGTGTAATCCCCCAAATAAAATATGGGCAATAGAATGTTGAAAGACCTTACATCGATCGACCCTTGTAGGATAGATAAGTTGTTTACAATAGACATTCAACTCAAAAAATTGTAATTAACGCAAAAAAGTAAGAAACAAAAAGAGATAACAAGAGTCATCCTGTATCTTTCTAAATACATAATATCAATGTTAGCATTTTTGTTAATGTTAATATGGTCTGTATTACATGGGTCATTATCCCACTCCATAGACACATTATCTCACTAATAAGAACGTAGTTAACTACCCATTATCCCATTAATGGGAAGATGGTTAATTACACATTATCCCACTAATTGAATAATGGTTAACCACCCATTATTCCACTACATGGATCCGCTATCCTACTACTCTAGTGGTTGATATCTTTCCATAAACTTTTAGCCGTCCTTGATGGAAGCACGATTATAAACATGTCATTTGGTTCAAAGTTCCCTATACACGGTAACTTCCAAAAAAAACTCCATACCATATAAAAGTGAGTTTTTGAGTTCTTATAAGATATTTGAGGAAAAGAAGAATTGTAGACTCCGACTATATTGCTAATAATGGTTGGAGGTATGTCGATCAAACTATATTTCTGCTGCGTCATTGCATTAGATGTCTTACATTTGGTATCTGAGCTGTTGAATTTAATCTGCTTTGTTAGTTGTCGGATTTCCCTAAAATCACTCAAAGTGGTTCTTAAAAATTTCAGATCTTTTTTTGAAATTTTTGAAATCATTTTCTAATAATAAAAATCAAAGAGATTGTTGTTTTGTTGCATAACGTTCAACAATAAATCTTGTGTATGATTTTGAGTTAATATTTAGTGATTCATATAATTTTATTTGATTGAGATTTAGCCACATCAATCTTAATAAATGATATTATATATTATATTTTGGATCAGTTAAACAAACAAATGTCTAAGTGATCTAGAATTTATTTGATTGAAGTTTAGTGACATCCTCTTTAATTGAATAACATTTTAAAGTTGCGAATCACATAAAGAAATCTTTAAACATTAGGATTGTAATTGAGTATACATGATATGATAACGTAAATTCTTTATTTTTAAGTTGCATAATTGATTATATTAAATACTTTTCATAATTACCCATAGGAATTATGAATGAGAGATTAATAGTTTTGTCATAAAGATAAAATACCATGCTACTAAATCGATAATTTTATCATAAATATGAATCTAATTAAATTAAAAAATTAGCCCACATGTAATTTTTACGTCAGTAGTTTCAATTTTATATTACTTGACTCAAATTAATGTTAAGTATGTATATATATATTTTTTGCAGTTATGCAACATACAAATTTCTCTGATATTTGTGATATTCCTGAACTGGATGGTAAGAACTATAAGATTTGAAAGGAGAGAATTCTCCTTCACTAAGGGTGTATGGATATTGATTATGCTATCAGAAAAGACGAGCCACCTATTAATGAAATTAGCACTCAAGATGAGATTTTTCTTCCTGAACAATGGGAAAGCTCTAACCGTTTGAGTGTTATGTTCATTAAGACCAAAATCTCTGCTGGTATTCGTGGTTCTGTCGATTAACATTACAATGTCAAGGCATTACTTAAGGATATTGATGAATAGTTTGAGACTTCAGGTAAGGCACTTGCCAGCACCTTACTATGATATTTTCATCAATGAGGCTCACTAGTGTGAGAAATATGCATGAGCACATTATAAAAATGCAAGACATAGCGGCTCAACTAAATGTTCTTGAGGTTGAAATGTCTAAAACTTTTCTTGTGCACTATATATTGAACACTCTACCTGCACATAAGGTCCTTTAAAGATTTCTTATAACGGACATAAAGATAAATGCTCTATTAATGAACTCATGGACAGGTGTGTTAAAGAAGAAGGTAGACTACAGACTGAAACAGGAGAAAGTGCATTCATGACTACTCAAGGAAAGAAGACTAATAAATCCAACAAGAGGTCTAACAGAAAGGCACCACTTGAAACTGACCTAAAAAAACAAGTCAAGTGTCGCTTCTGTAGGAAGAAGATCACATAAGACAAGATTGTGTCAATTTTCAACAATGGCTTGTTAAGAAAGTATTTAAGAAACCTGCGTAAGCCAGTGGGAGTTGAGTGAAGCATCTATTCTTGAAGCAAGATGCAATCGCATGTGGAAGCAATTGGAACATGCAATTTAGTTCTTACTAATGGCTTTATTTTAGATTTAGCAAAGACTTTTTATGTTCCTAATTTTTCTAGGTATTTAATTTCAGTATCAAGACCTGTAACTTTCGGATATTCCTTCTTTCTAGAAGGTGTTCCAAACAATTTTATAAATCTAACCTTATTGGATATGGTATATTGTCTACTGGTCTTTTCTCTCGTAATTAACAAAATGATTCCAGTCATATTGTTATACATGTATGATCTGGAACTAAATGATGTGTTATAAATGAAGATTCCTCTATCTTATCACATCGAAGAATCGTACATATCTCCATCGATAGAATTAAGAGATAAGTAAATAATGGAGTACTTACTACTTTAAATTTTGTTGATTTTGATGCTTGTACAGAGTGCATTGAAGGCAAGCAGACCAACAAGTCAAAGAAAGGTGTCAAGAGGAGCTCAATCGTATTAGAAATCATACATTTATATATATGTTGTCCAGACATGGACACATTTGGTCAAAGTACTTTATCACTTTTATAGATGATTACTCATGATATATGTATATCTACATGCTTCATAATAAGAGTGAAGCATTAGAAGGCTTTAATGTTTTCAAGGTTGAAGCAAAGAAACAATGCGAGAAACAAATTAATATTGTGAGAACTGATAGAGGTGGTTAGTATTATGGTAAATATACAGAAGATGGACAAGCACATGTCCGTTTGTGAAGTTTCTTTAAAAAAATGGGATTGTTGCCCAATATACTATGCCTGGTTGTCCGAATCATAATGGTGTAGCAGAAATAAGAAACTGAACATTATTGGCCATGTTGTATAGTATGTTAAGTAGATCTAAGCTACCTAAGCCCTTATGGATTGTATCTCTTAAGATAGCAGCGTATATATTAAACCGAGTTCCAACCAAGGCTTTTCTAAAGACACCTTTTGAGTTATTCAAAGGTTAGAAACTTAGTTTGACACATATACATGTATGGGGAAGCCCGTTTGTAGTTAGAATTTACAACCCGCATAAAAATAAACTAGATCCTTGGACTATTAGTGGATATTTCATTTGATATGTCGAAAAGTCTAAAAGACAAATTCTACTGTATATCTAACAGTACTAGGATTGTGGAACCAAGAAATGCAAAATTTCTTGAAAATAACTTATAAGTGGGAGTGATCAATTTCAGAATACATGTTCTATAAGAGATCAATCTTCCACTTCAAGTCAAAAATTGATTGTTCTACACAATACCCCTCAAGTTCAATTGGGAGTTGAGCAACAAATGAGATAGATTCCACGAACTGCTGCAAAGATGAATATATCTATTGGTTCAAGTTGTTCGTGAAATCATTACTGCAAATTGATTGTTGTATATTTGCAAGAATCTGACATTGGAGTTGAAAATGATCCTAAGTCTTTTTCACAAGGCATGAAATTCTAAAGAGTATGAATTATAGTACAATTCGATGAAAGAAGAAATGAATTCTATGAAAAGTAATGCGGTCTGGGATCTTTCCATTTGCCTAATGGTTTTAAAACCATTGTATGTAAATGGGTCTTTATGACTAAAAAGGACTTATCAGGAAATATAGAAAGATATCAAGCAAGACTCCTTGCTAAAGGATTCACTAAAAAGGAAGTAATTGATCACAGGAGACATTTTCTCCTATGTCTAAAAAGGATCCTTGCGCATAATATTGGCTTTAGTAGCACACTTTGACTTAAAATTGCAACATAAGGATGTGAAAACCACATTTCTCAATGGTGATCTAGCGGAAGAGGTTTATATGAATCAACCCGAAGGGTTCGCCTTTAGTAGTGGTGAGCACTTGGTACCCAAGTTTAAAAAATCCATATATGGACTAAAACAAGGTTCTTGTCAATGGTATTTGAAATTTCATAATGTTATCTCTTCATTAAACTTTTTTGAGAACATTATGGATCAATGTATATACCATAAGATCAGTGAGAGTATAATATGTTTCTTAGTTATATATGTGGATGATATCTTACTTCCATCCAATGATAAGAGAATGATATATGAGGTGAAACAATTTCTCTCTAAAAGTTTGATATGAAAGACATGGGTGATGCATCTTATGTTATTGGTACTAAGATTCATCGAGATAGACATCAAGGTACCTTAGTTTTATCTCAAGAATCCTACATCGATAAATTTTAGAGAGGTTCAAAATGAAAGATTGTTCACAAAGTGTATCTCCTATCTTGAAGGGTGACAGGTTCAATTTGAATCAGTGCCCGAAGAACGATCTTTCAATTTGAATCACTGCCCGAAGAATGATCTTGAGAGGGAACAAATGAAGGAGATTCGTAACGATTCTACTGTCGGAAGCTTGATGTATGCTCAGGTTTGTAGAAGACCTGACATATAATATGTTGTTGGAATGTGAGGAAGCTATCATAGTAATTCAGGCTTGACCACTGGAGAGATGCAAAAAAAGTCTTAAGATATCTTCAAGGAACAAAATACAACATGTTTATGTACAAACGGTAAGATTACTTTGATGTCATTGGCTGCTCTGATTCAGACTTTACTAGCTTTATTGATTCACGGAAATAAACTTCAGTATAAATATTTATGTTAGCCGGTGGAGCTATATCTTGTAGAAGTGACAAAAAGACTCTATTTACTACTTCCACTATGGAGGGTGAGTTCGTTTCTTGTTTCGAGGCTACCTCACATGGTGTATGGTTAAAGAGTTTTATTTTCGGACATAGAATTTTCGACTCTATATCTAAGCCATTAAGTTATATTGTGACAATTCATCAGCTTTCAAAAGTGAGTTTTGGTAATTTTTAAACGGCCATAACTCCCAAATAAGAAGAAGTTTGAATGAGTTCTTTATATTGTTGAAAAGCCCTTGGTAATATATTTCCAACGCTTCCAAGTTTGAGAAAATCCAATGTCGTATGAGGGAGATATGCCCCTCGGAAGTTGGGCTTTTGAGCTGAGGAAAACCCAACCCGGATTTTAGTAAGGTCAAAGTTGTCTTTTCACACTTGAATTGCCTAATTAATTTTAAGGGTTATTTAGGGGTAAATACCAAGTCCCTAATCAGTTTTACAAAATTAAAAAATTCTTAGGGCTTGTGAGAAAAGAGAAAAGAAGTGGAAGATCAAGAGTTGTCAAAAAACGCCAAGACCATTACGTGGATTTTTTCGGGGGGGGGGGGGTGATCCCTATAGAAGTATGTGAGATCATTCGGTGTAAGGTACTTAACCCACACTCCAACTTAATGTTATATCATTCCCTATTAGGTCCTTCACCCACACTCCAACCTGATTCAATACAGAAAATTAAAGTTTGTTTGAATTAAAATCTTGAAGTTCTTGATAAAAAGTGGTGAAGTTCTTGTTGGTTGAATTGTAGTTGATATATAATAGTTTTGATTCATGTTTCCAGAATTTTTTCGGGTCTAATTTATTGGGTAATGAGGTATTTAGGGATTCTAAGTGTTTGCGGTTGGATCCATGGAATTTTATGAGGTTTAGAGATGAAAACCAAAGAAGAAAAATCGAAGGTCCTGTCAATTAACCATTAGGGCGCCGCTCCTGCCAGAGCCCCTCAGGGCAGGCTTTGTCTGACAAGCCCTGGTGCGCCGCGTTTCTAAGAGCGCCCCAGACAAGGGTATGTCAGACAGGCCTTGGTGCCCCGCGCCTCTCAGAGAACCAAGACCCCCTGGAGACCCTTTCTTTCCCTATGTTTTCGTACTAGTTCATAGGTGATGTACCTTTCATTCCTAGTTGATTCCAATACTCTAAAGTACATATCAACTTCATGGAATCATCCCTAAACATGAGATCATAATCCTTAAATCCATAATCCATTTCAGGGAAAGGTAAAATCAAAATTAAACAAGTTAAGAGTCAAGTTTAAAAGTTAAGAAGCAAGTCAAAATGATTTCTTATTGTTTTCAAAAAATCTTAAACAATCATTTTAACTTAGATTTAAGGCTCAAGTTACAAGTCTAGCAAGGATAACAGAGTTGAGTCAAATTCTCAAACGCTATAAGGGAACTAAGCATTCCTTAAGAGTTAAATATTCAAGTTAAGTAAAGTACAACAGTTTAGTTCATTTATCTAAATCTATAAGGGGGACAAAGTCTTCCCTAAAGGTTTATAAATGTTTCATATTTATGGAAAAAGGAAACTACGAAGTTTCAAAAACATTTTTGAACAAAAGAGGGTAATATTGATTCCAAGAGGAGATTTTAAACCTAAAGGGTTCCTTAAATTATCTCAACCAAAAGTAAGGAAGTTTTATTAATAGTATGAGCTAAAGCATGTTTTGACAATAGTATTGAGCATTGATGTAAGGATGAGAGTTCAGATAACTCAAGTCCCCACGTCAACCATATAGCCATGATGGGTATTAATGTTTCATACTTTTTAGATGATCATGTAAGTTTATAAAGTGGATTCACTAGGTTGAGGATGTTCTAAGCGCTGACAAAGTATAGGACAGTTCTGGCAGCGTGGACGAAACATTGTATCATCACTTAGTCTCATAATGGTGATTGTCGGTTAGAGAAACTCCCACATACCTATTGTACTTTCATATATAAGTAAAGTTGAGTTTATTATTGTTTTATCTTTAATGAACTAAGTGTTTACACTGTTTTTACCTTTTTTTTTACATATATTGCTTATGTTGTTATTGCCTTATATTGCGTTGTTATCTTGTAAGTCAAGAAGAGCCAAGGTATATTCATCCTTAATCTATTTAATGCTTTATATATGTGCTTAGCATTCCAACTCACATACTAGTATATACTGATGTAGTTGGCCGGCATCGTCTTATGATGTAGTCGCAGGTAACCAGGATTAGCACGTAACACTTTATTGATTCTGTTCAAGCTCCAGAGTCAATGGTGAGACTCCTCGCATACTGGAGGACATTCTTTTCACCTTTACTAGTTTAGTTCATTAGGATGTGGTGGGGTTTGTCCCAACATCCATCTCACTAAGCTTAGAGGATTTATAGACAATGTAGTAGTTCAGTTTTGGAGTCTCTTTTATCTTATACTTTGTATGATACAGTAGTTCAACTTAAGTGCCATTTTGGCCAAGACAAGTTATATCGTTATCTAATGAGAATGCCTTTAATTATTTATCTCAGTTTAGCATAGTCTTCCGCTGAGTTAAGTAAGCCAGGCTAAGGGTTCGCTCAAGGATAGCAATGGTTGCTGGGTGCCTTCCATGTCCACGGTATAGGCTCCGAGCGTGACTGCGCTATTCAAAGAAAGCATATCGACATCAAATATCTAGTCATAAGAGAACGTGTTAAAGATAATAAAGTGGTCATTGAACACGTTAGAACTAAAGTTATGTTAGCTGATACTTTAAAGAAAGGCATGCCACCACAAAAATTTAAGGATCACGTAGTCACAATGGGACTTATCCCACTATGTAAAATTTCATTGTAACAATGAATGTTTATGAAAATCTATATTTTATATGATATTTCTCGTTAACTGTGTGCACATTCAGTTTTATTTTAAGAAATGTCGCAAAAGTATGGACCTTGAATAAATATTGAGTGTATTCATTAATTATATGGACTACAGTTTAGAGATATAGTGCATTGTTATACATGCAAGATACTACTTGTTGCAAGAGATACTATCGCCAGGATTCATTTATTATATTTCATTCATGGGATTAGAATATACGGACCAAATATTAGCATTTTTGGTAGTCATGATATGGTCTTTATTACATGGATTTGTTGTCCCACTTCATGGACCTATTGTCCACTAACGGGAAGGTAGTTAACTATCCATTATCCCCATAATGGAAAGGTTGTTAATCACCCACTATCCCACTAACAGGATAATAGTTAACTACCTATTATCCCACTACATGGATCAACTATCCTACCATTTAGTGGTTGCTAACTTCCCATAACCTCTTAACCATTCTAGATGAAAGCATGATTATAACCATGTCATTTGGTTCAAAGGTCCCTAAGCACATTACTTTCAAAAAACTCCATACCATCTATGAATGAGGTTTTGAGTGCTTAAAAGATCTTTGAAGAAAAGAACAATTGTAGACTCTGACTATATCGCTAACATGACATGAGGTATGTCCATCACACTATATTTTTGCTGTGTAATTGCTCAAAATGTCTTACGTTCAATACACACTTTTATCAATTTTGTCATCAGTATGATCAACTAGTGTCGGTACTTATGCTTAGAAAATATATTATTTCTAAATTTAAAGTTATGTGTCAATATTAGATGGACACAAATAGATCTTCAGGTGAGCCCATTAATGTAAGCCTAAATCAGGTCAATTATTTTATTCCACTATTAATTCTTTTTTCTTCAACTTAGAACTTAACTTTAATTTTCAGCTTAATTACCACCTTATGCAAGAAAATCAATTTTGTCATCAATAGGATCAACTAGTGTTGGTACTTATGTTTAACAAATATTGCATTTTCAAAAAATGCAACATGTAAGAATATATTTTAAAACAATCAAGGTAAAAATATCAATTAGATTTGACAAAATTTATAAAAAATCTCAACAAATCTTCTCGATGATTATGCAACTTTCACTTATTATTTTTGTAAAAGTAAGATATGTACCATAATAAATAATTAAAATATTACAAACTAGTCACAATGATGGGTAAAAGATCTGGTACGAGATATTTGGTCAGAAAATTAATTTAAAGCATTAATTCGGCAAGATTCTAAATTAGCCAATAAACAATATAGTGAAGGTCGAAAATATGTGACACAATCTCTCTCAAATTAATTAATGAAAGAAAAACTAATTGTTATGCTAATTTTATCATAAGAAATGCAGCATTATGACGATTATGTATCCAAATAGAACTATTCATATCAGTGAATGATGCTTACCACAATAAATTCTCAAAATCAAACTCTATAACCAAAGAGACAATTTAGACTGTGATTGAGCTTATACCAGGCTAAAGAGATAGAGTCACCTATACGAGTAAATTTAATAAGAATCCATAAATTACACATCATGATTAACCAATGTAATCAAAGCAAATAGCAGGAAAGCATATTGACTTTGAGGAAAGATTCACAATAATCTTAGACGTAAAGTAGACATGCCCAAAACATTAATATCGAGAAATCATTGTCCAATTGAAAATAAAAGAAGAATTTTTGTTTGAAAGATAAGATAATAGTCTAC
This sequence comes from Solanum chilense, assembly GCA_032847665.1. Lineage (NCBI taxonomy): Eukaryota > Viridiplantae > Streptophyta > Magnoliopsida > Solanales > Solanaceae > Solanum > Solanum chilense. Next base: position 27,919,705 of record CM064966.1, read on the forward strand.
TAAAATGTACCTGAACGGATCAGATAAAATCCATTTGCAATGGACTCAAAACTCCATAGCTTCGCCCGAACAAACTCTATATATAGTGTGGCTTGCCATCGACACTGTTTCGCCGGAGCTGCTCTTTTTGCGACTTCGCTTTAGCTGCTGTTTCGGAGTCTTTCCCAGGATAGCTAGCCGGAGTTTCAGTTGTTTATCGCTGGTCCTTGCGGTTGCTTCGCCGGTAGCCCTAGCTTGGTTGCTGTTGCTATTGGCTGTTGGTTCTCGTCGGTAAGAGGAGAGGAGAAGGCGAGGGTAGAGAAAGAGGAGAAGCGGAGGGAGAGTAGAAAGTGTGGAAATAAATCTTGGCAGCAATTAATTTTGCAGCCATACTTGTTGAAATTATTAGCCACAAATGTGAAAATTGGTAGCCACTAATGTTAAAGTTGATACCCACATTTGTGGAAGTATATAGTCAAAGTTTGGTAGAGTTAGGCAGCCAAATTTTTGTTGAAATTGGCTACAACATTATGTCATTGATGATGTAAACAAGTGTTCAAAAAAATCTATAAATAGAGTAATAATTGAACAGTTGAAGACACACTAAAATAGAGAAGCAATAGAGTGCAGAGAGAGTAATCCACAAACTAGTTCTTAGTTTGTGAGAAAAAAGTATGCAAGTAATAGTATTGTGAGTCGTAAGAAATAAAAGAGTGCTGAGTAGTAGTCTTTTGAAACTACCAATTGTTTTATCAATATTATTGTATTACATATTCGGTTATCATATTTACCTGTTTTAATATTTGGTGTTATTGTTACTCTCTTCCGATTGTTATTTAGTTTGGACATTATACTGGATGTGATTATCATTTTGTCCAACAACGTGATATAAGAGCCATGTCAAATAATTGTCCATTTTCCTTTCAATACCCCTGTCTCACAATAGAAAATTATGAAAAATGGTGTCTACGAATGAAAGTTATTCTTGGCTCCCAAGATGTTTGGGATATTGTATAAAAACGGTATACAGAACCTGCAAATGAGAAAACTTTTCCCTCAAAAAGAGGTCTTGTTAAATAGAAGAAAGAAAGATCAATAGGCCCACACTCTTATCCATCAACGTTTCGATGATGGCATGTTTGAGAAGGTGACTGATGCAACCATCTCAAAAGAAGCGTGGGAGATTTTACAAAATTCTCTCAAAGGAGTTGATAAAGTGAAGAATATAAAACTTCAATCTCTAATGGATGAGTTTGAAGTTTTAAGAATGAAAGAATCCGAATCAGTTTCGGATAACTGCTCAAAATTGATGGCTGTTGTAAATAAACTAAGAAGATACGGGGAGGATGTAGATGATGTGCGTGCGGTAGAAAAGATCCTTCGTTCTTTAACACCTAAATTTGATTATGTGGTGTGTGATACTGAGGAGTCTAAAGATCTAGACTCTTTGACGGTAGAATAATTGGAAGGTTCTTTACTAGCCCATGAAGAGAAAATGAAAAAGAGAACAGAAGAACCATTAGAGCAACTTCCTAAAATTCATGCATCCTTCAAAGGATTTGAAAGTGACAAAAGTTACAAAGTAAATGGACAATGGAGAGTCCGTGGAGGTCGTGGAGGCCATGGAAGAGGAAGAAGTTATACCAATTATTTCAACAATGAAGATAAAGGTCACCAGCCATTCAGAAGTCGTGGTCGTGGTCAACGAGGATGCAAAGGACGTGGAGCCTATCAAAGTACAAATGAAATAAGGTATGAAAAATCTAAAATTGAGTGTTATAACTATCATAAAATGAGACACTAGTCTTGGCAATGTCGTAGTAATGTTGAAGAGAAAGTTAATCTTGTTGACAACAACAAAGATGAAGATGAGTCAACACTGTTATTAACACTCAAAGAAGAAGATAAAGATAATTTTAGCTCATGGTATCTTTACAATGGATCAAGCAATCGTATGTTTTGCCACAAAGATATTAATTTGTAGAGATAAAAGAAGACCGTGAAAGGTAATGTGCCTCTTGGAGAAACCTCAAAAGCTCCAAATTGAACGGATAGGTACGATTCTGATATCCTGTAAAGATGGTGTCATAAATTGATTACCAATGTTTATTATGTGACAAAATTGAAAAGTATTTGAGTTTGGGTCAACTTCTTGAAAAAGGATATGATATTCATAGTAAAAATATGCATCTTTGGCTAAGAGATTCAAGTAACAACTTAATTGCTAAAGTTCATATGGAAAAGAATAGGTTGTTTCCTTTGAATCTTCAAACTATCGATGCAAATTGTTTGAAGGCTAATGTGCAAGATGACTCATGGTGTTGGCTTATGAGATTTGGCCACTTGAACTTTGAAGCGATCAAATCAATGGGAGACAAGAACATGGTTGATGGCATACCATCAATCAACCATCCAAATTAATTGTGTGAAGCTTCTCTTCTTTCAAAACATGCAACGAAGAGTTTTCCAAAGGAGACTACATCAAGAACAAGTAAGCCACTTAAAGTTGTACACACCGATGTGTGTGGTACAACCAATCCACCTTCTTTTGGTAAAAGAAAATAATTCTTTCTCTTTATTGAAGATGTTAGCAGAAAGACTTGGGTATACTTCTTGAAGCAAAAATCTGAAGTTTTTGTTGCCTTTAAAAATTTCAAAGCACTTTAAGAAAAAGAAAGTGGTTATGAAATAAAAGCACTAAGGTCTGATAGAGGAGGCGAATTCACTTTAAAAGGATTTAATGAATTTTGTCAATCTCATGGAATTCGTCACCCTCTAACGGTACCTTACTCGCCACAACAAAATGGAGTTGAAGAAATAAAAAATAGAACAATTCTTAATATGGCTAGATATATGTTGAAAGCAAAACATTTACCAAAAGAATTTTGGGTCGGGGTTGTTTCTTGTGCAATTTATTTAAGTAACATGTCTCCAACAAGTAATGTATGAGATCAAACACCTCAAGAAGAATGGAGTGGAAGAAATACAAGTGTTATGCACTTGAGAATCCTTGGGGGCATAGCCTATGCTCATGTTCCACATCAAGGGATAGCTAAACTTGACGATCGAAGTGTCAAGTATGTCTTTGTTGTCCATTGCGCAAGTTCAAAAGGCTATAAATTAAACAATCTAAGCAATAAAAAGGTGGTGGTGAGTGGTGATGTTGAATTTGATGAAGAAGCATCATGGAACTGGTAGGCTCCGGAAGAAAAAAACATATCATTTTCTTCCATACTTCGGAGATGAAAAAGAACAGAAGACCATGACACCTGCACATGATGAAACCCCGCCTTCTTCACAAACAATGTTGCATCTCCATTTTCTCAAGAGAGTTCAAGTGAAAGACCACATAGGATGAGGAGCATTCAAGAACTCTATGATGGCACAGAAAAAATTACTAATTTTGATTTTTTGGGTTGTCTCGTTATTGATAGTGAACCAGTGAATTTTGATGAAGCTGTTACTGACAAAAGGTGGAAAAAATCCATGGAGGAGGAGATCCAATCAATAGAGAAGAACAACACTTGGGAGTTGACGACTCTTACAAAGGACTATCCAGCAATTGGAGTCAAATGAATATACAAGACGAAAAAATATTCCCATGGAGAAGTATAAAGGTACAAGGCAAGACTTGTGTCTAAGGGATACAAACAAAGGCATGACATCGAATTTGAAGAAGGTTATGCGCCTCTTGCCCGCATAGAGACAATCCGTCTATTGATCTCTTTAAAGGCGCAAATGAAGTGGAAGATCCATAAACTAGATATCAAATCGGCATTCTTGAATGGATATCTTGAAGAAGAAGTCTATGTTGACCAACCATTGGATTTTGTGGTAAAAAATCATAAAGATAAGGTATTGAGGTTGAACAAAGCCTTATATGGGTTGAATCAAGCTCCACGAGCTTGGGATAGTTGCATTGACAAATACTTTCAAGACAATGGGTTTACTCGTTGTCTCCATGAATATGCTCTTTACATTAAAGTTCAAACTAATAGAGATATTCTCCTTGTTTGTCTTTACATTGATGATCTCATTCTAACGGATAACAGCCCAGTTTTATTTGAAGCTTTCAAGAAAGCTATGTCCCTTGAATTTGAGATGACGGACATAGGGCTCATGTCATATTACTTGGGCCTAGAAGTGAACAAAATGGAGGAAGGCATATTCATATATCAATAAATTTATACGAAGGAGATTTTGAAGAAGTTCAACATGTTTGATTGAAACCCTGTAAACACCCCAATGGAAAGCGAAACAAAATTGTTAAAGTTTAACGATAGAGAAGACGTGGATTCTACTTTGTTCAAGACTCTCATAGGAAGTCTGAGGTACTTGACATGTACGCGACCAGATATACTCTTTGCACTTGGAGTAGTAAGTCGCTTCATGGAAGCTCCTAGCTCCACTTACTTGAAGGTTGCGAAAAGAATTCTTCGCTACCTAAAAGGTACAATCGACCTTGGGCTATTTTATTCTTCTTCCGATAATTTTAATCTTGTGGGATTTTTGATAGTGATTTTGCGGGAGATGTTGATGATAGAAAAAGAACATCTGGTTTTGTGTTTTTCATGGTTGATTGTGTTATTTCTTTATGTTCAAATAAACAATAAATTATTACTCTCTCGACTTGTGAAGCTGAATATGTGGAAGCGACATCATGTACGTGTCATGCTATTTGGTTGAGAAGATTGTTGAAGGAACTCAATTTGCCACAAATTGAAGCCGTAATGATTTGTGTTGATAACAAATCTGCGCAAGCACTAGCAAAGAATCCGGTGTATCATGATCGAAGCAAGCACATAGACACAAGGTATCACTTTATCCGAGAATGCATTGCCATGAAAGAGGTAGAGCTCAAGTATGTAAAATCTCATGATCAAGTTGTGGATAACTTTACAAAGCCTCTCAAGTTTGAAGATTTTCAGAGATTGTGATCAAGCTTTGGAGTAAAGAAGAAAATCAAAATAAAGCGAGAGATTTGTGGAAATAACTCTTGGCAGCAATTAATTTTGCAGCCATACATGTTGAAATTACTAGCCACAAATGTGAAAATTTGTAGCCACAAATGTGAAAGTTGGTAGCCACATTTGTGGAAGTAGGTAGTCAAAGTTTGATATAAGTTTGGTATAAGTTTGATACACTTAGGCAGCCAAATTTTTGTTGAAATTGGCAAAAAAATTATGTCATTAATTATGTAAACAAGTGTTAAAAAGAAAACTCTATAAATGCGTAGTAATTGAAGACTTGAAAACACAATAAAATACATAAGCAATAGAGAGTAGAGAGAGTAATCCACAAACTACTTCTTAACTTGTGAGAAAATAGTGTGCAAGTAATATTATTGTGAGTTGTAAGAAATAAAAGATTGTTGAGTAGTAGTCTTTTGACACTAGCAAGTTTTTCATTATTATTGTACTACTTTTTCGGGTATCATATTTACCCATTTTAATATTTGGTGTCGTTGTTACTGTCTTCCTATTGCTATTTAGTTTGGACACTATCCTGGGTGTGATTATCATTTTGTCCAACAGACAGAAAGAGGTGATGGGGAGGGGAGAGGCAGCAATGCCTGGTCATTGTCGGCTGTTATCTGGTCATTGAGAGGAGAGGACTGCAGCGGATTCAAAGAGGAAGAGGAAGAAACATGAAATTTTTTTAGGGTTGAGTTCTTTTGCTAGATTAAAAATAGGAAGTAAGAGTATATAAATAAGGACCTTCGATTTAATTGAACTATGAGGATAATATTTATTCTTGATGTTGGATGGATGAGATTATAATAAGGATTGAAAAATCTGAAATTTAGTGTGATATGGCTAAAATTGAAATATAAAGGGTAGTTATAATTGAAACTAGCCGATACCGGAATTGAAATAAGAAGCGGCTTGATTTGAAATGAATTAGAATGGATTAAGTTCAAAAATAAATAATTTAGACGAAATTTAAGAAAATGCTATCAAATTAAAATACTACATTTATCATAACATTTTTTATAATTAAAATCATATAAATTCAAATATTAGAGTAAAAAATTATTTCGAGTTTAAATATCGATAAAAATATTTAATAATATTTACAACAATTTTATAAAGCATACATACTTAAATGCATAATTGTAATACAATATTGATTAAAACTTCAAATCCGAAATATGTTTTAAAAATATGTATTGAATCAAATTGCATTTCCGAAATAATTAAAGGTCGGTAAATTTGGGTGTCAAAAAATGACTTGGGTTTTTGAGAGAAAATAATTTATAAATATTGGCATCGTGAAGTCGATATTATTTAAATAGGATAATAATTTAAATACATCGACTTTTTAAGGTCGGTATTTATTAATATATTTTAATATAAGCTCACTTATTGAGGTCAATTATATATATATATATATATATATATATATATATATATATATATATATATATATATATATATATATATATATATATATATATATATATATATATATATATATATATATATATATATATATATACACAAAAATATATATATATAATTATAGTTAAAAATTTAATTTTATTGGTCAACAAAAGTTTATCATTACCAAATTTAATAGATAATATCCTTGAATTGATCATCGGTATTTACTTAATTGATAATGCATTTTATATTTGAAACACTAATATATAAGACATGATTTGTTAAAATACTCGAGGAGAATATAACTAATCAACTATTTTTTAATTTACACAACATCGTCCCTTCGGAGGACGATTTATATAAAATTCATTCAAAATGTTTCTCAATTTTGTTTTTGATAATTAATTATGAAAAAATATTTTTTTTTTTTATTTATTTATATAGTAATTCATTTTTCTGAGAAAAATTGGGACGAAAATTTTTTGTGTATTAAAAAATGAACGAAGAGGGTTTCGATATTAGTCATTGATCATATTTGAATGAGCGCTAATGATTGGATGTTGGATTGAACTTAAAATCAGAATATGTAGATGATAATAGAAATAAGAACAGGGTATAATTGAAATCAACAATGGCTATAACTTAAATGAGAATTTGAATTGGAATGGCTAGAATTGAAATGAATTAGAATAAAACAGGGTAAAAATTAAACATTTTTGAGGAAAATTCATGATGTGCTATTCAATAAATTAAATACTACACACATTAAAATATTTTATTATAATCAAACACATTTAAATTTTAAAAATATTAAGTGAGAAAATATTTCGAGTTAATAAAAATATAATTTGATAATAGTAGCAATACATTTATAAATTATGCACATTAAAATATGTAATTTTAGGCAAAATCAATTAAAACTTTAAACCCAAAATATGTTTGAAAAATACGTATTATATTCAAATAGCACTTCTAAAAGGGTTATAGGTCAGTTAAAATTGAGCGTAGAAACTTAAAAGTTATCAATTTCAAAACTGTTACAAAAAAATTGGATGTCAACAACAACCACAACAACAATAATGAAAATAACAAGAAATTTTTTGTAAATTAGGAATGTCAAAATATATAATTGAAGTAAAATCAAATAACAATTTTGGGTGGCAACAATCACAATTATTAAAAATTAAAAGATGTATAAAAGATTAAATTAATTATAATATTTTTGTCAGTGTCACAGAATTTGCACAACAGGAATAACATAAACTTTCTATTTCATTTATAAAATTATTTTAGATTATAAATTGTTATGATTTATAATAGTTTTTATGCAGTTTTGAAACATATAAATTATTAGAAATTCATTTTAATACTTTCATATTTAAATGAAAAAAATGACCTTTAATTTAATTGAAATTCCACAAAGCACACATGTCGAACATGTGATGTGTGCTCGTAGAGTCTTATATACTACTAGTCGCAAAACATCATACATTGCATGGACCCAATTTTTGTTCATGAATTTATTCTTTAATTTTAAATAGTTTCTAGATATTTTTAAATATAAATAAGTTCTATATAAATATGATAACATTTTAATTGTAAGTGGTGTTAATTAAATTAATTTAATAAGTTTAATCTAAAATAAGTTATTTATATTTGTGTGGTAGTAAATCATTTCTAAGATAAGATCTATATATGTAATTGTATGTAGTAAATGATTCATTGGGGGTAAAAAAGATATGTATAAATATTATTAATATTGTAAATTTTAAATAGTGTTGATTAAAACAAATGGGCTAAGCCCAAGAAATGTGAATTAACTCCTACCTTAGTGAGGGTTATTAAAAAATTCCCCCCCCCCCCCATCTTCCCTTCCTTTTTACTTGTGCAATTTTTGACTTGACACGCCTATTAAAAAAAACACTGATTGATATAGTCAATTACCATTTTTCTAATTTTTATTAATAGAATCTTAAACATATTTACTCAATAAATTTTTCAAAGACATTAACTCAATGTTATATAAATTAAGGGTATAATAGCAAAAAATTTTTATAGTTAACTATGAAATTATTATAGTTCATTTGTCACATGTAATCATAAACAAGCATAGCCAATGATTATTATCTTTAGCTATGAAATTGTTTCCTTCACAAATAGTTAAATTATGTAGCTACAATTTTTATGTCGTCGTTATTTAAACACTGAACTTTAGTGACAAAACTATTTTCTAACTACATCACACATTAACGACAATAAACTTATCATCACCGAGCTCTCTTTGAGGGCGGATTACATACACGATTTCTTTCATTTTTGCTCTAGCGCTCTCCATTTGTTTTTCTAACAAGAATTGTTGTTCCAACGTAGCGTTTATTTGCCCTTCTGTCCAGTTTTTTCCGATCAAGTGCAAGTGGAACGACAGTCGGCTATCTAGCTCCTGACGCCTTAGGGCATCCTGTAACAATGGGAATGGTTGGATCTCCGCCCCAACACCAACCGCTGCTGCTGCGGGGGCATTTTGTTGGGCTTCATTCACACTCGATTCCGATTCCGATTCCGATTCCGATTCCGAGCGAGAAGTTCCCCAATCTGCAAGCGCGGCAGCCCACGAAGACGATTGCGTTCGAGAAGTTCCCCAATCTGCAAGCGCGGAAGCCCACGAAGACGATTGCGTTCGGTCATCAGAGGGAGAGGGGACCAATACTGGCTCTTTGTCGGGGCTTTGTGGGATTAATTGATTGGATACCCGAGAGCCAGGATTAGAAGATGTACCTTCCGGTTCGGAAAAAAGGTTCTAATAAGACCCCTATTTCGAAGAAGTTGTTGCAAAGTCACAATTAAATAAAAAGTTGTTACTAAAGCTTACATTATTTAATGACGAATTCTAATTTGTCTCTATTCCAACAATTTTTTTTGTTACAAAGCCTTTTTGTGTCTAAATCGTAACTAGTTTTAAGACAAATAATAATTTGTCACAAATTAGATACATTATTAGTGAAAAATAACTGATAAGTTAAAATTTGTCACTAATGGTACATAATAAATGGTACCAAATTATACTTTAGTGGGAAACTCAACTGGACAAAATTTTTCTGCAAATGTAAATGTTTCATCATTAAAAGTGTGCGGTTCATAGATTTTAATACAAAATGTAATTTTTGGCACAAAAAATGAATAATTAGTGACGAATTATGTGTCATACCTAAAAATTTTGCAGCTAAATATCATATTTGTTGTAGTGTTTCTTGAAACAAATAAATATCCAAAAGACACTATAAAAAATATAATTTTTATCAAAAATAAATACGCACATTAACAAAGAGTGTTAGAGCTTTTACCAACATTAATTAATTTTCGTTCGATTCAATGCTGCAATAATCTTTAGCAACATTTATAGGGGGTACCAATTGCCTCTGAAAATACCAATTTATCGATAATTAAACTATGAAATGTTTTTAAATATCATTTTAACGTAGTGATAACTCTTTATTTTGATAATATTTTTTGTTTTTTTTAAAAAGAAGTAAAAAATCTTTTATTTGGATTATTTCAATTAAATTTGGGAACTGTAAATTTGTATACAACTTGATAGAAAAGCAACATTCCTTCTTCTTGATTACTAGGAAAGAAAGGTTGATTTTATGATAACTTGTGGATATTTATGAGTTCAAGTTCACACAAAGTTATTCGATTATATGTTAATAGGTTATGTGTAAAAATTTTGGTTTAGAATATCCAGTAGTGAACCGTTCCAATCAGAGGCCACCTACATCATGGTTGATAATTGCATTCATTCATTATAAGTACATACTATAACCATAAAAATAACTATGGTTCAATTCAAAAAAGGTCGGGGTCGGAGATATGAAACATAATAAATAGTTACAACTCTGAGACAATGAGGAAAAACATGTATGATACAATCAATTTTAGGTTCATTTTTAAACATAAACATTTGTGTTATACTACAATAAAAATAGATTGATGGACGTTTATAAGAAATGATTGAAGATATTCCATTTGAATTAAGTTTATTATGCTCTTGTATGGACGTGATGTTCCACTTTACTTGAGAATGTTGTCGTTCAAGGCTTTTTGGTCTCTTTTATTGTCTGATGTTATTCTTTATTACTATTTGAAATTTAGCAAATTTCATTACTTCTAACCGACTATTTCTATGGAGATTTTTTTAAACTTCTTTCTTATACTCGAAATCTCTCTATGACTCATAATTTTTATAACAAAAATAATAATACAAAATTTTAACTTTAACATTTGGAGGAACACATTGACTTAGAATAAAATGTTCTTCACAATGTAGGGTATATATCTAAAATATGAATATATCGAATGATCATATATGACCTTAACAAAATAGTTCAATCCCTTGTGAAACACGGGTAATTTACCTAATATTATTTTAAGTAGGAACCTTTTAACTGTTGGGAATTAAACACACAACACACACAAATAATCTAGAGAAAAGAGAGACGGAACGCAAACGGGACACACAAGAATTTAACGTGGTTCGGTTTCCCTACTCCACGACTGTAACAGGAGGATTTTATTTCACTTGTGCTGCTTGAGAATTACAAATACAAGGATCATATTTATAGGAAAACCAAATAGTTAACCTAGGGTTTCAGTAATGGGTCGGGCCGGCTCACAAGCCTCCACAAAGCCCAACAATCTCCCACTTGGAGGCTTGAAGAATTTCAACTGCCATCCACTTAGAACACTTATATGTCTAGTAATCTTTTTCAACTCTCTCCTGCTACAGCGGCCTTCTCATCAGTCAACTGAAAGGCCCGTTGAAGCTCCCCGAAGCTTCAACACATCAGTCACGGCTGAAACTGCCCTTGACTCGTCCTCGGTCCCTACCGGCTCCCACTTGAGACACGAACTGCCGGATCCTAGAACTCCCTGAGAACAAACACTCTCCATACTCAGCAAGATATTTTCTGGAGACGTATCAACAGCTGGAATACTGGTTCTCTTGACCCAATTTCTTCTAGGAGCCTTGGCTGAAGCACGGCTGGTGCTCCCACTGCCACAAACGCCTCTGACTGGTCTTCCTGAACCTTTCCTTGCTCGTTCATCCTGAATCTGACCTGTGGCTCTGGGTTTCTTTCTTGCAAAGACAACCTTCTTCTGCCCACGAGATTCTGTGAACCGGACTTTGTTTTTCTTCTGAACTGGGACGGTCACTCCCTCAGACGGTAATCCGACAATATACAACGATCCTCTTTTTGTTCCACGAGCCATGACAAGATTGCCCCTCACGACCTTCCACTGCCCATTTCCGAACTTCACATGATGTCCCTGTTCATCCAACTGCCTAACAGAAATCAAACTTTTCGTCAAGCTTGGAACAACTCTGACATCCTTCAAGGTCCAGAAACCGACTGGCGTCTTCAGCACCATGTCACCCATGCCCGTAACATCAAGAGCTCTATCGTCTGCAAGCCTTACCTTTCCAAAGTCTCCAATAACCAGATTCTGCAATGCTTCACTGCTGTGGGTAGCGTGAAAAGAAGCACCAGAATCCATGACCCAGGAATCCACATTGCTCTCCGCGCAACAGATAAACAAATCCTCGTTGGCGCTGTCTTCTGCAATGTTGACTTGTTTGTCTTTCTGGCATTGATTCCTGAAATGCCCCACCTCCTTGCAGTTCCAACATGTTACACCTGAGCCATCCCGAGCCTTCGACTGACTCCTTCTTCGGTTCCTGCTCCCACTACCTCTGTTATTTCCTCTGTCTCTGACGACGTTTAGCATATCACCTGATGATTCTCCAGAACTCCTTCTTCTGACATCCTCGCCAAGAACGAGATCACGAATCTTCTCAAAGGTGAATCCATTAGGTCCCACTGAACTGGCAACTGCTGTAACCGTTCCGGACCAACTGTCAGGCAATGATGATAACAGTAGTAAAGCTTGAACTTCATCATCGAACTTAATGCCAACTGACAAAAGTCTGGCTAAGATCGAATTCAATGAGTTGATGTGCTCGGTAACTGAACTGCCTTCCTTCATCTTTGTGTTCACCAACTCTCTAATCAGAAAAATTTTGTTTGCTGCAGATGGCTTCTCGTACATGTTAGACAAGGCTTCCAAGATGCCTTTCGCTGTCTTCTCCTTAAGAATGTTGAACGCAACATTCTTGGTCAACGAGAGTCGGATAACTGACATAGCTTTCCGATCCAAACCTGCCCACTCTGCATCAGACAATTTTCCTGGCTTGTCACCCAACACTACGTCCAAATCTTTCTGAACCAGCAAATCTTCAATCTGCATCTTCCACCAACTGAAATCTGTACCATCGAACTTCTCAATTCGGAACTTCCCATCTTCTGTCATCTCAAAGGACTAAATGAGATACTCGGTACAACTAATTTCAGATCTTGGTAATTTCGTCAGAAATATTGCACCACAAAAAAAATCGCACACACCTTCGGCAATTCCCTTAACGGCGTCTTGCACGGCTGTAGCTTGCGAACGGCGGCGGCACACTCCTTCCTGCACACAGTTCTTCACACAAGAACCCTAGGTGACAATTTCTCACAATTTGTGTTACAGTGTTGTTGAAACCTCGCTCTGATACCAATTGTTGGGAATTAAACACACAACACACACAAATAATCTAGAGAAAAGAGAGACGGAACGCAAACGGGACACACAAGAATTTAACGTGGTTCGGTTTCCCTACTCCACGACTGTAACAGGAGGATTTTATTTCACTTGTGCTGCTTGAGAATTACAAATACAAGGATCATATTTATAGGAAAACCAAATAGTTAACCTAGGGTTTCAGTAATGGGTCGGGCCGGCTCACAAGCCTCCACAAAGCCCAACATTAACCTCAAAGTTGGTTTTTCATTTTATCCCTACAAAATAAAATACATACTAATTTATTAAAAATATTACTTAAACATTTATTTATTAAAAACTATATTTCTTATCAAACCTAATTTAATTTAATTCTTCAAAAAAGTATGACTCCCGTTCAATGTCCCTCGCGATCACTCTAACAAACCTATAATTGCTGCTCAATCTTCCCTTCGGCAACACTCAAGTTCAATTTCTTAAATTATATGTTCTTCCAAGACCTTTTCAAATACTTCACTCATCCGTATAGATGTCTCCAACAATTAATATTGTCCATTAATATTTTTATCTTTTTTGTGCTTGATTGAAATACATCATTATCAGGCAATTATTTGTTGTTTCATAATAGTTAAGGTCAATTGCCAACAAAACTCTGATCATGAACAATGTAGAGGAAAATCAAAGGGTTTGTGCACATTTTGATCGTAAAGATGATAACCTTAGACTGGTTCAATTCCATGTATTGTTTTACATCACTATGTTGAGCCATCCCAAGCTCACACATCATCAATAGTTTCTTCGGCAATGATGCCACGAATTCTTCTTTGTTATGTCATTATCTGTGCACTTTTGTTGTTTTGTCGTTTCAATGAAAGTATGCATAATGCTCAAGTAGAAAGTTTTATTTGGGATTATATGAATAACCCATGATGGAAAACATATATTGGAGTTTATGCATTCTTCTGTTCCTTTATATCCTCTCAACTGTTTTTTTTTTACTTTTAATCATTCACTTCAATTCAATGTTGTTTTGTGTTTTTTCAATATTGCAGGTGCTTTACTTTGTTGTAGGTGACAATAGGCGAGGGCGCTTTCTTAAGGTTAATCTACTTTCCTGACCTTGACTCTTTGTTTTCGCTCTGTTTTGCTGCTAATTGAAAATACATGTGCACCCTTAGTTTCCTCGCACATTGCGATAATTTTACTTAATAGCTAACACTCTTGGTTGAAAAGCAAAATGATAACATTTGATTCTGGATATACATCAAAAACCTTTAGTAGTAACTGAACTAGGATGAAAACGAAGCACCCATGTCAAAAAGGAGCAGTAAACACCACATACTCCATTGCGATTGCAACCGACTTCATCCAGAATTGTTCCATTGCATTAATTCATAAATAATCTCTTCTTGCATAGTTGTTTGAGTAGATGTATTTTAACAAGGACACTCATAAATGGATTCGCATCCAACTGTAAAAACCACATATTTATGGGATATGAATTGACATTTATAGATGATAGTGGTCCATATAATGTGCACTAACAAATAGGATAATTGATAATAAGTAACCAAACTAATTTACTTTGTTTCATCCTGAAAGTTATTAAGCTCAAGCAACCTTTTCGTGAGACGGAGGAGTCATCTCTAAGAAGGTCTTGGTAGATTAATAGAACCTACTTTCCTTTTCATTCTTCATCCTTTGTCTCCCTTCCCTGCAACAATTCATATTTGTTTTTATATAAATTGGTAGCGTCGTATTTCTAAACATTAAGGACCTGCTAGAAATCTTAAGAGAAAATTACACACTAGGAGAAAATATTACAAGGAATCTAATAGATCTACTATCTGTTCAACTTCATCTACACATTCCTCTTTAAACCAAAATAAAAGGGATATAATACAATTCTATTTACCTTTATGGATTGAACAAAACCCATTTGCAGAACATCTCTGATTCCTCTCTCTCCACAGTGTCCACCATATGCATGCTGGGATTACTTTCCACTATTTATTTTGTCTCCTGCTCCCACCCCTCGTAAACCAACAACTCAATAAATCAAAAATATGTTCTGGCATAGACCAGTTTGTTTCTGCAGGACTTAGAAATATGATTCGATTGTCCCGTACCACTTTGACCAGATGACTGACTGCATTCAATCCCAGCTGTGACACGTCCTACCATAGAAAGTTTTGTCCAGGATGATATGAATAATCCTTTGATGGACGTTTTGCTTCTGCTCTGTTTAGATTCTAATCGAAAATATATTTACAAACTTAGTTTCCTCGCACATTGCGATCAATTTTACATGATAGTTTTTAGATGATCTTATATGACCGCTTAACTTTTGCTCTATTTATTGTTGCCAATCGAAATATTTACACCCTTAGTTTCTTCACACATTACGATCAGTTTTACTTGATAGCTTTTAGATGGTTTTATATGAAAGAAGGTTGACCAGTTGTTTTTTTACTTCTATCATAGTGTTTTACTATTAAATAAAATCTTAAATGAAGACCAACCTTTGTCAAATCTAATTTCAGACGCTATTCTACATTCCCATTGACTTTAAATTTTCTAACCACCTTTAAATTAGGATAACCTCAATTAAATATTGATTACAGTTGTCAATTGTTTCATAGAGGCTCATCCAAAGATTTCAAGTAATTGTCCTCAGCAACTTCTGCCATGTCTTCATCCATACTCTTCAACAATGTGACGTGGATGTACTTTGCCCACATATATCCTTTCTTAACTAACTGCTGCTTATCCCCCTCACCTGAGTAAAGATTAATGTAAACACCAAAACCCGAAAGTAACAGTGCTTCTTCTAGCGGTCAAAACAATAAAAACATAAGTACTTATCCTTCTAGCCTGCATTACTTTGAAGTTTAGTGATAGCGTACGCTATTGCAGTTAACAATTTTTAAGCGTCATATAGTTGAGAAACAGAAACAGCTGCATGAATACTGATTTAAGGTATTGGTTGCACTTGTCAATTGTTCTTAGAGGCTCGTTCAAAGGTGTAGCGTAGTGATCAATGAGTTGGGATAAAGTCAAGGGACACCAAAGTTTCATAACAGAGTCAGAAAGAGCAAGTCATTATATAGATGACATGTTCTCTTCGACTGTAAAAAAAATCCTAATTCAAGAAGAAAATGATCAGATTATTTTAGCACAACAATTCTATACCTTACATTTAGAAAGTATTACACTTATCCAGCTACTGAAGAAATTGAAAGAAATCATATACCTACCAATAGTTTTTCTTCGTCGAAAATTTATTTGCCAACCTGAGTTGGAGTGAAAATTAGCAACAAAGGCTCCTTTATTGACAGAACAATTAAAGTATATGAGGAATTTATCCTTCAGACGTTCTTATTTAACCCATAAATCTGTCCAGAAAATACAAACATACAGAATTTTAAAAAGATATTATTTTAACACAAAAAATCTATACCTTACATTAAGAAGTACATAATCTCCAAATGTCTTATAAAATAAACTACTATTAGCTATACTGCTATTGATATACCCTGTAGTAGAAAATATAGCATTTGCATGCAGTTAAGCTGTTACAAAGTATAGCTATTGCCATAACAGGCAAACAGATTGTCCACCAAGGACTTTTCAGTTTTGAAGTCGATACATTTGCAATACTTCCGATATAATAATTTGGTACATTTTTATTGATTTACTTCTAATATGAAATTTCTTTTACTATCTCTTCATGTTCTAATACTTTTAACAAGTTTCTTGATTTTGCCAATCCTAAAAATTTGTAACACTGCTCCACCTTGAATTAAATTGCTTCAACTAATGAAGTATTTATAATATTGTTGTTCAAGTTGCTCACTTTAAAAATAAAAAAAGAAAAGAAAAAATAGTTTATGCCTTGTGAATATTATATTCTTGAGCATCATTATTGTTAGACCAAAACTATTATGTAAAAGTAAATATCATTTACGTCACAAATATTTATTGTATTAGTATATCCTAGTTACTATCACAATACAATGACAAGTCTAGAAGAGCTCGAGAACCAGTGCCTACCAATTAGCAAGTTGCAAAAATATGAAACAGAATGGGTGATTAAAGTCTTAGTTATTGATTTACTTCTATTTGAAATTACTTTTATTATCTCTTCATGTTCTAATACTTTTAACAAGTTTCTTGATTTCAGCAATACAAAAATTTGTAACATTTCTCCACCTTGAATTAACTTGCTTCAATTATTGTGATAATTATAATATTGTTAGTTGAAGTTGCTAACTTTTTAAATTGAAAAAAGAAAAAATAGTTTATGTCTTGTGAATATTATATTCTTGAGCATCACTATTGTTAAACCAAAACTAATTGTGTAAAATTAAATATAATTTACGTCACAAATATATATTTTATTAGTATATTCTAGTTACTACCACAATATAATGACAGGTCTAGAAGAGCTCGAGAACCAGTGCCTACCAATTATCAAGTTGCAAAATCATGAAACAGAATGGGTGATTAAAGTCTTAATTGTTGGACGAAGTTTAACAAAAGAGTATAAAAATACAAACAGTGAGGGTATTTGTTGGCAACTGATATTAGTCGACGAAGAGGTAATTTTTTCTTTATATTTTGTCATATTTATTATTTAATATATATTGACATAAATTTCATTAAATGTTTGATTGTTTGTTCCATACATAAAGAAAATCTGTATTTTATAACACATCGTTGTGTTTAGATGTGGTGTGTATTTTTCTCACTGTAAAAGAACTAACTAAAGAAGGATGAAGCAGTAGACAAGAAGTAATCGTTACAAACATAAAGAAACATATAATTCCAATGCATCCTATCTATAAATATTTCCATTCATAAATATTTATCATAAAAATATTCTTTATTACATATATAGGTATGATTGAGAAGTCATAATTTTATAAGGAGACTTCACTGAAATCAAAGGTCAAATGTTACAGAGCCTTGAAAGGGACAAAACAGTGCTTGCCTTTTGTGATGTAAAATCATCCATTTGCCAAGGTATAAATTTCCTCAATCATATATTTAAGTCAAGTTTCAAACTACATAAAATTATCATTCAATTAATTAGTCCTGTCAAAATAGGGGATTTTGTCCTTTCCATGACTTCTATTAGTAGTTTGATAATAAATCCACAATTTGAGAAAACGAACAATCTCCATGAATGGTAAGTAATACATGTTTTCTCAAAGTTATTCAGAGGATACTCACATGCTACATCATTAATTTTTTTTCATAACTTAAAAATTCCAGGAATGACAAATGAAGGCACAAAAGACTGACTTAAGTCTAATGCAAATCAAACTAATGCAAACAGTCCACCAAGTGAAAATTACTAATATTTAAAGCGGTTCACTTGCCGTTATGGAAGTACTTTCCTATACAACACCCATAGAGTACACAAATTGTATGTTTCAAATGTAATTAAGTGATTTACCTAATTTACGTATAAGACATGTACTATAAAATGCCACGGTTTTCAACATTAACAATAACACCGACCCATGGTATTATACTTGCAACAAATGCTACAGGCAAGTTACTGTTATAAAAAGAAGTGCAACTTGTACCTACTGTAGGTCTGAAGATATTGATTATGAGGAGAGGTAAACTACACAAACGACTTACAACAAATATTACTTACTCCACAAGATACATAAAGAAATGAATGATTAACTATTGAAAGGAGTTTACTATATCGCTATCAATAATTAATGTTATACTGATTAAATCTTCCAATTTGTTTTAGATATCGGTTAATGATTGATGTAACTGCTGAGGATCAATTTCTAAGGATAACCTTATTTGATTTTGCAAAATACTATTTTGATTGTGACGTAAATGACTATGTTATATCTACATCTGAAAAAGGGTAAATCACATACTTTATGAAATATTACCATATATAAATAACGTAACCTATTTTAATGGAAAGACTTATACATACGGTTTTCTACTCGACCAAAAGAAATATCATAATGCTATCGCAAGTTGGTATTGAGTAAGGGGAAAGAATTTATTATCCTTGAAAAGATTGATCGTAACTTTCCAAATGCTGAGAAAAACATAAATGTGATAGCTATGGAGATACATGAGGTTCCAAAAACTATTGCAGAAAATCAAAACAAGCCTAAAAACCTGATTAAAAAACAAAGAAGCAAGAGAATGAAGAAACTAAGTGATAATGAAAAAATTGAAGAAATAGGTTTAGACATACCTTATGTTGAAAAATATATTGTAGCAGCTGAAATTGACATTGAAATCCCAAAGAAAACAAATAGATGCAACATGGCAATGAAATTTGAAAGCCACTGCAGAGGAATATCCACACAAAGTGAGGATATATGAGGTTGAAAAGCATAACGTACCAGATGAATGTGATGGCACCCCACTAAATCAACTTTAAAAAAAAAGGACCAAGAAGTTTAAAGAAAAAAACCCCATGCCATATCCAACGAAAAGGAAGATAAAAGAGGAAAACAACTAACATATAGTTGATTTAAAATTTCCTTATTTTTAAACAACAATGTTTACTATCTCCCTAATACTAATATTTTTAAGTTACTTTTCTTTTTTTCACTGAGCAACTTCACCTAACATCGCTTTTATTTTAACTTACTTTCTCCTACTTCAATGAATTTGGTTAGCTGCTTCACTTAACATTTAGTGTATGCAGTTTAGTACTTCAAAACCAATCAACAACAATGTTTTACAGCAATCTATACCCTCATACAGATAAAAGGTATGCACACCCTATATGCATTTCTTAACTATATATAGAGAGGGAAATGAAAATAATTCAGAATAATAGGTGCCTATTTCCTTCGTATGTCAAATTAATGAATTCAATTGACATTAATGATTCTGTCAAGTTTTAGATCATTGCAGAATTACATATGCTAGATTAGACAAGACAAGAGAAGTGTCACAACAACAATCCAAAATTTGTCGCCATCAAATCAGCAATGACATACAACCAACATCAAGGTAAATGTAATATGTTAAGAAGTTATCATATTTCGAAATTAAATGTAATTGTTCTATTCAATTCACTTCACAGGTGATAAAGGTAACTTCATTGATTCTAGACGTAATGTTAATTGACAAGCCAAAAAGAAACAATTGGTGAGACACACAAAACATGTCGAATCTCATACAACACCCCATAAAAATCCACCATTCAATCATGTGTGACTTCTCTATCTCTAGGATAACGTTAATTAAGTAACTTACAATAACATTTAATTTTCATAAATTTAATGTTTTGAAAATCACTTTTCATGTATATACTAACTATAGTACTCACCCTATCTTATTGTAATAACCATTTCAAACTATTATCTTGTCATGTCAACTCCAACAAGTGATAAAGGAAAAAATTATTCCTTCTACCACTACAACTGATCAAGATGACAACCACACAAAAATTACTTGAGAAATAGAAGTAAGAACTTACATAATAATCGAAAGTTCTACATTGTTACAAAATTAGTTTGTTACATAGAGTCCTATTAGCAAATAATGTCAAGTTATTTAAGCTTTTTCCTAGTCTTTAGGAAAGTAGTTTATCATGTATTTACTTCTTATTTTTAGAATTTAGTGGTACAACAATTTTTAGCTTAAAAATTTGTGTATAAAACATGAAGTTGCAAAGCACTAAATAAGCAGCAAAATATTTCCCTCTCTTCTCAATGTGTCGACTAGTTTTCTCTATTTTTATTTACTGCTTGTTTCATTATCTTAATTTTTTTTACAGTGGTATCAGATCGAGGGTAAGACTCTGCATTAATACAAAAGAAACACCGATTTTAGAGTGAAAAGAAAATATAAGTATCTAAACTCTTTTTTTCCTCTTTTTGTTTTAACTCATAGTATCAGATAGTACTTTCTAAAAAGAAGTGATTCCACGCTTACATGGTCATTATGACCATTGGAGAATGCTAATGGAGAATTTCTTACGGTCAAAAGAGTACTGGCCAATTGTCGATGACGGGATTAAAACTCCGGTGGAAGGCAAAACTTTGACGAATGCTCAAAAGGCAGATTTGGAAGCAAAAAAGTATAAAGAATAAAATACAAAGAATTATCTCTTTTTGACTATCAATCGTCCCATCATAGAAACTATTCTTTGCAAAGAAACTTCTAAGGATATTTGGGATTCTATGAACAAAAAAACTTCTAGAGTGAAGCGTGCAGAACTTCAAGCCTTGAGAAGGGATTTCAATACGTTGCAGATGAAAGAAGGAAGTTTATAATGACTTACTCCACTAGAACAATGGACATTAGAAACAAAATGTGATTTCATGGTGAAAAGATGACTTATTTAACAATGTTGAAGAATATTGCGCTCCGTGAAGTCAAAGTATGACTATGTTGTTTTCTCCATTGAGCAGTCAAAAGATATTGACGAGTTATCGCTTGACGAATTGCAAAGTTTCTTATAGGTACATGCACCAAAAAAGAACCACAGATCATCTTCTGAAGAGTAGGCATTGAAGGCTTCTACTAATACTCATATTTAAATTTTAGACGAAGGGGTAGAGGTAGAGGAAGCAGAAGAGGAGATCGAGGATATAGGAATGAAAGCAGCAAACACGACAGTAGGAATTCAAGAACCAATGATGACCATGGAAAAGGTAGAAGAAGGAGTTTTGACAAATCAAAAGAAGAATGCTATCGATGTAATAATTTTGGCCATTATAAGGATGAACGCTATACTAGGCTGCCTAATGCAAAGGACGATATGTAAAATTTTGTTGAAAGCAAGGAAACAGACACTTTGTTGATGGGAATACAAACACAAGAAGAACTCATGCAAGATGTTTGGTATCTGGACACAGGCTACACTAATTACATGAGTGGAAGTATGTCTTCTTTTTCTAAGTTAGATGAAAGCTTTTGTTTTAAAGTTAGTTCTGGTGATTTCTCTACTGTATATGCAATAGGGAGAGGTGATATTAAAATTAAAGCAACGAATGGTTTTGATGAAATAATAACAAATGTGCTATATGTTCCTGCTTTAAAAAGTAACTTATTGAGTGTTGACAAATGGCCAAAAGGGATATTTTATTCTCATCGGAAAAGGTTTTTGTGAGATATATATTCCTACTAATGAGATATTTCCATTGTGAAAATGAATTCAAAAAGATTATTACCCTTAAATATTGAGAGTATTAAATATTGTTAAAACAACGAAGCAAAATATTCTTTATTGTTGTGGCATCTTAGATATGGTCATTTGGGTTTTAATGGATTAAAATCGCTCCAACTATAAAAATATGGTAAAAGGCCTTCATGAAATTCTAATCCCTTCTTTAGTTTGTGAAGAATGTGTTGTTGGCAAACAACATCGTTCTCAATTTTTAAAAGGAAATTCGTGGAGGGAAAATGATCTTTTTAAGTTGGTGCATTCTGATATATGTGGCCCAATTAATCCAATTTCTGTTAGAGGTAAAAGGTATTTTATTACCCTTACAAATCATTACTCTCGAAAAACTTTGGTGTATTTTTTGCTAGAAAAAATTAGAAACATTTGGAGTGTTTGAAACCTTCAAAGAACAAGTAGAAAATGGAACTGGAAAGTGTAACGACCTGTTTAGTTGTTTTGAGCAGCAGATTTTATTTCTGGAAAAACTGTCGGAGTCGACGGAACCCACGACAGACCGTCATGGGCACGACGGACCGTCGAGGGTGTCTCGTTCCAAAAAACATAGAATTCTGAAATTTGAGTGCTGAAATCGACTCTCTGAACTCTGTGACGGACCTGCAGGACGGACCGTCACAGATACGACGAACCGTTGTGAGCTTCCATTTCAAAACACTTCAACTCTTGAGAATTTGGGTACTGGGAGCAATTCTCTGAACGTCGTGACGGAAGTGCAGGACGGACCGTCGTAGGCACGACGGACCGTCACAGACTCTTTCAGGAAATTGAGTCTCTGAACTTTGCGATGGACCTGCAGGACGGACCGTCACAGCCATGATGGACCGTCACAGGTTGCGTAATCCCAGGCGGGGTCGGATTTCTGTTTAAGTTTTAAAGGGGCAATTTGGACTATTCCTGCTATAATTATAAATTTCGTGGGTTAATATTAATAACTCAATTTCTTGGGGGATAAAAGTGGTAACCTTGAGTTAATAAGTGGGTTACTATTGTCATCTTTTATACTTAATTATATGCTAATTAGGGTAAAATAAAGAGGGTTTGAATAAGAAAAATAGAAAGAACAAAGAGAGAGAGAGAGGATCGAACGAGAAGAGGAGAAACGAAGAGGAAACATAGCTTGGGAAATTGCTTGCTTGATCACTAATCTTCGGTGGAGGTAGGTTATGGTTTTGTCTATACTATTCGTAGTAAACTCTTAATAGCGAATGATATGTATTAGTAGTATTGTAAACTCTTCTATATGCTTAATCGTATGCTTGCATGAATGTGATTATGTGTTTGTGATAAAATAAGCATAATGAAGCTATTGAATCCTAAATCATGAAGAAATCCTAATTCACTTTGTTAATGATAATGCCTTGGTATAAAAGAAGGCTTGATGAATTACATAATGAGATTGATGATGCCTTGGTATAAAAGAAGGCTTGATGAATTAGGGGATCGGGTGCCACGTTCCGGTACCAGGATAGAAATAGAGGATCGGGTGCCACATTCCGGTACCAGGATAGAATGAGGATCGGAGGGTCACGTTCCGACACCAGGATAGTATATGGATCGGGTGCCACGTTCCGGTACTAGGATAGAATGAGGACCGGAGTGTCACGTTCCGACACCAGGATAGAATATGGATCAGGTGCCACGTTCCGGTACCAGGATAGTATATGAGGATCGGAGTGTCACGTTCCGACACCAGGATAGTATATGAGGATCGGAGTGTCACGTACCGATACATGAGGAATAAAGATAATGAATCTTGAAAGATGTTAATATACTCAAACTAATGAACTAATTCCCAAATGAGTATGGTATTGAGGCTTGAGTCCTCATAGATGAACTTGGTGGTACTTATTGATGATTATAGTACTTGTTGTTGCTACATGTTGAGTATTGTAGTTGATTTATGATATTAACTGATATATGTTGTTTTCTATTTTGAGTTGGCCGATGATACTTACTCAGTACCCGTGTTTTGTACTGACCCCTACTTGTGTGTTTCTTTCTTTGTTATATGTGAGTGCAGCAAACGTACCTTCGTCTTCAAATCAATCGCAACTCTAGCCAGTCTTCATTACACCGGACTTCAGGGTGAGCTAATGCTTCTAGCTTGGACTGGATCTTCTTCTTCAAGTCTTGATGCCTTGAATTTCC
>CM064966.1:27944119-28025424 GCA_032847665.1 Solanum chilense
TGGTTTGTCTGATCAGGGTCAAACACCTCCAGTGTTTTCTGCACCAACACCTCAGGTTCCGGAGGTACAACATGCGGCTACTGTGGCTCCTCGCATGGATGCCTCATTGGAAATAGGCACGTTTCCTCGTCTGGCTACAGGGCCTATAATGACAAATGATCAGCATGAACTTTTCAGTAAGTTCTTGAAATTGAAACCTCCAGTCTTCAAGGGTGCTGAAACTGAAGATGCTTACGATTTTCTGGTTGATTGTCATGAGCTACTACACAAGATGGGTATAGTAGAACAGTTTGGTGTCGAGTTCGTGAGTTATCAGTTTCAAGGGAACGCCAAAATGTGGTGGCGGTCACATGTTGAGTGTCAACCAACAGAGGCACCACCTATGACTTGGGCATCATTCTCTAGCTTGTTTATAGAGAAGTATATCCCCCGGACTTTGAGTGATAGGAAGAGGGATGAGTTCTTGAGCCTAGAGCAAGGTAGGATGTCGGTTACTGCATATGAGGCTAAGTTTCGTGCATTATCCAGGTATGCCACCCAACTTTGTTTTAGTCCACAAGAACGGATTCGCCGTTTTGTGAAGGGGCTGAGGTCAGAATCGCGGATTTCAGCCTTACAGGTAGCGGCTACGGCAAAATCCTTCCAAGAAGTGGTAGACTTTGTGATAGAAGTGGAAGGAGTGAAGCCAGACGACTTCACCACGACATCGACATCAAAAAGGTTTCGAAAGGGAGGTGAGTTTAATGGTTCTTACTTGAGAGGACAGGGTTCTAGAGGTTACTCAGTCCGACCAATTCAGTCTTCACTACAGACTGTAGTTGGGGGTCCACCTCAGACCGGTCAACACTTCTCCGAGAGACCTATGCTTGACTCTAGAGAGTGTTATGGATGTGGGGAGACTGGACATATTAGGAGGAATTGTCCAAAACAGAGTTACAGACCCCCAATAGCTAGAGGTAGAGGTGGTCATGGTAGAGGCCGTTTTTCTGGAGGACGTGGTGGTCGAGGTAATGGTGGTCACCAAAACGGCCGAGGTGATGGGCAAACTGGAGCCACTACGGCACAGCATGGTAGGGACAACGGACAGACGGGTGATAGGGCCCATTGTTACGCTTTCCCTGGGAGATCTGAAGCGGAGGCGTCTGATGCTGTTATCACAGGTAATATTTTGGTTTGTGATTGCATGGCTTCTGTATTATTTGATCCTGGCTCCACGTTTTCATATGTATCTTCCTCATTTGCTAATGGTCTTAATTTACATTGTGAATTGCTTGACATACCTATTCGTGTGTCTACTCCGGTGGGTGAGTCTGTGATAGTTGAAAAAGTATATAGGTCTTGTTTGGTGACTTTTGCGGGGAGAAATACTTATGTAGACTTGGTTATCTTAGAAATGGTCGATTTTGATATAATTCTGGGTATGACTTGGCTTTCTCCGAACTTTGCGATCTTGAATTGTAATGCTAAAACTGTGACGTTAGCCAAGCCTAGGACAGATCAGTTAGTGTGGGAGGGCGACTACACTTCCACTCCGGTTCGTATCATCTCCTTTCTTCGTGCTAAGAGAATGGTTAGTAAGGGGTGTTTAGCTTTCTTGGCACATCTCAAGGATGACACTACTCAAGTACCTCCAATTGAGTTGGTTTCGGTAGTCCGTGAGTTTCTGGACGTGTTCCCTGCAGATCTTCCTGGTATGCCACCGGATAGAGATATCGATTTTTGCATTGATTTGGAACCGGGTACTCGCCCCATTTCTATACCCCCTTATAGAATGGCTCCCGCGGAGTTAAGAGAGTTAAAGGCCCAACTTCAAGAGTTTTTGAGCAAAGGCTTCATTAGACCAAGTGCATCTCCTTGGGGTGCTCCGGTGTTGTTTGTGAAGAAGAAAGATGGGAGCTTTCGGATGTGCATAGACTACAGACAACTAAATAAGGTGACTATTAAGAACAAGTACCCCATTCCTCGCATTGATGACTTGTTCGATCAGTTACAAGGTGCTTGTGTCTTCTCTAAGATTGACTTGAGATCCGGTTATCATCAATTGAAAATACGGGCAACGGATGTGCCAAAGACTGCTTTTCGAACTAGGTATGGGCATTACGAATTTGTGGTAATGTCTTTTGGTCTTACGAATGCCCCTGCTGCTTTCATGAGCTTGATGAACGGGATTTTTAAGCCATATCTGGATCTCTTTGTGATCGTATTTATTGATGATATACTGATATACTCAAAGAGTAAGAAGGAACATGAGGAGCATTTGAGAATGGTATTAGAGTTGTTGAGGAAGAAAAAGCTTTATGCCAAATTCTCCAAGTGTGAGTTTTGGCTAGATTCAGTGTCCTTTTTGGGGCACGTGGTTTCTAAGGATGGAGTAATGGTGGATCCTTCTAAGATTGAGACCGTGAAGAATTGGGTAAGACCTACTAACGTGTCGGAAATAAGGAGCTTTGTTGGGTTAGCTAGCTATTACCGTCGATTTATCAAGGGATTCTCTTCCATTGCTTCCCAATTGACGAACTTGACTAAGCAGAATGTTCCATTTGTATGGTCGGATTAATGTGAGGAAAGCTTTCAGAAACTCAAGACCTTGTTGACTACTGCACCAATTCTTACCTTGCCGGTAGAGGGTAAGAATTTCATCGTTTACTGTGATGCATCCTATTCTGGTTTGGGTGCAGTGCTAATGCAAGAGAAGAATGTGATTGCTTATGCTTCGAGGCAATTAAAGGTGCATGAACGTAACTGTCCGACCCATGATTTGGAATTGGCCGCGGTAGTATTTTCATTAAAGCAATGGAGGCACTATTTATATGGGGTTAAGTGTGAAGTCTATACGGATCATCGTAGCCTACAGTATGTCTTTACTCAGAAAGCTTTGAATTTGAGACAGAGGAGATGGATGGAACTACTAAAGGACTATGATGTTACCATCTTGTATCACCCAGGGAAGGCTAATGTTGTGGCAGACGCCTTAAGTAGAAAAGCAGGGAGCATGGGAAGTTTAGCCCACTTACAAGTCTCTAGACGCCCGTTGGCTAGAGAAATCCAAAACTTGGCTAATGATTTTATGAGGCTAGAAGTAAATGATAAGGGAAGATTTTTGGCTTGTGTGGAGGCGAGATCTACTTTTCTTGACAAGATCAAGGGAAAATAGTTCGATGATGAGAAACTAAGTCGAATTCGGGATATGGTGTTGCGAGGAGAGGCTAAGGAAGCAATAATTGATGAGGAAGGTGTTTTGAGAATTAAAGGAAGGGTATGTGTGCCCCGTGTTGATGATTTGATCCACACTATTCTTACAGAGGCCCATAGTTCCGGATATTCTATACACCCTGGTGCAACCAAGAAGTACCGTGACCTAAAGCAACACTTTTGGTGGAGTAGAATGAAGCGAGACATTGTTGATTTTGTTGCCAAATGTCCAAATTGTCAACAAGTAAAGTATGAACACCAGAGGCCCGGAGGATTACTTCAGAGAATGCCCATTCCTGAATGGAAGTGGGAGAGAATTGCAATGGACTTCGTGGTTGGTCTTCCAAAGACATTGGGTAAGTTTGATTCTATTTGGGTAATTGTGGACAGATTAACTAAGTCTGCTCACTTCATTCCGGTCAAGGTGACCTACAATGCAGAGAAGTTAGCCAAAATCTACATCTCAGAAATCGTTCAATTGCATGGAGTTCCACTTTCCATCATATCAGATAGAGGTACGCAGTTTGCTTCTATGTTTTGGAGAATATTACATGCGGAATTAGGTACTAGGTTGGACCTTAGTACTGCATTTCACCCTCAGACCGATGGTCAGTCGGAGCGAACGATTCAGGTATTGGAGGATATGCTTCGTGCATGTGTGATAGAATTTGATGGTCATTGGGATAACTTCTTACCCTTGGCAGAGTTTTCATACAATAATAGCTATAACTCCAGTATCGACATGGCTCCATTTGAAGCATTGTATGGGAGGAGATGTAGGTCTCCCATTGGTTGGTTTGATGCATTTGAGGTTAGACCTTGGGGTACGGATCTGTTGAGGGATTCATTGGAAAAGGTGAAAGCTATTCAAGAAAAGGTTTTAGCGGCTCAAAGTAGGCAAAAGGAATATGCGGATCGAAAGGTTAGAGACTTGGAGTTCATGGAGGGTGAGCAAGTCTTGCTGAAGGTTTCACCCATGAAAGGGGTGATGCGGTTTGGAAAAAGGGGTAAGCTAAGTCCAAGGTATATTGGACCATTTGAAGTACTTAAGCGAGTAGGGGAGGTGGCTTATGAATTAGCCTTGCCTCCAAGGCTGTCAGGAGTACATCCAGTATTTCACGTGTCTATGTTGAAAAGATACCATGGGGATGGAAATTACATCATTCGTTGGGATTCGGTTCTGCTTGATGAGAATTTATCTTATGAGGAGGAACCTGTTGCTATTTTAGATAGAGAAGTTCGCAAGTTGAGGTCGAGGGAGATTGCATCCATCAAAGTTCAATGGAAGAATTGACCAATTGAAGAGGCCACTTGGGAGAAGGAGGCTGATATGCAAGAAAAATACCCACATCTGTTCACAGATTCAGGTACTCCTTCTCGTCCTTGTTTTTCTCCTTTTGATCGTTCGAGGACGAACGATGGGTAAATTGGTTTCTATTGTAACGACCTGTTTAGTCGTTTTGAGCAGCAGATTTTATTTCTGGAAAAACTGTCGGAGTCGACGGAACCCACGACGGACCGTCATAGGCACGACGGACCATCGAGGGTGTCTCATTCCAAAACACTTAGAATTCTGAAATTTGAGTGCTGAAATCGACTCTCTGAACTCTGTGACGGACCTGCAGGACGGACCGTCACAGATACGACGAACTGTTGTGAGCTTCCGTTTCAAAACACTTCAACTCTTGAGAATTTGGGTACTGGGAGCAATTCTCTGAACGTCGTGAAGGAAGTGCAGGACGGACCGTCGTAGGCACGACGGACCGTCACAGACTCTTTCAAGAAATTGAGTCTCTGAACTTTGCGACGGACCTGCAGGACGGACCGTCACAGCCATGACGGACCGTCACAGGTTGCGTAATCCCAGGCGGGGTCGGATTTCTGTTTAAGTTTTAAAGGGGCGTTGTGGACTATTCCTGCTATAATTATAAATTTCGTGGGTTAATATTAATAACTCAATTTCTTGGGGGATAAAAGAGGTAACCTTGAGTTAATTAGTGGGTTACTATTGTCATCTTTTATACTTAATTATATGCTAATTAGGGTAAAAGAAAGAGGGTTTGAAAAAGAACAAAGAGAGAGAGAGAGGATCGAACGAGAAGAGGAGAAACGAAGAGGAAACAAAGCTTGGGAAATTGCTTGCTTGATCACCAATCTTCGGTGGAGGTAGGTTATGGTTTTGTCGATACTATTCATAGTAAACTCTTAATAGCGAATGATATGTATTAGTAGTATTGTAAACTCTTCTATATGCTTAATTATATGCTTGCATGAATGTGATTATGTGTTTGTGATAAAATAAGCATAATAAAGCTATTGAATCCTAAATCTTGAAGAAACCCTAATTCAGTTTGTTAATGATAATGCCTTGGTATAAAAGAAGGCTTGATGAATTACATAATGAGATTGATGATGCCTTGGTATAAAAGAAGGCTTGATGAATTACGGGATCGGGTGCCTCGTTCCGGTACCAGGATAGAAATAGAGGATCGGGTGCCACGTTCCGGTACCAGGATAGAATAAGGATCGGAGTGTCATGTTCCGACACCAGGATAGTATATGGATCGGGTGCCACGTTCCGGTACCAGGATAGAATGAGGACCGGAGTGTCACGTTCCGACACCAGGATAGAATATGGATCGGGTGCCACGTTTCGGTACCAGGATAGTATATGAGGATCGGAGTGTCACGTTCTGACACCAGGATAGTATATGAGGATCAGAGTGTCACGTACCGACACATGAGGAATAAAGATAATGAATCTTGAAAGATGTTAATATACTCAAACTAATGAACTAATTCCCAAATGAGTATGGTATTGAGGCTTGAGTCCTCATGGATGAACTTGGTGGTACTTATTGATGATTATAGTACTTGTTGTTGCTACATGTTGAGTATTGTAGTTGATTTATGATATTAACTTATATATGCTGTTTTCTATTTTGAGTTGGCCGATGATACTTACTCAGTACCCGTGTTTTGTACTGACCCCTACTTGTGTGTTTCTTTCTTTGTTATATGTGGAGTGCAGCAAACGTACCGTCGTTTTCAACTCAATCGCAACTCTAGCCAGTCTTCATTACACTGGACTTGAGGGTGAGCTAATGCTTCTAGCTTGGACTGGATCTTCTTCTTCAAGTCTTGATGCCTTGAATTTCCAACATGGACTAGCTTTTTATGTATTTTAGTTTCTTAGATACTCCTAGTTTAGTAATTTAATCATAGATGTT
Source organism: Solanum chilense (assembly GCA_032847665.1). Lineage (NCBI taxonomy): Eukaryota > Viridiplantae > Streptophyta > Magnoliopsida > Solanales > Solanaceae > Solanum > Solanum chilense. The sequence goes on from CM064966.1 coordinate 27,950,542, forward strand.
CTTGTGATGATGACTTCCAGATTTTGGGGATAATGAGTTATAAATTTTAGAAGTTATTTAATTAATTTTGTTAATGAGTTTAAGTCTTCCGCATTGTATTTTGTTCAATATGTTTGGGTTTACATTGGTTGGTTCGCTCACATAGTAGGATAAGTGTGGGTGCCAGTTGCGGCTCGGTTTTGGGTCGTGACAGAAAGGCAATGAAGAGTCTTTGAACTGATCGTGGTGGTGAGTATTGCTCAAAAGTCTTTAAAGATTTTTGTGAATCTAATGGAGTTCGAAGAAATCTCACCAGTGCCTATACACCATTACAAAACTGTGTATAGGAGAGAAAGAATAGAAGCATTCTTAATATTGTACGGAGTTTGCTAGAATAAGGATGGATGGAAAAGACATTCTGTCCGGAATCGATAAACTGGAGCATTCAAGTATTGAAGAGAAGCCCAACAAATGTTGTTCAAAACGTGAAGAGGATTTGAGTGGAAGAAATCCATATGTGGATCAGATTCGAATTTTCATTGCATTGTTTGTGCACATGTTTCAGATGAGAAGAGAAAGAAACTTGATGAGAAAAGTCAAAAGTGTATCTTTATTGTTGTTAGTGGAACATCAAAGACTTATAAATTGCTTCATCCACAAACGAAGAAGATTTTGATCACTAGATATGTTATTTTTGATGAAAAAACACTTGCTGGAATGTGCCGTAGTCTACTCCAATTATATTTGACAGTGAAGTCGATGAAGTGGAAGAAATACCTGAAAGTGCATAGAATTCAACTACAATAGTTGTTGAAACTCTACCAACTTTTGATGAAATGTCACAAACTGCTAAAACTTTATCGGAAACTAATACAACAACTAAGTTTGTTCGTCGTGCTCGCAGAAATTCTACATGGATGGGGGACTATAAGCTAACATGAATTAATATAAATAATGAGGTAATTAATCATTTTGCACTGTTTGCAGATTGTGACCTGATAACTTTTGAGTGCTCTATTATTGAAGAAAAATGGAGAAAGGCTATGGATGCGGAAATAAAGCTATTGAAAGGAATGATACATGGGTGATTGTTGATCTCCTAAGATGCAAAAAGTCAGTGGTGTCAAATGGGTCTTTAATACAAAGCTGAAATAAAATGGTGAAATTGATAAGTACAAGGCGCGATTGGTGGCTAAAAGGATACAAGGAGGAGTATGGTGTTTGATTACATGGAAGTTTTTGCTCCACCTTCAAGGCATAACACAATCATAATGCTAATTGCCTTGACGACACAAAATCCATGGTCTATCTTCCAGCTGGATGTAAAATCGGCTTTCTACATGGATACTTGGAGGAAGAGGTAGTTATTGAACGTACCCTTGGTATATTAAGATTGGCAATGACATGTTTATCGGTGAAATAAGGCTCTTTATGGACTAAAACAATCCCCATGGGCTTAGTATAGCCTTATTGAAGCTTATTTTCAGAAAATGGGTTTTCAAAAGTGTCCATACGAGCATACACTTTGTGTTAAAATTGGGGAGAATGGGAAATTGCTCATTGCGTGCTTATATGTTGATGATCTTATATTCACGGGGAATAGTAGTGTCTTGTTTGATGAATTCAGAAGTATATAATAAATGAATTTGAGATGTAAGATCTTGGTAAGATGAGTTATTTTCTTGGTGTAGAAGTGGTGCAATCTGATGAACGATATTTGTTTCTCAAAGAAGTATGTGCGAGAAATTTTAAATAGGTTTGAGATGCAGAATTGCAATCGGACCGCCATTCCAATTGAGTTTAGTTTGAAACATATCAAAGATGGGAGCATAAAGAAGTTGGATAACACGGTTTACAAGCAAACTATCGGTAGTTTAATTTATCTAAAACCTACAAACTAGAGAGAATGTATTCTATTAGTCTTGTACGCATATATATGGAGTGCCCGACTGATATGCATCTGCTAGCTGCGAAGCGAATTCTGTGTTACCTAAAAGGAACCAAGGATTCAGAATTATCTTCATTAAAGAAGAAAAGTCAGATTTGGTTTGCTTTACTGATAGTAATTATGCAGGACATCAAGATGATAGAAAGATTACTTGGGGTTATGTGTTTATGCCAGGGGCAGGGGCTGTGTCATTGTGCTATAAACAACAAACAATTGTCACATTATTAAGTACATAAGTTGAATTCGTCACTGCTTTATCTTGTGCTTGTCAAGCTATTTGGATGAGGAGACTCCTTGAAGAACTGTAGTTGAAGGCGATAAGAGCCACTATAATATGTTGCGACAATAATTCATTTATCAATTTGTCAAAGAATCCTCTAAACCATGGAAGAAGGAAACACATTGATGTGAAGTATTATTTCCTGCGAGATCTCAAGAATGAAGGAACAATAGAGTTGCAGTACTGTCAAAGTGTACATCAGTTGACCGACATTTTTACCAAACCTCTAAGATTTCTCCCTTTACAATATATGAGGAGGTTGATGGGTTTCGGCACTATGGAAGATTTCAAGAAGTGAAGTTAAACTAAATCTTACATGCTTTAAGTTTAGGGGAGGGTGTGAGAAAAATACCCCTTACATATAGTAATTATATTAGCAAATAATTTCAAGTTATTTCAAATTTGTCCTGGTCTTTAAGAAAGTTGTTTATCATGACTTTTTTTCTTATTTTTGGGGTTAGTGGTTCCACTTTTTATAGCTTAAAGCATTGTATATAAAATTTTCAGTTGCTGAGCATTAAATAAGCAGCAAAATATTTCCCTTTCTTCTCAATGTGTCGACTAGATTTCTCTATTTTTGTTTACAGTATGTTTCACTATCTTGATTATTTCTACATACATATATAAGTAGTATGGACAACGTGAACATATTTGGATACATACATACATACATACATAGATAAGTAATACATGCTTCGTCTAAATGTAACAAAAACTTTTGCTCTTATAGAGAAAGGTCAATTGTGAAGCGCATTGCGAAAAGTGGATAAATATATATTAGCAACCCAAACAATAGCATATTTAGAAGATGAACATTCACTTTTGAGAAACCAACCTAGAATTAATTGGCTATTTACATCATTATCTTAAGAGTCTGAAGTTGGAGGTACATTGGAAAAACTCTATTAATATCTTACATAGCTTAAACATTCAATACCTTTATGAAATTATATTCTTAACATATATATCTCCCCAGAGTTATACATGTACGAACTTTTGTTTACAACTTAGCTTTATCTTTTTTTTTACGTGTTAAAGATCATCCCAGAATGTATTTCTTGTGCTCCAAAAAGATTGCAACATGAACCTCAAGCATTCTGTTGTGCAAGCGTATACATTAAATCAAAAACCACTGAAGCTCCAACAGAATTATACAAAACGTTTGTGGCATCTACTCTAGTTGCCATAGAGTTTCGCAGAAATATTTTTGCATTTAATAACATCATTGCTTTTACATCTTTGGTATTAACCTTGATAGGGAAATAACATTTACATTAAAAAGAGTGTTAATATTCAGGGCACAAGGTCAAATTTATCATGATCTGCCATCGTTTGTACCACATGATAACAATCATTTTTACTTCTACTATACTTGTTTGATACTTACAATGAGTTTATCAATAGGCTATCAAAGGTCAATAAAGCAATTCTTTTAGAAAAAGTTGCAAAAAAGATTAAAGAGATAATGGAGGGAAACCCATATAGACAATTATTGCTCCAATTAAAAGACTAATTAAGCTTCCACAATTTCAAACTTTGTTATGAGGTAAATGCCTCTTTTGATCAACGAGTATAGAACACACCCTCAGTCAGTAAAGTAGCAACAATTTGGATCGATGGAAACAATCCAAATATACATTTTGACCTAGAAATAATTTTTCATGAGCATTCAGGGTACAAACATAGAGTGAAACACTATTTCGGTTGTTATGACCCTCTTCCATATCATTTGTTATTCCCATGAAGAAGTGAAGGCGGGTTTCATCAAGGAATAAGAAAACATAGCAAAAACAACCTCATAGAATAAGTGCTCCCTCCCCAACTCTAACCAATCTTATTTCAACAATCATATAAGAAGATGAAATATTAGCCAACGAGGATCAATATAAACTATATCACTTTCTTCCCTCTTATAGTAAAAATTTAGTCACGTTCTTCAGAAGTTAGCTACTAATAAAAAATCATATATACAATAAAAAATACTACTAACAACAACGTACAAAACATAATTATCATAAAATACACTTTTATATCATACTAATATGGTAACTAACATAATACCTATATAATATTAATATGATTCCTAACACTTGTATATGTCCACTGCGAGACAAAGGTAAATGTTTATTCCAGAGAGTACTACTGTTAGAAGCTACAACTACAAGAAATTGAGAGGTTAGTATTACTACTATGTTGAAGATTAATACAACAATCTGTGCTTGACTTGTATATAAAATTGGAAACAAGAAGGATAGAATATATCAGAAAGGAACAAGCAAATTTTAGAACAGAGGTTTACCAAGATATCATTGATAGTGTCAGCGTGAATAATACTTTCATCATCTTTTATTGGGGGTATACGAGATATTAAAAAATGATATATGGATGCAATCCCTAAGGCACAACATTTTGGAAGGAAAGATCTGTTTATAATAATGACGTGCAGTCCTAACTGGATTGAAAACCAATAAGAATTGTGCCTCGGACAGGCTCCTCAAGATAGACCCGACTTGTTGACAAGAGTATTCAAAGATAAGTTGCACGATCTAAAAGACTTAATTTTTATGAATGAAATATTTGGAATTGTTGTTGCTCATGTATTCGTTGTAGAATTCCATAAACGCGGACTACCACACATACACCTTCTCATATTAAAACAAGAGCACAAGATCAAATCATGAGATCAATACGACTGGTGTATCTCAACAAAGATGTATGGTCCATGTGGAAACAAACGTCCAACAAACACATGCATGCAAACTGGCCAGTGGAAATATTATTATCCTAGGCCCTACAACAACAAATAAATCCAAGAAATAGATAGATATCAAATTTATAAAAGAATAATCGAGGAAGAATAGAGACTTTTCATGGAATGAGTATGACAAATCAATGGGTTGTACCTGATAGCGCTTATTTGCTTACAAGATACAATTGTCACATCAATGTTGAGGTATGCTAAGGAGTGAAAGCAATAGCGTATCTATAAAAGTATATATATAAAGGTCATGATTGATGTGCCGTTTATATTGAATCTGATGATGGTGAAAATGTTATTGACAAAAAATGAACTTTCCAAGATGTGCGGTGGGTATCACCACCTAAAGCAGTATAGAGAATACATGAACCTTCAACTATATCTTTCAGGAAAACATTCAGGTGCACATATTAATGCATAATAATACGAACTTTCTTTTTAATATTAATTTTACTATTCAAAATACAAATACTATCTCAAAAAAAGCTCAATGTGTTGCTGGAAAAAACAATAATTTTAAAATGTCATCTCAAAGGATGGTGTCAGGCAGACAATGTTCACCGAGTATTTTAGAATGTGTTCAATTGACACTAAAGCACACATAGATTTTTAGAGAATTCTCTAAGTATTATGTTTGGAATTCCAAGGTAAATATTTGGACATAAAGGAAAACAAGATTTGTAATTGGTTGCAATGGAATTTGTAACCTAGATGTAGTAAAATATAACTTTATACACATTGATAATTGTTAAATTTATTTATTAGTAGATATTGATTATAGTGTACAACTAATACGAGAATTTGAAAGGTATTATGAGTGGTTATTACTAAACTATATAAGGGGAACATTGTTATTGAATTACTTACTCACTGTCAACGCTAAGGAATGTCAGACCTTCAATGAAGCATTTAAAGAAAAAGAATTTCTCGAGTATAACAACGGTAATTCATAATGTTCAGAAGATGTTGTTATCTTCAAAATGCAATCATATCTACGAACTTTGTTTGCTACAATTTTTGTTCATTGTAACCCAACAGAGAAATTCAATAGGCTATATGGCAACTCACACAATATTATACTATAGTCTACCCTAAATTGTATTAATTATTATTTGTGAAGTATGTGCAAGAGCATAGACATATATGACATTCCTCAAGTAGGTCACAATTTGCTTACAACTGGTCGATAAAAATGTATACAAATAAATGAAGAAATGTTTGTGCATATACCTACAAATGATTTTGATGCATAATCACAATTAAATCGAGAACAAGATCATGCGTTTAAAAAAACAAATTAAACACTCAATACTAAAATAGTTAGAATATTTTTTGTGGATGGACCTAGGGAACTTGCTCAACGTACCTATATTTTGAATTGCTTGCCAATGTTGGATGAAGAGGTATGATATGTTTAGAAACAACAAGCAATGGCGTACAAGCTTCAGTATTACCTAGAGGACGTACAATGCACTCGAGGTTTGAGATAAACCTTTAAAAAAATGATTCAACTATGACAAACATGTCAAAGCAAAGTGGTGCTGCCAAATTGATTAGATAAGCCATAATGATTATATGGGATGAAGCAACAATATCTAAATGAAAAACGATAGAAACATTCGACGGGAGCTTCATCGACATAATGGACATTGATAAACCATTTGGTGGAAAAGTCATTGTTTTTTGGACGAAATTTTTTGCAGGTGTTATTCGTACTTCCAAAATCACATATATAAGAAATTGTAAATGCAAGCTTGGTGAAATAATATCTCAGGGCTTTGATGGAGAAGATTAAATTTACAAGAGAGCAAGAACACATCCAACATTCAGTGACTTCTTACTTCGAGTGGGTAATAGAGATTAACTAACAATAAGAGACAATTTAATCCTTCTCTTTGAACAATTGATTGTCAAGCATTCTCGGGATGGAATTTCACAAGAATCCATAATAAAAGAGATATTTCGAAACAAAAAAGAAAATGCTGCTACCTGAAAATATGTCACTGAAATAGCTAATTTAGAAAACAGATATGACCATGTGATAGACTTAGCGATAATTTAATATCCTTTTTCCCAGGTGAAAGAAAGATATTCAATAGCTTTGACTCAGTAGAAAATAACACCAACATTATTACCAAGAAGAAATCATTATACTTTAACACCAAATTATAACACTTCGTATCTAAAACAAACCAAAAATGCTGACTTTCACAAATTGCAGGTGCCACAGACGGAAGCCAACTATGGACAGTCAGTCCACTTATGGTCCATCAATCAGCTCTGTCGATGCGCTAGCAAACTTTTAGTCCTCAGTTGTAAACGATGGTCGACCAGTACGTCCATCACTTGACTTATCTCCCATCATCCAACTCCATCGATGGGGTAGCATTCATCCTCGCTCACAAATAACGGTTCAATAGTACGGACCGTTAGTTGACTTAAGGTCTGTCTATTACCTTCATCATCAATTCCGATAACTTTTAAGTTAGGGGATTTTTTGTCTTTTCTTTGTTTGTTTAGCCCCTAAGCCATGTTGTTTAGACCTTAAATTATGAGATTTTAGTCAGTTTAAGCCTAGAAACATAACTAGAATTTGCCTCAGTAAAATCATTAATCAAAACATAGAAAATTAGAAGCAATAGAAGAGAAAAAGGTCAAGAACCCTAGTTCAAGAACACAACAAGTTTCCATCCGTTCCAATATTGAAATCGGAAGATATCCTGTGGAATTCGTCACCATATATGTGGGATTTTACTAGTAGGTTACTCTCACCCATTGAATCCCTTGATTTCAGTTAGATTCTAAATTCCTTTATCATGATTAGTCGGAGGGTTTGTAGAACTTCAGCAGATTATTATGAATTAGTTAGTTATGTGTTCCAAATCATATTACCATGTTATTATTCATTTTATTTCATTAATGTGAGAACCCTACCTATGTATTTCTTTAGTTTTTCAATTACACATGCTAGGTTCGATATTTAAGTATATTCAGATATACATGCCCTTGTATTTGAATACATCATTAGAAGATTAATTATTACATTCTCAGTTTGTATTTTCAGTTTTGAGCTATAAAGTATTTACAAAAACTCACTAATAATGTGTTAACCACTCAATTTATTGGGAGTAGCATAATACCAAGTTAGACTAGGGTTCAATGTGCTCGAATAGTCCAAGAACTACTTGCCAAGTAGGCTGTAAGTCCCCTCTGTGGGAATCAATTTAGTGATCATGCTAGCATGCCTTTGTACTTTGGTTTGGAATATTGAGTCCTCCTGATAGGGCTTATACATAAGACTCCATATTTAGCTCATGTTGTTTTACTATCAGCTATTGATCATGCTAGCATGCCTTTGTACTTTTGTTTGGAATATTGAGTCCTCCTGATAGGGCGTATACATAAAACTCCATATTTAGCTCATGTTATTTTATTATCAGCTATTAGTGGCTAACGCAGTTCTGTCAAATTCTATTGCATTAACAATTTAGTAGTATATTCAATATTTAGTTTCAGCATGTTATATATTGGTCACTGCATTCAGTTATGTAAGCATTAATTAGATGAGTGCTTATATTCTTTATTCACTTATATGTTATTTCAACTTTAATCTATTCTACAAGTTCAATACCTTTCAAGTACTGACATATACATGCACTAAATATTCTTGATATAAGTTCAGGTTCACAGCATCTAAATCACGCTTAGAATGATTCGCGATCTCCAGCTCAGAGAAATCAGTGGTGAGTCCTTAATTTTCGAGGACAATAGTCATGTTTTTTTTATTTCCTTTAGTCCTTTAGTTTATTATTTTCTAGACTTAGCTGGGGCCAATCACAACCTTTCTAGTAAGCTATATGCTATTTTCATACATAGTTTTAGCTTTGTATTGAGTTAATATCTTCTTTGTATTAAAGTCATCAATAGTATATGGGTATTACCTATATTTTAATTTTAATTATTATTTAGCTTCTCCATCAATTTTTTTATCTTTAGTATGCTCATGATTATACTTAGCTTGGAATCACTTGTGATCCTAGATACCATGTCCGCCTCTTGGGGTTAGGGCGGCACATCACAAATTTTGTATCAAAGAAGTATTTATAAGTGTCCTAGGATGTCTAAAAAGCGGCACTAGGGAGACTCCTCTTCATTGATGTGCAGTGCACACCACATCTAATGAGAGGGAGGCTACGAAGTGTTTTAGGAAAGTATTATTTTCTTGTTAATCCTATCGTTCGTAAGATATGATCTGATTTTATTCTAACTCGACGTTCTATGTTTGAGTGACCATTTTCCTCGTAGATCTAACGCTAGGAATACAAATGCTATGAATACTAATGCAACTCCTCTAGTACCAGATGAGAAATTCTCTGATGTTAAATTTAGGAATGTCATTCAGATGTTGGCTTAGTGTATCACCAACCAGAAGAATCGACGATTTCAAGCACATGTGAATGCTAATGGGTGATTAACTACAGCTAGGGTCTGTGACTTTGTTGCGATGAATCTGCCTGAGTTCTTACGGTCGCAAACCTGTGAGGATCCTATGAATATCTTGGAAGATATTAAGAAGATACTCAAGGTAATGCATGTTATTGGGAATGATCAGGTTGATCTAGCATCTTACCAACTTAAGGAAGTGGCTCATGTCTGGTTCACTTTGTGGTAGGAAAACATGGGTACAGGTGCAACCCCTATTGCTTAGGAATGTTTCAGTGAGACTTTTCATGAACATAAGGTAGGGTAACATGAAATTCCAAGAGTAAGGGCTTAACTTAACCAACTCTCCAGTTATGCTCCTCACATGGTTGATGAATCTGTGGCTCAGATGATTAAGTTTTTCTATGGAGTGTCAAATTTTGTTAAAATGGAGTGCTAAAATTCTATGTTGTTGGGATATGTGAAGATCTCTAGGATCATGACTCAAGATAAAAAATTTGAGGGTGATAAGCTTACAGAACAAGCAAAGGAGAATAAGAATTCTAGGGAAAAAAACTATAACTATTCTCAGCAGAAGTTGTGATATGGATATCTCTCGCAGAGTCAGCAGAGGTTTTCAGACCCTGCCCTTCATCATCTAGTGTTCCATCCTCCAAGAACATATATAATCAGATGTTTAGGGCACAAGGTTATATGTCTCAGGGAAGTTTTCTAGGCACGAAGATTAGACTACTTGCCCTAAGTGTTGTAAGAACCATCTGTGCGAGTGCCTTACAGGAAAGGAAGGATGCCTTGGATGCGGTCAGTGTTCACATGTGAAGAGATTGTTCTTCTAGACAGCGTCAAGGGGGTATTAATAATAGAGCTCAGTCTGTAACTTCAACAGAACCAACAAGTCACCCGACTCATAAAGGTAACTCATCTATTATAGGTGGCGGTCAGCGGCAGAACATTTTGTATGCTCTTAAGGCTCACAAGGATCAAGAAGGTTCTCCTAACGTAGTCATACGTACTTCACGAGTCTTTGACCTTTATGTTTATGCATTGTTAGATCAAAAGGCTACTCTCTTCTTTGTAACTTCTTAAATAGCAGTTTAATTAAGCGTTATACCATAAACTCTTTAAGAACCATTCTTAGTCTCTACTCAAATCGGTGACCCAAATATGGCTAGACAGGTATAAAACAATTTCTGTCGCGACCCAAATCTACACACTGCATGTGGCTGGCACTCGAAGATCTTTGCTGGTCTCCAAGCGAATCCTCACCCTGCATGACTACTAGCAGAAGACTAACATAAGCATATAAAAGCTTAAAAACTGAACAAAATTCATAAAAGTGAAACACAAATTTTTAACTCTAAGGAAAACTCTGAATAATAAAATATATACCTCTCGCCCGAAAATATGCCACTTAAGTCTTTCATACATTTAATAAAATAAATTATACATACGTCTCAACAATAATGAAGATCTATGAACCCTCTAACTGATAATGATAGAATTAGGGACAAGACAACGACATCCTAAATAAGCTAAAAAGTAAAAGAAATCCTCCAGAAGCAAGGAGGCTCACCATAGCTGACTCGAACTCTCGAATGTATCAACGAAGGTCATGTTCATGATCTTGAATACATGTTTTTTCATCATGATAACATGCAAGACAAATACCATAGTACGTGGAATATACGTGAATTTAAGGGGAATTTTAAAGCATAACATAATCTTTAACTTGATAAAAATGAAAACTTACTTACCTCTTTTCTAACATACTCAACTGAAGGAATACTCAAGGATACTCAAAACTACTCAAACTTACTCAACTTAGAAGTACTCAAGGATGAGATATTTAACGCAATGATTAGATACTCCACTCAAAGATTAAATAGTTAACTCAAAGATATGATATTCATCTATGGGTACTTATCTATGGATACTAAACTCAATATAAAATAAGAGTACTCATGAAATATATAGAAAGCTTTATAAAAAAAATTAAAAGAAACCTAGTTCGTTAAATAAAATGTAATAACAAACTCAACTTTACTTATATAATGAATTAATATATTTTCCGTGGGAGTTTCTCTAACCGACAACCATCGCTTAAGAGAGATAGTGATGATACAACACTTTACCTAATGCTGCCATGACCATCCTATACGTTTCCATAAGTATAGGAAGTAACTTAACTTAGTGGATCCACTAGCCTATTATAAAAAAGATTCATCTAAAAAGTATGACCTTTTGTACCCATGGTGGCTATATGGTTTTATGGAGACGTAAGTTATCTAAACTCAAACTCGCCCCCAATTCAGTGCTTGATACTACTCCCAAAACATACTAGAACTTATGTTTTTAAAACATACTTCTTCTCTAATTTGTGATTAGTTCTCAAAAACATAGCTCAAAGGCTATCTTGAAAATATCGTTTTCCCTTCTTTCTTTATTTAGAAAGCGATTACTCATTGTAAGTTATAACATTTACATCCTAATCAATACCTTACAAACCATAGTCAAGACATTTCTATTCAGCATTATACCAACCGTATAAATCTTAATATAAGGTATAGTTCAATATAACATCATCGTATAAATCTTAATATAAGGTATACTTCAATACAACATTATCACTTAATCACAAGTAACAATAATTAAAGTAGAGAATAGAGTTCATAAGACTTACTCAATCTCCTTCACAATGCCATCATCAAGGTCTTAACATCAAACCTCAACCCAACCCAATAAGGGTGTAATATAATCACCTAATAGTAACCAACATAATAAGAAGGCCATTTGAATCATTATACAACAACCCATTACTAATTCATAGCCTAGGATTAGAGATTTAAATCACGTTCATAATTTACTTCACAACGTAGGTCAATTACTCAAGAAATAGCATAATTGGAATATAATATATAACAATCTACTCAAAATTAGCAATATAAAAAGATAGGATATTAATTCACACACTAACCAAGCCAATCGAGTCAATACTATACAATTTAATTCTAGATCACAACCTAGAGTTAAGGGGAAAAGGTCATCTTTTACAAACTAGACCAATACTTCAACATGTGGTATAATATAGTAATAATTCATAATAACCTAATCAATACAATAAAAGAAACCACAAATAAATCAAATTGAAAGAACAATTTCGAGATTGGAATTGACCCACATGAAAACTTATCCTTTGAAATCAATTTGAAGGAACACATTGGGGAATGAGGTCCCAAAGGTTAAAGGAACCCCATTAGTTGTTGATTGATGAAGTTTGATGGATAAAATTTGGTATTTAGAAGCCATAGAACCCCTTGACCTTGACTTCTATGGTGTTCTTCAACTTGAGAGAGAGAAAGAAGAGAGAAGGAGGAGCGAATTGGATTTTGGAATCATGAAAGCTTAGGTTAGCTTAAGTAGGTTAGGGTCTTTATATAGGTTGTTAATTAACTTAATTATACCTCCATTAACCCCTAAATAATTAAATAAACACCTAATTAATTGATTTAACTTAATTAAAATAGTGCAGCAAAAACAGTGCCTCACAGATGACTCCCCATCCATGCCCCATTTGTCAATCGATGACCACAGGACCCTCCGTCCTGTTGGTCCGTAGTTTTGGTCATATACTAGTTAAAATCCAGTACTTGCCAAATATTCTAAGTGTACATTGCCGGATGTCCCATAGATTGGACCCCGATCCTTTGGTTGAATCAGTGGGTGGACACTGCCTTGGGCAACTTTTGCCCCATGTTACAAGGGTCCTCCTCAAGGGGCCTTGAATAGTCCTTGGGGAGTCGTACCCAGAATTTTTTATGATGAAATAACTCTAATACATTTTATATATCCTTCCACAAAATTTCATCATTTTCCGACTCCTAAAACATAGTCAAATGGGATAAGGCACAATAGCACGTCATAGAACTAGTTCCCGGACGTCATGGACGTTCCTTGACATTTCGATTCCTAAACATACTAAATGACTTATAATAATTATTTTTGAAATTAAAAGAGTGTCTAAACCTTTTGAAACCTATGTTATGCTCTAGAATACGCCTATGACTTTCGCAGTATTACACCTTCCTTGAGTCCAAACTTCTACTTGGTTTTGAGAGAGGGTTTTGGGTTTTAGTAACTGAAGTCTAAAATTAGGTCTAAGTGTTTGAAACCCCTTAATGTAACTAAAATACCCTAAAATATTAATCCATGGTTCATAAAAAACATTGGGTGAATTTAACAAACACCCCAAGCCTTGGCAGAAAAATTGTAGCTTTTGGCAGCACACTACCTCCACCCAACAAACAGATCGTCTCCCAATCAACGCCCTTTAGATGGGGTCCATCAATAGGGGATGAGCCTATACCTTGTTCATGATTTTTTATCCTTGAATATCCAGTGGATGCCCAAGGTTGATGGGTCATTGGTTGACCAATGGTCCGTCCGTTGTGGCCATCGATGGTCACTACTTGACAGCATCTTGCCAATAGGATATCATCCTCTTCTATGGCCCCTCATGGGTCCTAGGTGGGGTCGTAGCAAGAATTTAAGCCTTTATACATAGTCGTCTAGGTATTAGTAACGTTCCACATCAATTTTGATTAAAACGAACATGTAAAACTCATTAAACCACATGAAGACACACAAGCACCTTCAAAACGTTAGGGGCGTTCTTGGACATTTGACCTCCAAATGTCACCAAACTTCACAAACTTCCTAAGATCATCATTTTAAACCATTTTAATGAAAAATTAACTCATAAAATATTTACGAAGCTCTAGTTTACCTTAGTTCATTTTAAGGTATTACTGGAATTGTGGGCATGAACTACTACCCTCAAGAACTTCATGGGTAACATGTAAAAGTCCCATGATTAGGATTATAATCTCAAAAGGAATAAGATACTCAATACTAAGTACATAGAACTTGGAGATACTAATACTTTTAATTATACTCAATTTATGGAATTCATGAGGAGGTTATGGGAATGAATAACTCGACTCAAGCGTAAAAATTTCAATAGGAAAACTTAATAAAATCTTTGTTCAAATAGATAGTTTACCTCAATTGATTCAAAATTGAACTCAAAAGATTTTTTGAACTATATTCTTTACTATCTATTGAATATGAATGATGAATTCAAGAGTTTTGGTTCATGATATGAAAGATGTATTTGACATTTTATAAAAATTAATAAATTATCCTCACTCTCATGCTCACTTTCTAGAGTCTTGAAACAAATTGATAAAAGTTGTAGAAGACTCTACAAAAGGATCCAAAGGAACTTTCTTAAAATGTTGGAAAGAATTATCAACACTTAACTCTTATCTTTACGTTGAATTTTATTTATTAATTAAAGGTTATAATCCTGTTAGGAATGATTTTAGGTTTTTAGAAGTAGCTTAGATTAGTAAGAATGGAAAAGGAGTGAAGGTGCACATTAAACGAACTCAAACGAAGCAACCAGAGGAGAATTGTATGGGGAATGAGACCCTTGGGCTATGGGGATCCAGACCCTAAAGTACAGAGGGGTTTGAGGTGCTCTGGCAGGCATATCGCCCCAAACCCAACCCAGAAAATTTGCCGAACTTCCTTGATCGTTTTCTCACCCTAACATGCGTAAAATCAAACAGTTTATTCCCCAATAAATTGGATTCGGTTACTTAACTTAGTTACAACATGATATACTGAAAAAATCACTCAATTCAATCTCAAGAAATGATCAACACCCCAGCACAACAAGATTTACAATGAACTTGAATAACACCTGTCGAGACCCTGTCAAGACCTCTAATCTTTCAATTTCAAGAATGAAATTTTGCTGAAATTAAGATGATTGTCGTGTGTATTAACTAAAAAAACACTTTGCAAGATTACATATCTCTTAGGTATCAAACCCATGGCGTATATTAAATGACATCACACCAGAATCTCGACGAACGCTTGATTCTCCCCTTTTTTCTCCGGTTTTCTCTTGTTTTCTTTTCTTGAACGCTCAATGAAAAACCTAGGCGTATATTACGATTATAAAACTTAACCTAATAGAATTATGCCTCTACAATATTATGAAAAACAAATTAAATCTTGATGGGTAAGGAAAACAAAAATACCCCTCACTATTTTCAGCTAACTTACTGAACATGACGACCTAACATCAAAAGGACATATCTCACTCATCTCAACTTAAAAATAAGCAAAATCGGTGAAGTTGGAAAGATAATTCAATATACTTCCCAAGGTGTGATCTATAACACATAAATAATCATGTGGTAGGAGTTATGGTTATTTGAAGTTGACCCAAATCTCATTCTTAGCTTAACTCTCCAAATTTCAGATTTTTGTTATTTCCAATTTAGTTATTTTAGAACTCAAGGTGCTAATCTAATCACCTGACCTTAATAATTAAGAAATTTCTAATTTCTAGGAAAAATATCACTAAGTACGGTCTTAGCAAAAATTTTTTTTAGGTTGTTACATTATCTTCCCCTTGGGATAATTCATCCTCGAATGACGGCTAGACTTTGTATGGAATGATTACTCTTACTAAGATCTTCATCATATAGTGTACTCTTACTATATTAAACCTTAACATAAATCCTTAAGTTCGGATTCTATACTTCTTTTTAGGGAATCTCATCTAAAACTATTACACTTTACCACCACACTCAAGCTTAGTACTATAAAAACTCCATGGGCTCCTACTAACCCTCCTTCAGAACCAACTAAGGGCTCTCATTTAACTATTTCTTATATTAAAAGTTTATCCTCTAAATCACTTTGGAACTCATTATTATCTTATTGTCACCACTTGCCTTACTTTGTTATCTTTTCATCTCATCCTTAGGTCTAAAGCTAGCACTTGAAAGTTATGGACATATTCCACATTAACAGATCAATTATGGTACCTAGGCATACATGAAAAATCATAATTCCATGTGAACCTCAACTGGTTACATACCATCTCGATAAACCTATTAATGCTTTTGTTACTTTCGTGACTAAGACATTTCGTTACTCTTATCTAAAGATTAGGGTCTATCACTTATACCACTGATACTCATTGCACCTAAAATCTAAATTTTTTCAAGTCATCCATATCAAATCTTAAGTCAAACATCATCCCTCATATTGATATACCTTATT
The DNA here is from genome assembly GCA_032847665.1 of Solanum chilense. Taxonomy (NCBI): domain Eukaryota; kingdom Viridiplantae; phylum Streptophyta; class Magnoliopsida; order Solanales; family Solanaceae; genus Solanum; species Solanum chilense. The sequence goes on from CM064966.1 coordinate 27,967,090, forward strand.
ACTTGTACTTTACTCTTTACTCAACCTCAACTTTAAGTCTTAAAACAAAGTTAAAACTTTTGTAAAAGACATTTGAGAAATTTTTAAGCTTTACTTTGACTTTATTCTTAGCTTCTAGGATGAACAATTAACATTCCTTGAATTGAAGTATGAGTTCAAGGTTCATGACCTCATGTTTATGGTTGATTTCATGATGTTGAACTTGGAGGGTTCATGCATAATTATGAGCATGAACTACTCAACTCTAGAACTCAAATACGCTTCTTATCTTAAGATTGTTGAACTTATAGGGTTCATGCAAAATTATATGCATGAACTAGTCAACTCAAAGACTTAATGGGTATTATGTAATAGTCCCATGATTACGAATATAATCTCAAAAGGAATAAGGAACTCAATACTCAAGACATAGAACTTGGAGATACTAATCCTCTCAATGATACTAAATTTATGAATATCATCTGGAAGTTATGGGCATGAACAACTCGACTCAATGGTAAAAGTATCAATAAGGAACTCAAGTATAGGATCCTTCTAATTCTCATACTTGCTTAAATTTTAGTTGAAATCTGTAGTTTACCTCAAAGGATTCACTGTTGAACTTACAAGATTTTTCAAACTTTACTCTTAACTCTCTCTTGAATGTGAATAATCAATTCAAGATTCATAGTTCATGATATGAAATATGTATTTAATAGTGTAGAATCATGAATACATTCTCCTCACTCTCATGCTCACTTTCTCGAGTCTTGTAAAAAGTTAGTAAAAGTTGTAAAGGACTCCACAAAAGAATCGAAAGGGACTTCCATAGAATGTTTGAATGAATTATCAAAACATAACTCTTGATTATACAATGAATTTGATTTACAAATCAAAGTTTATGATCATTTTAGGAATGATTTTAGGTGTTTAGAAGTAGCTTAGGTTGGTTAGAATTGAAAAGGAGTGATTGTGCACTTTAAACTAACTCAATGGGAAAAACCAGACGCAAACTGGATGGGGCAGGAGACCCTGGGGATATGTGTGGCATGGGAAGGCAGCCCTAAATTATAGAGGGTGTGGGGGCGCTCTGCAAGGCGCATAATTCTAGGACCCAACCCAGCAAAATTTGTCTAACATCGTTGCTCGTTTTCTCGCCCTAACTCGCCTAGAATCGAACAGTTTGTTGCCCAATCACATAGATTCAATTACCTAACTTAATTAAAATCTAATATACTTAAAACAACACTCAAATGACTCAACTTCATCTCAACATATTATCAAAACCCCAACACAATAAGATTTCGAATGAACTTCAAGAACACCTATAAAAAAACTCATTAAGAACTCTAATATTTCGAATTAAAGAATCAAATTTCGCTGAAAATGACATTATTGGTGTGTGGGTTAACCTATCCAACAATATGAACGCTTACATACCTCTTCGGTATCAAATCCATGTTAAAAATTCCACGACATCATGCCAGAATCTCGACGAATGCTTGATAATTCCCTCTTTTCTCTTCTTTTGTCTTCTTTCCTTTTCTTAAACTCTCAATTAAAATCCTAGGTGTATATATTCCTTTTCCCTTCCTCCCTCCCTCCGCTTCCTTTGTCTTCTGTGTTTTAGGATTATAAACGTATAACTAATAGGATTATACCCCTTAAATATTAGTAAAAACGAATTCTATCTTGTTAGGAAAGGAAAATACCAAAATACCCATTACTATTTTTGGATAACTTTCCTTAGCTGGACCGCCAAACTTCAAAAGTCGATATCTTACTTATTCAAACACAAAACTTAGGAAACTAAGTGATGTTGGAAAGATAATTCCAAGATCTTCCCAAAGGTATCGTGTATCAAACCTAAGTCGTCATGTACTAGGAGTATGTTCGTTTGAGGTTCACCCAAAAATCATACCTATTTTAACTATCCAACTTTCAAAATTTTTTTATTTCCCATTTAGTTATTTTAGAACTCTAGGTGCTACATCTAGTCACTTGACCTTAATTTTATGAGATTTTTAATTCCTTGGTAAAATCTCACTCACTACGAAGAACTGTTCATATCTTTGCTCAAATTGTTTTTAGGGGTGTTACAATTTTCCTGTCACAGTGTCTCAAAAAGTTACCACAACAAATTTTTTAGAGTTACAAATGGTAGACTTTGATTTCGTTCTAGGCATGGATTAGTTACATTCCTGTTATGTCTCAGTTGATTGTAGAACTAGGATTGTTTTTCTTCTGTTTCCAAATGATCTAATCTTAGATTGGAAAGGTAGTAGCTTAGTACCTATGGGACAATTCATTTCTTACTACTAGAAAGATGATATCTAAGGGTTATCTCTATCATCTAGTTCAAGTTAAGGATTCTAGCGCTGAATCCCCAACTCTTAAGTAAATTTTAGTAGTCAATGAGTTTCCAGAAGTATTTCCAAAAGATATTCTAGAGTTCCTATCAAAAGGAAAAATGACTTTAAAATAGATATCCTTCCAGACCCGGCCTATTTATATTTCTCCTTAGAGAATTCCTTCGACAGATCTTAAAGAACATAAAGACCTTCTAGAATAGGATTCATCATACCTAGTATTTTTCCATGGGGCACACCAAGATTGTTCGTGAACAATAAAAATGGTTCTCAGAATGTGCATTGACTATAAGAAGTTAAAAAAGATCACAATCAAGAATAAGTATCCCATCCCAAGGATTGATGACTTATTTTACCAACTTCAGGGTGCTAGCCATTTTTCAAAGATAGACTTAGATCTGGTTATCATTAACTCAGAGTCAGAGATAGTGACATTCCAAAGCCAGCCTTTAGCACTCTGTGTGATCACTATGAATTTGTAGTTATCTTATTTGGACTAACCAGTGCTCCTACAACATTCAAGTATTTGATGAACAGGGTTCTCAAGACGTACTTGGACTTGTTCGTTATTGTCTTGATTGATGGTATCCTTATCTTTTCTATAAATAAGGAAGAACATGCGAGTCATTTGAGAGTTATTTTGTAGTCTCTCAAAGATCTCCAGTTATTCTCTATGATTAGGAATTGTGAGTTATGGTTGCAATCTGTTGCTTTCCTTGGTCACATTTTATCTAGCAAGGGGATCATATCGATTTATTGAAGATAAAAGTAATGAAACAATGGCTAAGACCTATCTCTGCTATGGATATATGAGGTTTCTTGGGGCTAGCGGTTTACTACAGAAGGTTCGTGGAAGGATTTTCATCCATAGCCTCATCATTGACTAAATTGACTCAGAAGATGGTTAAGTTTCAATAGTGAGATGATTGTGAGAAATGTTTCACAGAACTGAAAACTATGTTGACTACAACTAATGTATTGACTTTAGCAAAGGGTTCATATGGTTGTGTGATCTATTGCGATAAATCTAGAGTTTACATAGGTTATGTGTTGATGCAGTGAGACAAGGTTATAACTTATGCTTCTAGATAACTTAAGGTTCATGAAAAGAATAATCCAACTCATGACCTCGAGCTTCTAATAGTGGTGTTTGCACTTAAGATCTGGAGACATTACTTGTATGGTGTTCACAAAGATGTGCTCACTGACCATATGAACCTTCAGTGTGTGTTTACCAAGAAAGATTTGAATCTTCGCTAGAGGAGATGTCTTGAGTTCCTTAAGGATTATGATATGGGTGTGCATTACGATCCCGATATGAGGAATGCCATAGAAAATACTCTTAGCATATTATCTATGGTTAGTGTAGCCCATGCTAAGGGAGAAATGAATAAGATAGTGAAAGATGTCCACAGGCTTGCCCGCTTGAGTGTTCGCCTCAAGAGTGTATCAGACAATGGTGTAAAAGTTTTGAATTGGGTAAAATCTTCATTAGTAGTAGATGTTATGGAAAAGCAAGATAGCGATCCAATATTGCTTTAACTTAAATGAGTAATCCACAATCAGAAAATGGAGGTTTTCTCCTAAGGAGGAGATAGTCTATCTCACTACCAGGGTAGATTGTGAGTTTCTGATGTGGGTAAGTTGAGACAATAGATTCTTGTAAAAGCCCATAACTGTAGATGTTCAATTCATCCAGGGGTCACAAAGATGTATTGCAATCTGCGGGATGTCTTTTCTTGCAATTACATGAAGAGTATTAGTAGATTTTGTGAGTAAGTTCCCCAATTTCCAGCAAGTGAAGGTAGAACATATAAAACCAGGGGGTATGACCAAAGAAATTGACATTCCTACTTGTAAGTGGGAAGTGATCAATATGTATTTCATTATAGGGTTACCTCGTACTCCCATACAACATCACTCTATTTTTGTGATAGATGACACGATGACTAAGTCTTCTAACATTTTGGAGGTTAAGAGTACAGATTTGACCGAGGACCGTGTCAAGATTTACATTAATGAGATTGTGAGGTAGCATGGGGTTCTTTTGTTTATCTAATCTGATAGAGGTCCTCAGTTTACCTATCATTTCTTGAAGTCATTTTAGAAGGGTCTTGGTACTCAGTTAGCCTTGTCACAACATTTCATCCACCGAAAGATGGACAAGCAGAGCGTACCATTCAGACCCTAGAGGATATGTTTAGATCTTGTGTGATGGATTTCAATGGTAGTTGGGATGATCACTTTGCTCTTATTGATTTATAGACACCGCTACTGTTCCAACATTCAGATGGTCCCCTGATGAGGCACTGAATGGGCGTAGATGTAGATCTCTTGTTGGTTGGTTTGAAGTAGGTGAAACAACCTTGATAGGACCAGATTCAGTCCATTATGCTATGGATAAAGTGTTTTGTCACATTCGGGTTTACCCCCTAAAGGTTACCGGCATCGTCGTCCTTTTTAAGGACTTAGACTAGCCTCTTAGTTTCATGTCATTACATTTATAGGTTAAAAATGGAGAAAATTTAAAACTTTTCATTACATCTACTTGGAGCTTTAGATAGACCTCTACATAAACATAATATGTTGTCGTATCGAATATATATAGACCCTTCGTATAAGAAGTTTACATAGCATTCTAATGTTACTGCACATACATATATATATACGATAGAAAGATATTCTCAAAAATTGTCTCATCTCATACCATCTAAGGATTATCACAATATGGGCATAGCCCAACATCAAATGTAAAGAAGCCATATATAGTCTTAAAAAGTCATGCAAAATGAAAGTAGAATGAAACTTAAAAGATTCTTAAACTCATAACAAAGAAACTTCATAGGCAAGATATTGGCATTGCCCTCATAAATTTAGGACCAATATACTTGGATGATAGAGAATATCCAAGCCTTCTTTAAGTCGTCCTGAATGAACCTTCAACGACCGAAACCTAAAATGTTTTGGAAAGAAAATGGCGTTAGTACTCCACATTTACTAAGTATGAGACCATATGCAGAGAAAATATCAAAATATGCTAAAAAGGGACATTTAGTCATAACATGCCATCTTTACCCTTTTAAAAGACTAATGCAAAGTCAAGCAAGTCATATAAACTAATCGAAGATGCTTACTAACTCAAACACGTAATATGCATTCCAACATACTTGAAATAATGATTTAATACAACCATATCATAAAGACATAAACTCACATGAATGAATAAGAGTTAATATTATCATAATAATCAAGATAACTACACATGAATCCTCATCAAATCCACAAGTGCAACAACCAAGCAAAGCCCCATAACCTTGCTCAACAAAGTAGAGTTAATAAGAAAACATAACCAATTTCAAACTTTAAAAATATAATTCAACTACATATATCAAGAGAATAATCATTATAATTTATAGTCATTTACATTGTAGCATAAACATATTATCATCTTGTTCATCGTTATCATATGCATAAATAATATCAACTTCCTAAAGCTTCCATCAAGGTCAACTAGTGCAAGGCATAGTTAGGGTCCCATACCCCTACCTAGGCTAAGTTAAACCTCTCAAGTAACCTTAGTTAGTTTATATTTCATTACTTAATTTTTAACTTTTGGAACACTTGCCTAAACCGATATAGAAACATGAGCTAATTGTGGAATCTGGTGTTGTAAAACCTTACACAATGGAAGGTGGTCTACCCGCCAAAGTAGTACCAAGTATAAATGTAGTTTTCTAGGTGGACCCATTAGCTAGTCTTCCTATAGGGGCAACATAGTTCAAGAACTAAGAGATAGTATATTCCCTCTCTATACCACTTGGTAGTTGGGGCCTCCTCTGATGGGAATCCATTGGATGAGTATTTATCTTTGGGGAGTCAACATCTCATATAAAACTATAGGGCGAATCTTCCTCTTTGGGAAGTCATCACCTCCCATTGTTAAGTGCACTCTATGGTAAGATAAGTCTCTTTATTGAAATGTCTTTAAGACTTTAATTAACAATCATAACTTAGTTTTGTTCATAGGGTCTACCTCTTGTATAATCATCAACATCAATAGCTCAGTAAGAATTACATGAGTATAGTCCTTTCATCACAATTCATATACGTGAGGTTAACACAATAACATTACATAGCATATCAAGGCACATAGATATTTACCACCATCCTTATATCACATATACCTTAATCAACCTCACCACATATTCAAGACATTTCAATTTAACATCATACCACCCTATCATCCTAATATAAGGCATACTCCAATACAACATCATTACTTAACCACAATTACTCACAATTGGAAGTAAACATAGAGATTCGAAGACTTACAAATTCTTCATCATAGTTCATCATCAATGTCTTACTATCAACCCGTAACTCAACCCAATTAGGGGAGTAATAGTATCACCATAATGATAACCAATAAGATAACTAGGCTAACTGCATCTCTATAACACTATTCAACACTAGATCATAGCTAAGACAAGATACATAGACCAATTTCCGAATATACTTCATAACCTAAATCACATCTCAAGAACTAGCATGATAGGCCTATAATTCTTCTTAATTTATTCATTGTAACACCCTAGTGTACTAATCTAATCAATAACCAAATCAATTGAATGATTATAATACAATATAGGTCAAGATAACAACCTAGGATTAGGGGTTGAGGATCATGTTCTTCAATTTAGACCAAACCATCAACAATTACACTAATAAAGTTAAAATAAATGTATAAAAATTCAATATAACCAAAAGAATTCATTAAAACTCAATCCATAACTTAAATTTCGTAATTGGATGAAACCTATATGAAAACTCAACTTTTGAAATCCATTTTGAAGGAACCCTTTGAGGAAAGAGTAGCAAAGATGAATTAGATATCATACCTTAAAGTTTAATGAATAATATATGGTGAATTCGTCCCTTTCCAGCCTTCACACCCCTTTCCTTGCTAGTCTTCAATGGTGAGTTCAAGTAGAGAGAGAAAGAAGAGAGAAGAAAGAGAGTTTATTTTGTGAGTTGTGTTTAGATTAATGAGGATTAGGGGTATTTATATTTGAAGTTAAATTATTTAATTAGTCTCCCATTAACCCCTAACTAACCACTACACCACCTAATGAATTAAATAAAATTTATTAAAGCAGTGCAGCAACTCAAGACCCTCACATACGGAACCCCACCTACGGGCTGTCTGTGAGTCGACGGACATCCCACCCTCCGTTCTGCACTCCGTCGTCTTTGTCAGAGAATGTTCAAGCGAGAGGCTTCCTCCAGTTGTCAAAGTGTGGGACGACGGTGGCATTGACGACCCATCAGTCCACACACGGACCGTCTGTTGTCTCGTCTATGCACACTGCACAGGCAGTGTTGCCTCAACCTACATGGTCCTCATCAAGGGCCCTTGTTTTATACTAGGGAAGTTGTACCCGGATGTTTCAATCATAAAAAAACTTAAACACGTACTATATACCCTTTTACCACTTTTCATGAATTTCTTACTCCTAAAAGCTAGTAAAATAGGCTAAAGCACGCTAGTACCTCTTTGAACCAACTTCCGGACGTCATGGACATTCTTGGACCTTTTAGTTCTTAAAATTCCTATATGACCTATATTAATAAACATTTACATTAAATAAGTACTTAGAACTCATGAAACCTACGTTAGGATTTACGACAAGTCTTGGATTTTCAAAGTGTTACATTATCCCCCCTTAAGAACATTCATCCCTGAATGACACTAACATTCTTTTGAATGAAGGAATATACTCAAAACTAGCATCTAAACCAATTGAAAATATCAAATTAACTTTAATCATGTTATTTAAACAACTAAAATTCTAAAAGTCCAATTACCACACATAATGCTTAAAACACTTTATCAGGAGGTATTTCGTTCTCACAACACATATGAGCTCAACATTGATTTTATTAGTCAATTAGTACAAAATTCAACTTATAAACATGCTAATATCATTTCATAAAGACTCACCTTATCAAAATGCACAACACAACTCAAAACAAGCAAAAAGTAAGTCTAAAGCACCAATTTCACTGTAACTTCACTATGAAGTATTCAATAATGCACATTTTGCAAAACTTCACCCAAAAATCAAGAAACTTCGATCTATAGTAATATTTATATTATTAAAAAGAATGAATAACCTTAATTATCAATAATATGAGGGGAACGGGACTTCTTGTCGGAGTTGGCCTCCAATGTTGCACCCTTAACTAGATGATTCTTCCACAACACCTTTACGGAAAACACCACTTTATTCCATAACTTATTGACTTTCATAGAAATAATTTGAACCGAAACTTCCTCATAAGAGAGTTTATCAATGACACCAAGACCCTCAATAGGAAGAATGGACACGGGATCACCGATACACTTCTTCAACATAGAAACATGGAAAACTGGATGAACCGAAGCCAATTCACTAGAAGTTTTACTTCATAGGAAACCTTACCAACCCTTTGAAAGATTTCATAGGGAACCACATAACTATGTCTTAACTTACCCTTATTGCCAAATCTAACCACCCCTTTCATTAATGAAATTTTCAAATACACCTTATCATCTTCTTCAAACTCCAAATCGATCCCCAATGATCGACATAAGACTTTTGCCGACTATAGGACATTTGCAACTTGTTCCTTATGATATGAACCATCTCTAAGGTCTTACAAACCAAATTAGAACCAAGAAGCAAAGGCTCACCCACTTCAAACTATCCAATAAGAGACCTACACCTCCTACCATACAAGGCTTCATAGGGATCCATGGAAATAAATGAATGAAAACTATTATTACACGAAAACTCCACCAAAGGAAAATGTTTATCCCAATTACCTTTAAAATCGATAATGCATGCCCTAAGCATATCCTCAATACATTGAATAGTGTGTTCTGCTCGACAATATGTTTGGGGATAAAAAGCAGTGCTCAACTTCACCATTGTACCTAACCCTTTTTGGAATGATCTCCCAAAACAAAGATGTGAATTGTGCACCCTGATACAATATGATGGATAACAGAATACCATGGCGACATAAAATCTCATCTATAAAGATTCTTGTATAATCCTCCGCCGAATATGTAGACTTGATCGGAATAAAGCGAGGGGACTTAGTCGACCTATCCACAACCACCCATATGGAATCATATGACTTTTGAGTCTAAGGTAAATCCATTACAAAGTCCATATTGATGTCTTCCCACTTCAAAGTAGAAATTTTCATCTCTTGTAGTACCACCAGCCTTTTGGTTTTTCGCCTTTACTTGTTTGCGATTTGGACATTTTGCCACAAACACCGCTATGTCCCTTTTCAAACCTTCCCACCAATATATATCCTTTAGGTCATGGAAATTTTTTTTCAAACCCGGATGAATTGAGCAGCGAGACCCATGGGCTTCTTCAAGGATCCGGTCACTCAACGCATCCACATTGGGAACACATAGTCTCCCTTGGCACCTTAAAATACATCCCCTCCACGGAGAACGTCTCGTTAAGTTTGTCAAGGACTGATTCATTGAACTCTATCAATTATTTGTCGAGGTGTTGTTTGGACTTCACCTCAACTACTAATGATAACTCGGAGTTGTTACCAACCATAAAACCACCATACGAAGAATCTTCCAACCTCACCCAAACCTAGCCAACCTATCCACTTCCCTCGCTAGGTCCTTCTTGGCTTCGTCAATGTGGGGCACTCTACCCATAGTCATACGACTTAGGGCATCCGCAACCATATTAGCCTTTCCTGGATGATAGAAGACACTTATATCATAGTCTTTCAACAATTCTAACCACGTTCATTGCCGGAGATTCAACTCTTTTTGGGTTTACACATATTGGAGACTCTTATGGTTGATAAAGACATCAACATGAACCCCATAGAAGTAATGCCTCTAAATTTTCAAAGCAAACACTAGGGCCGCTAACTCAAGGTCATGAGTCGGATAATTTTGCTCATGTATCTTAAGTTTCCTAGAGGCATAGGCTATCACTTTCCCGTGTTGCATAAGCACACACCCCAAAATAACTTGGGATGCATCACAATACACAACAAAACCTTTGTACCCTTTGATAAAGTCAACACCGAAACAAAAGTAAGTATATCTTTCAACAATTGGGAAATTTTTTCACATGCCTCCGTCCACTCAAACTTCTTCTTGTTTAGGGTCAAAGTAGTCAAAGGAGATGCAATAGATGCAAAACCATCAACGAACCTCGGATAAAAACCTGCTAGACAAAAGAAAATCCTAATGTTAGTTGGAGTCAATGGTCTAGAACAATTCTTCAGTGCTTCCGTTTTCCTTGGGTCTACCCTAACTCCTTCACTTGATATGATATGCCCAATAAATCTCACCAACCTCATCAAAAACTCACACTTACTATATTTTGCAAACAATTGATGTTCTTTAAGGGTTTGCAATACCACCCTCAAATGACCCATATGATCACCTTCATTCTTTGAATATACAAAGATATTGTTAACGAATGCAATGACAAATCAATCTAGGTAATTTCGAAACGCCCTATTTATTTGGTCCATAAACACCGCCAGAGCATTACTGAGACCAAAAGATATAACCAATAATTTATAGTTCCCATACCTAGTCCGAAAGGGTGCCTTTGCTAAATCCTCACCTCTCAGCCTAAGTTTGTGATACCCCGATCTCAAGTCAATTTTTTAAAAGTAACTCGCCCCTTGTAGTTGATCAAGCAAGTCATCAATCCGAGGGAGAGGGTACCTATTCTTAATGGTGACTTGTTGAGTTGGCGATAATCAATACAAATTCTCAAGGACCCATCTTTCTTCTTTACAAGAAAACTGAAGCACCCCATGGAGAAATAGGCCTTATAAAACCCTTATCTAGTAAATCCTTCAGTTGAACCTTCAACTCCTTCAATTCGGTTGGAGCCATCCGATAAGGAGGAATTTATATGAGATTTGTATCCGGTATCAAATCAATGCGCAAGTCAATTTCCCATTTGGGAGGAATACCTGGAAGGTCATTAGGAAAGACCTCCAGAAACTCACTCATTACGGGGGCCGACTCAATGGAAGGAATTTTGGACTCTAGATCTTGGACTCGTATAATATGGTAGACAACTTTGGAGATATTTTTTTGGCTTTTAGACAAGCGATAATACGACCTCTAGGAATAGAATTTTCCCCCTTCCAGTCTACAATGGGTTTATTTGGGAAGTTAAACCTCACCAATCTTTTCCTACAATCAATAAAAGCAAAACATGCATGCAACCAATCCATACGAAATATAACATCAAAATTAAGCATATCAGGTTCTAGATAAACATAAGAAAGTATATTGGGCAACATTATTGGACAATTTCTATACACACTTTTTGCAACAACCGATTTACCCACCGGAGTAGACACTATAAAAGGTTTATGCAAAATAATTGGTAAAATATCAAACTTTATGGCTACTAGAGGTGTAAAAAATTATAAATTAGCACCGTGATCAAGTAAGGCACATACATCAATGGAAATGGCTCTCAACATATCGGTCACCACGTCGGAAGAAGTTTCTTACTCACCTCTAGAGAGGATAGCACTAGAACCACTTTCTTGAGCTTGATCACTACCCTTTTCTTGACTATTTAAGTTTGGATAATCTCTCATTTTTTGACCACTCTTGCCACAACTAAAGAAATTCCCTGTTCCTACCAAGAACTCACCAAGATGACCCTTTCAACACTTGGCACATGTTAGACCCTCATTTGGTGAATTTCCACTCCTTACCTTTTTATATATCAATTTATTTCCATTGTCATCACGAGCCTTCGGAAACTTGGATGAAACTTGATTAGTAACCGTTTCTTAAATCTAGCTTATCTTGTATTTCATTCCTATTCTTTGAAGAACCTTCACCAAATGATCTTGCTCTCCTAGAATCTCTACTCTTTATCTTAGCCCTTGCCTCCTCAAGCCTTCTTGAATGCATTATAAGACGGGAAATGTTCATGTTGTTATGTAGCATGGCCAAACAACACTCCTCTTGTAAGTTCTCTGACACCCCCGTCACAAATCGACTCATTTGTTTTCTAGGATCGGAGACCAAAGAAGGAGAGAATATTCGGACAACTTAATGAATTACAAAGAGTACTCATGGAAACTCCCTCCTCCTTGGCGAAGGTTGATGAACTCCACCATATTTTCCTCCCTCATATCCCTAGGAAAGTATAAAATTCGTCTTAATGATCTCCCAAGTCAACGAAACACCACTCAATGGCCTATTATCCCTCCATTGTACATACCATGCTTGTGACATGTCCTTTATTCCCTTATCATGGTCAGTATTAGGGTTTCTAGAACATCAACAGATTATCATGAATTAGTTAGTTATATGTTCGAAATAAAAATACCCTGGTATTACTCAGTTTATTGCAAGAATTTTGGAACCTTAGCTATGTATTTCTTTAGTTGTTGAATTACACATTTTTTATCATAATTTTCAATATATTCAGATGTACATACATCAGTACTTGAATGCATCATTATCATATGAATAGTTTCATTCTAAATATGCAGTTTCAATTTTGAGTTATCCAATATTTACAAAAAGTAAATAATAATATGTTAACCACTTAATTCATTGGGAGGAGAATATTACCAAGTTGGACTATGTCACATCCGGGGAGCACCCCATAGACGTAACCGGTGTATTCGTCCTCTTCCGGATTAAGACTAGCATGTTAGCTTACATCATTACATTCAAAGGTTAAAAATGCAGATTTTTTCATGAAATTTCCATTACTTCTACATTGAGGTTGACATAGATCCTTCGTATAGTAAGGTTACTTAGTCTTCTACTTTTATCGCACATATATATATATATATATATATATATATATATTATAATATAATATAGTCTCAAATAGTTGTTTCATGTCATAACAATCTATCAAGAGTATATCAAATTGGGCCTAGTCCATACATCAATAAAATAAGGATCACATATAGGTCATACAATGGTTAGTATTCAAATGAAAATGAGAGAACATTAAAGTCGTAAAACTAAAGCAAATCCATAATCTCGATAGTGGCATTGCCCTCGAAAAGTGAGCACCTACTCAACTTGGATGATCAAGAATTCCAAGCCTTTTTCCAAAGTCGTCTCCAAAATCCCTTCAACGACTGGATCCTTAAATGATGGGAAAAAAGAAGAAATGGTGTTAGTACACCACTTGTACTAAATATGAGACCATATGCACACATATCATGAAAACATGCTAAAAAGGGAAATTTCGTTAAAGGATGCAATTTACTTTGAAAAGCTTTATGCACATTCAATAAGACCATTCCAGTTAAATAGACACATTCATTAAGTCCAACTCATGTACATCACAAGACCAACAATACTAAGTCTAGTCAAGTCAACATTCATGTCACATAATTGGATACCTAGTCAAGCAACTCTATGATCAAGTACTAAAATCAACAAGGATGAATAAGAGTTCATTATAACATAACAAAAGCAAGCCAATTACCCATGAACCGCTATCAAGTTAACAAGTGCAATGACCAAGCAAAGCCCCATAACCTTACTCAATCAAGTAACTCACAAAAAATCATGACAAACGTCCCACTTCACATAGCATGGCATTTAACAGTACATATCATCATACTTTAAGAATGTAGACAAACACATATTCATAAGTGGAACTAATCAACATATAGTATCAACTATGTGAAAGTTCATCATATACATATAATTTACCATTATAATCATATTCATATGTCCGAATATCCTCCTAAGACTTCCCTCAAATCTAACTAGTGCAATATTTAATAAGAGTCCCATACCTCTACCTAGACTAAGCTAAACCCCTTAGGTTATCCTTGATAGAGTTCATTACTTTAATTTATTTTAAGTTTTGGGAACATCTTTACTTATCCGACATAGACAACATGAGAGAATGTGGAATCTGGTGTCATGGAACCCTATACCAAAAAAATGCGGACTACTTGCCAAGGTAGTACCAAAACATGAACATAGCCACTATGTGGATCCACTAACTATTATTCGTATGGGGGCAACATAGTTCAAGAACTAGGAGATATAGTTGGGACCCTCTTTATGCTACATGCATTATAGTCTCCAATCTCAAGAGTACATTAGTGATTCTACCTTCCTTATGTGGGAAGGGACACTCCTTATTCTAGTTTACTCAATGGTAAGCTAGAGTCCCTTTTGAAATGACTTTAATGTCTTTATAAATCATCATAGCTTAATTTATTTCATAAGGTATATCTCTTGTATAATCATCATCATCATCATAGCTCAATAAGAATTGCGTGAATATAGTTCTTTAATTAAAATTCATATAACTAAGGTTAGCACATTCACATAGTTTTTCATAATAAGGCAAATTGGTAAATAATCACCATCCTTATAACATTCACATCTTAGCCAACACCTCACAAAACATAGTGAAGATATTTCGATTAAACATCATACCAACCCTATAAACCCTAATACAAGGCATACTCCAATACAACATCATGAGTTAATCACAATTAACTATAGTTGAAGTAAATAATAGGGATCACAAGACTTACCAAGTCTCTTTCATAACCCTTCATCAAGGTATTACTGTCAACCCTTTAACTCAACCCAATAAGGTTGTAGTATCATCATATATCAATAAACAACTTGACTGCAAGGCTAATTAAATCACTAAATCACAATACCTAACTAGTTCATAGCTTAAGTTAAGAGAAATAAGTCAAACTCATAATCTGAGTCAATTACTCAAGAACTAGCATGATTGGACTATAATTCACCCGAATCTATTCATAATTGATACAATATCACCATCTAGTAGTATTTCAACCAATAACCAATTCAATTGAACCAACATTAGCCAATTCATATCAATATTAGAACCTAGGGTTAAGGAGAATAGGTCATCTTCTATAAACTAGACCAATTCATAAGGATATAACATAATTGAGTCAAAATACATGTTAATATATTCATAATATCCAAAACAAATGATTAACAAATCAATTCACAACATCAATTTCATATTGCATGATAACTCAACATTTGAAATTGAATTGATCGAACCCTTTGAGGAAAGAGGTCTCAAATGTGAAAGGAATCACATACCTTACTAATTGATGAAGATTGATGGAGAAAAAATACACTTTGCAACCGTTGAACCCACCTCTCGGTTGGTCTTTAATGGGGTTTATTTGGGAGAGAGAAAGAAGAGAACAGAAAGAGAGTTTTGGGTTTGGGAATTATGAGAATTTAGGTTAGTGTTATAAGGTAAGGGATTTATATAGGTTGTTAACGAACTAAATTATACCTTCATTAACCCATAATTAACCTGAAAAATAAGCCAACTAATTAAATGACTTGAATGAAAACGCGCAGCAAAACTACTCATCACAAATGACACCACGATCGACGGATCGTAGGTCAATCGACGAACACTTTTCACCTCCATGCTACACATCCGTCGATGAGTTCAGAGACTATGCAAAAATTGGCCTTCCAACATTTTAGCTAAGTGACCATTTACGGTGGCCATCAATGCCCCATTGATTGGACCACGCCTCATCAGTGGCCTTCGTCTGTGGACACTGTCTCTTGACAACTTTTGCCACCTCTTGCAAGAGTTATCCTCAAGGGCATTTTCATCATTTTCACCCTTCCAACAATTTTCATCATTTTCCAACTCCTAAAAGCTAGTCAAATAAGCTAAGCCATGCTAGTACCTCATTGAACTAGTTTTTGGACGTCATGGACGTTATGGTTTCTATACCTCCTAAATGACTTATATTCATTAAAATAGACCTTAAAATAGTGTGTAAACCTTTTTACACTCTTTTTAGGCTCTAGACACATCTTAGATTTCTGAAGTGTTACATTATGCCCCTCCCCTTAGGAACATTCGTCCCCGAATGACAATAAAATCATTTTAAAGGAAGCAATAAACTAAAGAATAGAAGCCCAACCAACAGCAATACATGATAATATCATTTACAATATCCATCCTACCATTTAAACAAGGCAATTCAAATGTATCAATAACCACACATAAGACTCAACATTACATTATGAGGGATTTCCTTCTCAAAACAACAAGTGCTCAACACACCTTACATAAGTCAATTCTTCCAAAACATAACTCATCAAAAATATACATATCACTTCAAAAGACTTACTATATCAAAATTCACTACATAGCTCAAAACAAGCAAAATTGCAAAATTTCCAAGTGGAAAAAAAAATTAACAGTATTTTAATGTATTGACATAAAAAATGCACATTATTTTCAAAACTTCATTTTTAGTCATTATTTTCATTATTAATAGGAATAAGTAATCTTAGTTATCAAATAGATGAGGGTATCGAGACTTCATGTCGGCCTCGACCTCCCATGTCGGGCCTTCTACTAGGTGATTCTTCCACAACACCTTTATGGAAGCAACCTCCTTGTTTCTTTACTTCTTTACGTTCCTATAAAGGATTTGAACCGAAACCTCCTCATACGAGAGTTTATCTTTCACAACAATACCCTCAATAGAAAGAATAGACTCAAAATCATGGATACACTTCTTAATCATAGAACATGGAAAACCGGATGAACCGAAGCCAATTCACTAGGCAACCTTAACTCATAGGCGACCTTACCAATCTTTTTTAAGATTTCATAGAGACCCACATAATAAGGACTCAACTTCCGTTTCTTCCCAAATCTAACCACCCCTTTCGTAGGCCAAATTTTCAAGTACACGTTATCATCTTCTTCAAACTCTAATTTCCTTCTGCTATGATAGGCATAAGACTTTTGCCGCCAATAGACTATTTGCAACCGGTTCCTTATGATATGAACCTTTTACAAATTCTTATTAATCGAATAAGGACACAAAATTGAAGACTCACCCACTTCAAACAATGCAATAGGAGACCTACACCTCCTACCATACAAGGCTTCAAAAGGAGCAATAGATATGGATGAATAGAAACTATTGTTGTAAGAAAACTCCACCAAGGCAAATGCTTATTCCAATTTCCCTTAACATCAATTTTACAAGCCCTAAGAATATACTCAAGGGTTAGAATAGTACGCTCCACTTGACCATCCGTTTGGGTTGAAAAGAAGGACTTGACTTCACCTTGGTACCCAACTTTTTTTGGAATGACCCCCAAAACCTAGATGTGAATTGTGCACCCCTATTCGATATGATGGATAACAGAATATCATGGCGACACATAATCTCATCTATGAATATCCTTTCACAATATTTCACTGAATAACTAGACTTGACGTGAGCAAAATGAGCAGATTTGGTCAACCTATCCACAACCACCCATATTGATTTATATTGCTTTTGTGTCCGAGGCAAAACTACCACAAAATACATATTGATGTTAGGAACTTGGATTTCTTGAAGTAAACAACCCAGCTTTTGATGTTCGGCTTTCACTTATTGGCAATTTGGACACTAAAGCAACAAATTCTGCTGTCTTTTTTCAAACATTCCCATTAAAACACTTCCCTAAGGTCATGGTACATCTTTGTTGAATCTGAATGAATGGAGTAATGGGGTCGACGATATTCCCCATGGATCTGGCTCCTCAAACCATCTACATTGATCACACTAATATAACTAACATGTTTGACTTAGGATTTTGATGATTGCATACTAATATACATGATTGACTATTTTGTTGGGTCCCTTAGAGAAGATATGGAATTATGGAAGTAAAGAATTGAAGGAAAACAAGTGACACCCATAAAAAGAGTTGGCGTGGCACCCCAACATAAGTGACGCAACAAGGTCGCGACGAGCCAAGCCGTATGTACAGAGATACCATTGTGGTGCACTCCAAGTGCAGCTCTCGAGCATATAAGGCCCGAGTTGGATGCAACGCCCCAAGGCAAAGAGGATGTTTTGGGGATTTGGTTTATTTAGGATTTCTTCTTGAGATAAATTTGGAAATACTTTTCCTAAAATCTATAAATAGGACCTAGTTTTTTTTTGTAAGGGGTTCGACTACTTTCTGTTGTGGAAGAGAAAGAATTCAAGTTTTGAAAGAGTTTTTGAATCTCTAACTCTATTTTATTTTTTAAATAACATGAAAAATTATATTTTGCGCTTTTCAAATAGTATGAGTGGTTAAACACCCTTGTTCTGGGGTTGGATCCAAGGATTGATTGTTAAATATTGAAGGCTTTGAATTAATTCTTTATTATTGTTTTAAGTTAATTTTATATTCCTTTTTTAGTGTTTCATGCTTGATCATCAAAGAAACAAATCTCTTTTCCATTCTAAAAAATGAGAGAGAATACAGTAGATACACTAAAGAATATATCAAGATTGATCTTACATTGAGTTGATTTATGTTTAGGAGTGATGCCTGAACGAACAACTATCTTTGTTAGGAAACTGGATAAAATATAAATGATCACAAAATAGAATTGTTTATCCTAGCTCAACAATGTAGTTAGACGGCTAACTGGAGTAGGAGACCAGAGGTCGAGAGACCTACAATTAACCGTGTAAATCAGTAACCTGATATCCAAAATTAATTAGTTCATTGTCTGAGCTACTACATGAAATCCAACGCATGTTGCAGCCTTGGAATCGTCTTTGACATGGTTGGAACATCAATTTGAAGTTTTTCATAGTAGTCACTTTTATTTATTGTATCACTCATAGTTGTAATAATCTACCTCCAACCCCTTGTTAAGTTACTTTAGTTGAGTTGTGGAATAAAGTTACAAAGGATAAGTTGATCATAAGTCCCGTGGGAACAAAAAATTGTTTCTAAAGAAACGATATTACTTGAGCGACCTCATACACTTGCTTGTATATTTGGCAGAAACAAGTTTTTGGCGCAGCTGCTGGGGACTTAGAAATTTATTTACATTTTACTAGTAAAATTACCCTCGCTTCGCACGGAAATTTAGTATCACAGAATTTATAAAATAATATTTAAAAACTATTAATCATTAAAACTAAAACAATGTAATATCATATATATAAAATTACTTGGTAACAAGCAGTAATAATGGAAAGGAAAATTAAATTTATGACATCTTATAATTTATGTTGAAATACAAAACTATAAATTACTCATTGCAAAAATACATACCAAGATTCTGTAACATAAGCAATGATGTAAGTGACTTACCCAAGAGGAATAAAGTCCACAAATATTTAGTTTTTAAGAAGAAGAATAAGAGGAGGAGGTTTATAATTTTTGTTATTTTAAAATTAGAGGAATGCTTCTATTTATAGATAACAAAGGGTAGCATTCACAAATATTTATTGTGTTCTATCGGAAATGTTACAACTATTTGGAAAAATTCCAACAATTCGGAAAGGTCAAACAATTCATATAAATGATAACTTTTCGTAAAAGTTGCAACACTTCCTTAAAGTTGAAACTTATCATAATAGTCACAACTCTTCATAAAAATCATTACTATTCATAAAAGTCACAATTTTTCATAAAAGTCACAAGTCGTCATTAAATTCGCAACTCTTCATAAAAGTCACAAGTTTTCATGAAAGGGGAAGTCTATTTTAGGAAATGAGTAAAATTAAAAGGGAAATCTTGTTTGTGGTGGGTCCACGTAGGTGGGCCTAAGGTTTTTCTTTTATATATATAGGCCGAATACTCTGGTGGACCCTTATACTTGTATAAGTTTTTATTTTGAACCTTTCTACTTACATGTTTGTCATCTGGACCCCTAAACTAAATAAAACACAATATATTAAATCCTCTGACCATTGACCATGCTTATGTGACATTAAAATATCTGACTTGGTGAGAGAGTGTGACCACACACATTTAAGGCGAGTGAGCATCATTTTTTAAACTTGAAATTTTAAATTTTCGATTATTAAAATTGTATAATAAAACAATTAAAAATTAAAAGAATCTATCTTCTTCCCTAAACCACTTTTTTAAAAAATAATAAAAAATGCTCCTTCAACCCATCCCCGCAACAACCCCTTGTCTACTCTTATTTTTTCTTCAGCACAATCCCACCTTACTCCTCTTTTTTTTCATCCCTAAATCCCCTACGGAGCTTATGACGGTTCGTCGTGCTTGCGACGGTCCGTAGGTGGCAGCGTAGTGCAGCTGCTGAAGGAAGATGGGGAAGTCTGACCAAGTGTGGGGTTACGAAGCTTGTGACGGTCCGTCGTGTCTATGATGGTCCGTCCTGCAGGTTCGTCATGAAGTTCAGAGAAGTGATCCCAGTACCCTGATTCCAAGAGTTGAAGTGTTTTGGAACGAAGACCCTCGACGGACTGTTGTTCCTATGACGGTCCGTCATACTTGTCGTCGAGGGTGGTGAAGAGAGCAATAGAAGAAATTGCATAAGTATGGGACGACAGGGTCCGTGACGGTCCGTCGTGACCACGATGATCCATTGCGTGGTCCGTCGAACCAGCTGCTTTTTGGCATATTTCGAGCAAACAGAGTCCTTGTTTAATTAGTTTTCTTTATTTTTAATAAATAGTTTGAAAAACTTCGTTTTGAGGTTAGACTCTGTTACGTTAGACTCTTAGATTGTTAAATTCTCTATTGGTAAACATTGTATTGTGAGATTCTTGATAATCATTAGACTTTTTGTGAGATTATAGATTACTTTGAGATTCTTGCAAGTGAATATTGGTGATTAATCAAGCAAACTTTCGAATTTTACTCTTTCTCATTGAAGTAAGTACATGAATTCTTATCTACTATATTTGAATATTGTGTTTATGGCTATGAGTAACTAAACTCCATAACTAGGGTTGTGGGAACCATAGGCAAATAATGAGATAAACGCTAATTAAAATAACAATTCTAGAATAGTGTCTTGCATGTATTAATAATTCTTTCGCTTAGAAGTCTTTTTAACGGATAGCCAACGTTAGAACTCGCCTTAATGCTACTTGCCGGACCAAGGAGGTAGATAATAGGAAAATAATTATTAACATAGATTTAGTGTATACTATCTAATAGGCTTGTATTCATTGGTACGAGGTAATAACTTAGTCAAATATCGAATACGATGCTTAATATGAGGTAAGGATAAGGGGTTAGGATAGCAACACACGTAGCGGGACCAAGGTGCGGAGTGAGATTTTCTAGATGCCGGACCAAGGATTTAGAAATACATAACTTATCAGTTTGCATGCAAGATACTAGGAAAGAATTGTTATAGTTAGAATTATCAAGTTATGAACTTGTGGGGAACACGTAAACCCTAGTTACTTTGATTATTTGATTAAAATCCAACTGTCAAAGCTGTAAAGTGTCTCTTTCAAGTTCGTTATTTATTTTCACTCATTTAGAAATAGAAACCCCCCTTTTTATGTTTTTACTTTCCAAGGAAGTCATTGACCAAACAATAGTAATGACAGGTTGAAGTTAAGTCTAGATTATTTTCCTCGTGGGAACGATCCCAACCTCACTAGTTGGGTTATTTACTTGACACGACCGCTTTACTTCTTATTTGAGAAGTAAGTTTGAGCATATCGAATTTTGGCGCCGTTGCCGGTGAAATTAGCTTTTAGATTAACTTGAACTTATTACTATAGTTTAGTTGATATTTTATTGATTTTACTTTGTTTTATTGTTTTTGATTTCTTTTCAGAACTATCCTCTTTGTATGTCAAATACACGGAGAGGAAGAGAACCCTTGTTTCCCTACGATCACGAGTTAGAGTGTACACTGCGCAATATGAATCGAAACTTCGAAATAAATTATGATGATCCGAACCAGAACATCCCAGCTCTGGTTGATGTTCATGGTCAGATGTTACCCGATGCTCCGGGTTAACACCAGCAGAGGGGGAAAAATCCCGTTCCACGGCCCCAAGCATACTATAGATGGTATGATAACATAGAAGACTCGAATGGGCCACTTGTCTTGCCCCCTCTACCCACAGGCCACACCTTTGTGGTAACTAGTAGCCTGATGCAAATGCTCACTGCCATAGGTTTGTTTTCAGGGCTACCCTCTTAGGATCCACATGCCCATATAACTAAGGTAAGGGTAGTGTGTAAAAGTTGTGTGGGGAGGCCTGATTTGGATCTAGATGTAATAGGGCTCAGAGTGTTTTCTCTCTCACTGACGAGAGAGGCTGCTATGTGGTTCACTGAGCTCCCATACAACTCAATCTTTACTTGGAACCAATTAAGAGATGTTTTCTTAGCACGCTACTATCCGGTCTCCAATAAACTAAACCACAAAGACAGAGTGAACAACTTTTTGGCACTACCAGGAGAGTCAGTTAGTAGTTCTTGGGATAGATTCACCTCATTCTTGAGAAGTGTTCCAAATCACCGTATAGATGATGAGTCACTGAAGGAATACTTCTATCGGGGACAGGATGATAACAACAAAGCAGTGTTGGACACTATAGCAGGTGGATCTTATGGAGAATGCCCTTATGCTGAGATTGCTGAAAAATTAGAGAAAATCTCCCGGAATAACTAAGCTTGGAGTGCTAGGAAGTCTGATACAGGGAGAAACACCTTCGCAGTGCAGTCCACTCACAACCCAGCCACAGATGAGATTCAGGAAGAGAAGGCTCAGAGGAGAATCGAGCTTGGGATGGTACTAAAACATGTCACTGGGTGCAGAAAAGATAAATGCAGTCAACTACTTGTCGAAACCACCGCCACAAAACGATGAGTGTTATTATGAGGAGGATTCCTATGCAGTAAATGAACAGATGGGGGGTTTCCGACCAAGTGCACAAGGCTCTAATTAGGAGAATTGGTGCCAAGGTCAAGGGAACCAAGGTCGGAACTATGGTAATTACAATCGTGAGGGTCATTATGTCCGAGATGGAAACTACAATCGCGACAAAAACTTCAACAGGGGTAACTATGGTAATAGGAACGACAGGAATGTACCCTATGTTCCTCCTCAAAATCGTGAAGTTACTCCTAAGAATGGTGGAGGTAGTATGTCGCGAGTTGAGGATATGTTGCATAAAATGATGAGGAGGTTCGATGCTAGTGATGAGCACAATAAAGAGTTGAGGAATGATTTAGCGGGTATTAGGCAAAAAGTTGATACACATGCAATATCGATTAAGCAACTTGAGTTACAATTGGCCCAATTATCTGCAACTTTGAACACACGGTAACCGGGCACTATTCCTAGCAACACTGTCCAAAATCCGAAAAATGATGGACATTGTATGGAAATTACTACTCGCGATGGCAAGTAAACCATTGACCCACCTATGCTATCTGATGAGAAAAAGGTGACAAAGATACTGATAAAGTGGTAGATGTTGATGCTGAATTAGAGAATAACACTGCAAATGATGCTGAAGTGCCTAAAAAGGTAACTCCGAAGCCTAGGCCACCACTCCCATTTCCTTAAAGATTATTGAAAAAGACCGAGGATGGCAAATATCGGTGTTTTATAACAATGTTGAAGAAACTTTCCATCAATGTCCCTTTGGTAGAAGCTTTAGAACAAATTCTCGGTTACTCCAAGTTTATGAAAGATCTGGTCACAAAGAAAAGATCGATCACTTTTGAGGATGATGATAGAATGCAGTATTGTAGTGCTATTGCTACAAGATCTCTGGTCCAAAAGAAAGAAGATCCGGGTGCGTTCACTATTCCTTATACAATCGGGCTATTACATTTTGCGAAAGCATTATGTGATCTGGGGGAAAGCATAAATCTCATGCCCCTCTCGATTTACAAGAAGTTGGGTTAGGGTGACCAAAAGCCCACTGCGATGCGGCTACCGATGGCTGATCGAACAGTAAAACGGCCTATAGGGATACTCCATGATGTGCTAGTAAAAGTGGAGTCATTCATATTTCCAACAGATCTTGTTATTCTTGATCGCGAAGTCGATTTTGAAGTGCCCATTATTCTTGGGAGGCCATTCCTTGATACGGAAAGAGCCTTAGTAGACAAGTAAAAGGGGCAGATGAAAGTTCGGTTGAACAATGAGGAAGTGACCTTTAATATTTGTAGGTCCATGAGGCAGAGTGGTGAGCTCCAATCGTCATCTGCTATATCCTACAACATGGGTGAGACATCTGAGAAAAAAATAGATGAACGTTTAGGTGTAGAAGCATTAGCGGCAGTGATAATGAACTTTGATAGCGATTGCATTGAAGAGTATGAGTCATTAGTCGCGGCTCTTGACTGAGGTGATGTTCGGTTTAGACTGAAGAAATTTGAGCTTGATATGAAGAATCGCGAGTCCCCACCCGCGAAACCATCTATAGAGGAGGCTCCAAAATTAGAACTAAGAGCTCTCCCACCTCATCTCAGGTATGAATTCTTAGGAAATGGTGACACTTTGCCGGTAATCATTGCATCAGACCTGGATGAACAACAAGTTCAGAGTTTGGTGAAGGTACGAAAAAGGTTCAAAAGAGCTATTGGGTGGACTATTGCAGACATTATTGGGATCCCTCCTGGTATTTGCTCTCATAAAATCAAACTCATGCCTTATTATAAGCTGAGTATTGAGCACCAAAGACGCTTAAATCCTCCTATGTAAGAGGTCGTGAAGAAGGAAATCATTAAGTGGTTGGATGCCGGAGTAATATACCCAATCGCCGATAGTAGTTGGGTATGCCCGGTTCAGTATGTACCTAAGAAAGGGGGAATGACTGTGGTCCCCAACGCAAAAATGAACTTGTTCCAATGAGACCGGTTACTAGAATGAGGGTGTGTATGGATTACCGTAAACTAAACTCATGGACTGAAAAAGACCATTTTCCTATGCCCTTCATGGATCAGATGTTGGATAGACTTGCCGAAAAAGGGTGGTACTGTTTTCTTGATGGATATTCGGGGTATAATCAGATTTCTATTGCACCATAAGATCAAGAGAAAACCACTTTCACTTGTCCATATGGGACCTTTGCTTTCATAAGAATGTCGTTTGGGTTGTGCAATGAACCTGCAATATTTCAGAGATGTATGATGTCGATATTTTTTGACATGGTGGAGGATACTATAGAAGTCTTTATGGATGATTTTTCTGTGGTTGGTGATTCATTCGAGCGGTGTTTGACCAATTTATATGAGGTCCTTAAGAGATGTGAAGACTGCAATTTCATACTAAACTGGGAAAAGTGTCATTTCATGGTGAAAGAGGGTATTGTGTTTGGTCATCGCATTTCAGAAAAGGGCATAGAGGTTGATCGAGCTAAAGTCGAGGTAATAGAGAGACTTCCCCCACCGATCTCTGTGAAAGGTTAGAGAAGCTTTCTTGGGCATGCAGGTTTTTACCGGAGATTCATCAAAGACTTTTCAAAGATTGGACAACCATTGTGCAAACTGCTGGAGAAAGATCCTAAAATTTCTTTTGATGAATCCTGTCTTAAAGCATTCGGTGAGCTAAAAGAAAAATTGGTGTCTGCGCCTATCATTATTTCTCCGGATTGTAGTGCGATGCTAGTGGGGTGGCTCTTGGTGTAGTATTGGGACAGAGAAAAAACAAAATCCTTCACCCTATTTACTATGCTAGTAAAGCCCTAAATAAAGCTCAGAAGAACTATAGAGTGACTGAGCAAGATCTCCTTGAAGTAGTTTTTGCTTTTGAGAAATTTTGCTCCTATAGTGCATACTAACCACTCAGCTTTGAAATATTTGATGGAGAAGAAGGATGCGAAACCTAGGCTGATTCGTTGGGTATTACTGCTACAAGAATTTGACTTTGAAGTGATGGATAGAAAAGGAACTAAAAATCAAGTTATTGATCACTTGTCTCATCTAGAGGATGAAGCTGTGAGAGATTTAGGGGATAAGACCGACATTGATGATACTTTCCCCGATGAACATATATTGGCTGCTTCACAAGACTTGATTTCATGGTTCCCAGATTTTACGAACTATCTAGCTAGTGATATTGTTCCACCAGACTTGTCCTTTCATCAAAGAAAAAAGTTCATGTACGATGTGAAGAAGTTCTTTTGGGATGAACCATACTTGTATAGTAGTTGTGCCGACGGGCTTATTCGGCATTGTGTGCCAGAATGTGAGATGCTAAGTGTGCTGGAGACATGCCATTCCTCACCCGTTGGTGGACATCACAGTGGTATCCGAACCGCTCATAAGATATTACAATGTGGTTACTATTGGCCAACTCTTCATCAAGATGCTCATGCGTTTGCTAAAGCATGTGACAGATGCTTGAGCTCCCTCTAAACCCCGTTCTTGTGATTGAGTTATTTAATATTTGGGGTATTGACTTTATGGGCCCTTTCGTGAGTTCTCATGGAATGAAGTACATTCTAGTAGCAGTTGATTATGTATCTAAATGGGTGGAAGCCATAGCCCTCGCAAACAATAAAGGGAAGAGTGTCACTGCATTCTTGAAAAAGAATATATTCTCTCGTTTTGGCACCCCAAGGGCCATTATTAGTGATGGGGGCTCCCACTTCTGCAACAGATTGTTCAAGGGGTTATTGGAGAAATACGGGGTTCGCCATAATGTGTCCACTCCTTACAACCTTCAAACTATTTGGAAAAATGAAGTGTCGAATCAGGAGATCAAACAGATATTGTCCAAAACTGTAAACGCTAGTAGAACGGATTGGTCAAGGAGGCTTGACGATGCTCTTTTGGCCTACCAGACAACATATAAGACTCCTATAGGTATGTCTCCATAACAACTTGTATATGGGAAAGATTTTAATGTTCTGGTTGAGTTAGAGCATAAAGCCATGTGGGCTGTAAAGAAGTTAAAAATGGATTGGAGCGAAGCTGCAGAGCAACGGATAAATTGGTTGAATGAACTCGATGAATTTCGCCTAAAAGCCTATGAAAGCTCAGCGCTATACAAAGAAAAGATGAAGAAATACCATGACAACAAAATTGAAAAATGAGAGTTTATGGTCGGGGATTTGGTGCTTTTATTCAATGCCAGGTTGCGCTGGTTTCCGGGCAAGCTCACGTCCAAATGGAATGGTTCTTACATGGTTACCCAACTATTCCCTCATGAAGCATTTGAGTTGGAAACTAAGGAGGGTGTGCAGTTCAAGGTGAATGGACAGCGCATAAAAATCTATTTCTGGCATTCTCAATCGGTGAATGAAGTGATCGAGGCATACTATATTGATGAAATTTGAGTAATCAAGTGTCCCCAGTCGTACCGCGACATTAAATCAGGCGCTTGTTGGGAGGCAACCCAATACTTGTCGTTTTTTAGTAATGGTAGCATTTTTCTACTAATGGGTTTTTAAATTTGCAGGCACATTACTAGGAAATTCTGCAGAAAATTACTCTGCTGCAATCACTGACGGATACATCGACGGACCGTTGCACCCGCGATGGACCGTCGTATGCATCCGTCGTGCAAGGTACGTTTTTTCTATTATTTTCAAACTAGGGCACATACAACGGAACCAACAACGGGTTGTCACAATTGCGACGGACCGTCGTTGAGGAATCATTGCATGATTAATGAGGCATACCCGACCCGACCCGACCCGGTTGGAGTTCAATATAAACTTTCCCCGTTTAAACTCCCAAACCCCTCATTTCACCCCCATTACTTCATTATTTCTCCCATTACTCTTTCTTTCTCAACTTCCACAATCTATTCCTCTCTAAACCACCGATCATTGCCCCCCACAATTCTCCAAATCCCTAAAAGTGTTAATCTACTAGTCGGAGCTGCTGTTGTGGGTGTCTGCCTGGCCACTGAGTACTTGTCTATTTGTTTTTCTCCATTTCTAAGGTATGTGTCTCTAATTTCTACTCATTTATCTTGCATTTTTTTGTTTATTAGTTAGTATTAGCTTAGTTCTTCATCGT
Organism: Solanum chilense; assembly: GCA_032847665.1. NCBI lineage: Eukaryota > Viridiplantae > Streptophyta > Magnoliopsida > Solanales > Solanaceae > Solanum > Solanum chilense. Next base: position 27,995,257 of record CM064966.1, read on the forward strand.
ATGTTGTTTTATTTATATGATTCTGTCTAACCTAGGTTCAAAATGTTCGAAATTGCCATGTTGAAAACCCTAGACATAGGTGCTTTTGCATTGCTAGTATCCTAGGTAGTTGGGATAGACAAATGTACGTCCAAAACACTAAAAGTTTTATGTGGGTTCATCGGGGATGCATTCTGTACCCCAGTTCTGTCACTGTTATTTAGAATGAGACCCCGATGACGGACTGTCGTACCCACGACGGATCGTCGTAGGGTCCGTTCAAAAAGCCCTAGCACCCTGTCCCAACAGACACATGTGACGGACCGTCGTCTTCGCGACGGTCCATCCTGCATAACCGTTCTAGTTGTCAGAGACCCTGTTTCTAAGGGTCTTCCTTTTTATCTCAAGTGTTTCCTGCACAACCGTTCTGGTTGTCAAAGACCCTTTTTCTAAGGGTCTCTCACTATTTCTAAGTGTCCTTCAACGCACACATGTGACGGACCGTCATACCTACGACGGTCCGTCCTGCACGACCGTCATGACGGTTAGAGACCCCTCTGCTAAGGGTCTCCATATTTATTAAGTGTCCTACGACGCACACCTACGACGGACCGTCGTACCTGTGATGGTCCATCCTGCACATATCATCATGCTAGTCAGAGACTCTCCTTCAGGGTTCTCTATATATACATAGTCTAAGTAAAACATGACGGACCTCATGACGGTCCGTCATAGTCACGACGAGCCGTCACCAGGCCCGTCGTGTGTCACTGTTTCTATAGCAATGACATACTATTTTCAATTTTTTATTTCGTATGGTTTTGCTTGTCTTGTTTGCCACTACTCGTACTAATATTGATCCTTTACAGGTACTATCTACTATGGAACCCAAGCAAGACCGAATCTATGCACGCGGGCGATCAAAGTCTGTCGCTCCGTCTGCCCGCATGGTCATCGGCTCTGATGATGAGCGTGACTCTGAGTATGTGCCCCCATGCACTTCTACACCTTCCCGTGCTGCACGTGCTCCCAGAGCCACACCCAAAAAGGTGGCGTCCGGCGTAGTCACTGCCTCCCAGTCTGATGAGGAGTGCACACTGACCGGCACACCCTCTGGGTCAGCCACCAATGAAAAAGGAGCGTCTGGATACTTAGGAGTATCATTGTCCGAGGAAGCCTCCGGCTCTGCAGAGGTTCCTGCACCCGCCACCGCTGCAGCGTCGGCCTCGTCTGATGAGGCTGACAGTTCAGAATCTACATCAGGCTCACCAGTTCCGTTACCCACCCCAGCCACTGAGCAGCCCAACCGGTGGTGTTTCGATGGGCAATTTCAAGTCTACTCCGACGCCAAGTTCCTGACTTATAAAGAAGTGATGACTCTAACACTCACCTTGGAATGGCGAGTCCTTACAGGAAGTCTCCCGACGATGCCAGAGATCAACAATCTCTTCACCAGGCATCGCTTGGAGTGGATAGCACGTCCGTTGGGACGTTACAGTGAAGAAATGGTCTGAGAGTTCTACGCATCCTACGTAGCGACTCTCCGATCACAGATAGATAGGCGGGCTGCCCCGCTAAACAGGCCCCACTGGAGCAGGTCCGAGTATGGGGCCTACAGGTTGACATTTCCCTGCCTTTCATCTGCGGGTTTCTATACGGCGAGGGTGTTGATTCTACACGGACCCCTCTCACTGCAGAGTTTTACTACCGCTGGCAGATAGTTAAAGATGGCCAGTTCTTGCGCGAGCCATCACTGAGAGAGACCACCATGAGGTGGATGGCCCTGCACTTGTAAGTTGATGGAGAGGGTGAAGATTGGGTGACTGAGCCAAAGGGGGACATCAAAAAGGCCAACCTCACTTTCACGGCGATGTTCTTGTGGCTGCTTGTCCGTCACTGCCTGTCCCCCACAGCTGCAGGTAATATCATAACCTGGGATCGAGCAGTGTTGATGGAGACGATGATAGCCGGGTTCGAGGTGGACTTCGTATGGCTTCTACAGGCTGTCATGCACGAGAGGGAATTCAAGGTCACTACTACCTACCCTTTCCCGTGCATGATATTTGCTCTCAGCAGGTCCGCAGGTGTGCCCATATGGCACGTAGATCAGCTTAAGACCCCTCAGGGCACTTTTGACGTTGGCCTCATCAGAGACGAGGCCAATGATTTGGCTTCACACAGAGGGCCCCGTCCAGAGCTGCCCCCACTTGCTGATGATCTTGATGATACGATAGCCCAAGCCCGCACAGCTACACAGGCGGTGTCCACTGACACTACCCCGATCGAGTCTATCCCGAGTAGTAGCACTGCACCGGGCTCCTCTCGCACAGCCCCTCTACCGACACTAGTCCAGCTTGCTAGGGTCCAAAAACTAGATGCGCAAATGGCCACACTTCTGCATCATATCCAGCCGTGGATGCAGAAGTCTATTAGTGAGTCCGAACAACGCCTAGAGAGGAAAATGGTCCAGTTTACTGAGTGGAAGATCGCTGAGGTTAACTAGCGCTTGGACGCCTTTGAGTTGAGGGTGCTAGCCCGACCAGACCCTCTGGTGGATGTGTTGACTCTTAAGGCTACACTCGACAATCTTCATGAAGATATCGACACGATCATAGAGGCTAGGGTGCCGGAGTCTGAGGCCCCTTCTGTCGAGCCTGCTGAGGACATAGTGTTGGCGGCCCTTTTTGCCACTTTAGAAATTCCACCACCTCCCCCTCGAGAGAGTGCCAAGAGGCGTACGGGTCGAGCAGAAGATGTGGAGCGAGCATGGAATAAGGATCACCGAGAGATGGAGGCTGCAAGGAGAGCCTCACTTGCTGAGGAGGCGGCGCACCAGATTAGAGCATCAGAGTTAGCGGCTGGTGCGTCTAGATCCCGCACTGTAGAGATAGCAGGAGGCACTATTGATGGTGCGATTGTTGCTGAGGACACCAATGAGGGTGTCCAGATTGCAGAGGACGTGGGTTTCGGGGAACCACACCCATCAGCTTGGTGATCGACGGCGCTTTGCGCCACAGGTTTGCTGCACCTACCACTCTAGTATTTAGATTTTTATGCATTGGGGACAATTGCATGTTTTTTTGTTGGGGGTGGGGTAAATGGAAAGTGAGTGTTAGGGTGAAGTCTGAGTAGCCTAATTCACTATCCTCTTTTGGGGTTTTCTTGCCTGTGTTCTTTTTCCCCAAAAGACTGATTACTTTTTCTATTGAACCAGCATGTTTATATATTTTGTACATAGTTTAATTCTGGAGCATGATTGCTAAAATGATATCGTGATAAACTGGAAAATGATGCATGACTAGGCATAGTAATTGATAAATGTGTGGCTCTAAGCATGAAATAGAGTTACACCATTGCATTACCCTAAGTCTTAAATTCGAACTAGGTGTCTGATAATCTGGTATAGTGATGAGATGTCAAGTGAGTGTGAGGAAAATTTGAATAGTCCACTATTGGTACTGAGCTAGAACTTTCCTGGTTAGTCCTTCTAAAAGTAAGTTGTAATAGACAATTAGGAAAGGATCATAGGCCCTTATTCAATATAGCCCATTTCTAGCCTAAATAAAAGAAACCAAATGAAATTTATCCTTCTTTGATAAAAATAATCTGAGCTTAAAATTAGTCCTTTCTTTTTCACCCCAACTGATCTTTTCTGGGAACAATGTGTTGGCCCTGGTCCCTCCTTGGACATGTGCACCTCAGCTTATGCCAAAAGCATAAGTTGAGGGTGGATAATTCATAAACAACCTTCGTTATGGCCCTGACCCAACTTTGGGTATTGTGTACCTTGACTCATGGAAAAGCCATGAGTTGAGGGTGGCTATTATGAGGAATGCTCTGGAAAGTTGGGTTGAAAGAACAAAGAGAGAGAAAGAACAAAAGTAAAGTGACAGAAGAATTCGTTGAAAAAAAAGTAAAGAAAAAATATATATAAGAATTACAAACAAGAAAAGAACATAGTCACTTACACAAATGAAGAAAGAAGAGAAAATAACAAGGTGAAAGAATATGAGAAACTGGGCGAGATAAAATGATAGAAAGTGGAAGGATTAGCCGATATGTGAAGGAGGGCAAAAAGTTACTAAAGTATACCTAAATACACCCTACCTGACCCTGAGCAAATGTTACTAGCTAAGAAAGTCCTATCGTGATCCTAAGGGTTGTAAACCGAACTTAAGGCAGTGAAAATAAGGGCAAGCTTATGGCAATAGGTATGAATGAGTGTGACTTTGTTCTGAGAGCGAGTGTTGAAAAGTAATCCTTATACATGAACTGAAATCATTGTGTGAAAAATGAGGATTTTATTTTAAAGTGAGGACACGAGTTGCAATACAGGAATAGTTAGCACCTCGGTGAGAAATTGAAGAGGATAGGTGTTAATACATGGTGAGTCTGTGTCATGTCTTGATCCCACAAAATTCAAGCCTAGAAGTGATAGCATGCATAGATTGATGAGATTAACCAGGATTGATAGCCAAATGATTGTAAAGGATAAAACATGGATACTATTGTACAAAGACTGTGTAGTGAGTCATAGTGCGTCGCTTGAGAACAAACAACGAATTTAAGTTGAGGTGTGTTGATATACTGTGGTTTAACGGTATAATTAATACTTTTTCCTTAAGTTTAGTGTGTCCGAAAGTCTTTTTATGCTAATTTTTATATAAGTTTCTCTTTGTTTTGAGCGAAGAAATGCAGAAGAGACCACCTACGGAGCTTATGACGGTCTGTGGTGCTTGCGACGGTCCGTAGGTGGCAGCGTAGTGCAGTTGCTGAAGGAAGATGGGGAAGTCTGACCAAGTGTGGGGTTACTAAGCTTTTGACGGTCCGTCGTGTCTATGATGGTCCGTCCTGTAGGTTCGTCGTGAAGTTCAGAGAAGTGATCCCAGTACCCATATTCCAAGAGTTGAAGTGTTTTGGAATGAAGACCGTCGACGGACCGTTGTGCCTATGACGGTCCGTCATACTTGCCGTCGAGGGTTGTGACAAGAGCAGCAGAAGAAATTGCATAAGTATGGGATAACGGAATCCATGACGGTCCGTCGTGACCACGACGATCCCTCGCGTGGTCTGTCGAACCAACCGCATTTTGGCAGATTTCCAGCAAACAGAGTCCTTGATTAATAAGGTTTTTTTATTTTTTATAAATAGTTCAAAAAACCTCATTTTTGAGGTTAGACTCTTTTATGTTAGACTCTTAGATTGTTAAATTCCGTATTGGTAAACATTGTATTGTGAGATTCTTGATAATCATTAGACTTTTTGTGAGATTATTTATTACTTTGAGATTCTTGCAAGTGAATATTGGTGATTAATAAAGCAAACTTTCGGATTTTACTCTTTCTCATTGAAGTAAGTACATGAATTCTTATCTACTATATTTGAATATTGTGTTTATGGCTATGAGTAACTAAACTCCATAACTAGGGTTGTGGGAACCATAGGCAAATAATGAGATAAACGCTAACTAGAATTACAATTCTAGAATAGTGTCTTGCATGTATTAATAATTCTTTCGCTTAGAAGTCTTTTTAACGGATGGCCAACGTTAGAACTCGCCTTAATGCTACTTGCCGGACCAAGGAGGTAAATAATAGGAAAAGAATTATTAACATATATTTAGTGTATACTATCTAATAGGCTAGTATTGATTGGTACGAAGTAATAACTTAGTCCAATATTGAATACGATGCTTAATATGAGGTAACGATAAGGGTTAGGATAGGAATACACGTAGCTGGAACAAGGTGCGGAGTGAGATTTTCTAGATGCCAGACCAAGGATTTAGAAATACATAACTTATCACTTTGCATGCAAGATACTAGGAATGAATTGTTATAGTTAGAATTATCAAGTTATGAACCTGTGGGGAACACGTAAACCCTAGTTACTTTGATTAATTGATTAAAATCCAACTGTCAAAGCTGTTAAGTGTCTCTTTCAAGTTCGTTATGTATTTTCACTCATTTAGAAATAGAAACCCTCCTTTTTATGTTTTTACTTTCCAAGGAAGTCATTGACCATACAATAGTAATAACAGGTTGAAGTTAAGTCTAGACTATTTTCCTTCTTGGAATAATCCCAACCTCACTAGTTGGGTTATTTACTTGACACGACCGCTTTACTTCTTATTTGAGAAGTAAGTTTGAGCGTATCAACATGCAACCAGAGAATGAAACAATTCATCTGGTAAGTATGAATTTATAGTTGAGGCATGTATATCTGAAGTGTCTGAAATATATTACGTAGCATGTGTAATTCAAGAACTAAAGAAATATAAATCTAGGGTTCTGAAATTCATGCAATAATTTGAGTAATAACATGATAATCTAATTTGGAACATATATTTCATAAATTCATGAAGTTCTAAAAAAGTTATATAAATCCTAGGTTTAATCATGATAATAGAATCAAGATCCTGACTTAAAACTAGGGACCCAATGATTGAAAGGAACCCATTAGTGAAATCCCAAATATCTGGTGATGAAATCCACAAGAAAAATACTTATGTTTCGGGGCTGCAACTGCTAGAGCTTGTGGCGTTATTGAACTAGGGTTCATGAGTTTTTTTCTCCTCTCTTGCTTTTAATTTTCTATGTTTTAATTTAATAATTCGACTTGGATATGTTTTGATCACGTTTCTAGGCTTAAACTGACTAAAATTAGATGATTTAGGGTCAAAATGACGTAACTTAGGGTTTAAGCAGAGTAGGAAAGGTCAAAATGACCCATGGGAAGGTTGTTGTCGGGCCTCACGACGGCCTGGACTGACGGTCCGTCGTGCGCCCTACGCCCCGTCGTTGGGTCTGTCGTGAGGGCCTGTTCGACAGGCATTTACTAAAATGGGCATAACTTTTTACTCGAAGGTATGATTTTAGCAAGGTGGGTGGCTATGGAAAGATAATTCAATTATTTATCTGTGGGTAGGACATGGAAGACCTAATTCGTTTTGTGCTAAGAGTTATGATCATTTTAGGTTGACCCAACTGCATTTCCCCTTAACTGACTGCAAATTTTCCACCTACGGAACGTAGGTCCACCTACGAACCATGCTGGTCATCCATAGCTCTTGTTAGAGAGTGGTTGAAGGGAGTCTTGATTGACAGTCACGGACTATGGTCCGTAAGTCTACCTACGAACCATGTTGGTCATCCATAGCTCTTGTCAGAGAGTGGTTGAAGGGAGTCTTGATCGACGGTCATGGACTACGGACCGTCATTTGACCTATGGACCGTAAGTCCATCCATAATCCAAGACTTAAGCAATTTTACTACGCTGAAATTTTTGGGAGTTTCTGATCTCATGGACGGTTGTGCAGGACGGACCGTGATTCAGGCTATGGTCCGTCGTTGCCAGTATTTGTAGCACCTGCCGATTTTCCTGAAAAACTAATTTTTGGTTTGTTTTGACTACAGGGTGGTACATTATCTCCCACTTGGGAACATTTGTCCTTGAATGAAGACTAAACTGGCTGAAATAGAGGTAGAGAGATGCAAACCCCACTCCTAAACACTAAGAACTGCGTTCTGACTGAATTGAGTTCTGGGTACGTGTAATTACGCTAAAAATGAAAGTACAAACTGAGGGAACAAGATTCTAAAACTGAATTTATGCATGAATAAGTGTAAAACTAAATATGAACTATTACCTCAAGCTGGTGTGGAATCGGAAGGAAAAAGGTAGGGATACTTGTCTTTCATGGCCGCTTCTGCTTCCATAGTAGCTCCCTCTATGGACTGACTTCTCCATAAAACCTTGACTGAAGCGACTTCTTTGTTTCTCAACCATCAAACCTGACATTCAAGAATGTCAACTGGTACATCCACATAAGAAAGATTATCTTTCACCGCCACACTCTCTAGTGGCAATTATAGAGGCTGAATCACCCATTCACTTCTTCAAGGGTAAGATGTGGAAGACCGGATGCACTACTGCTAATTTTGCTGGTAACTCTAACTCATATGCCACATTGCCAATCCTTTTCAAGATCTTGTACTCCATATCTAGGACTGAGCTTCTCTTTATTTCAAAATCTTATTACCCCTTTCATAGGTGAGAGTTTCAGAAAAACCCAATCATCAACTTGGAACTCTAGTTCCCTTCTTTTTACATCTGCATAAGATTTTGACGACTTTGGGATGTCTTAAGTCTATCTCTAATTAGTTGCAGTTTCTCCATAGCATAAAGGACTAAATCTGGCCCTACCAAAGCTGCTTTACCTACTTAAAACCGACCAACACGAGATCTACATCTACGCCCATATAAAGCCTCATAAGGGGCCATCTAAAATCTAAAATAGTAGATATTATTGTAGGCAAACTGAATAAGAGGAAGGTGATCATCCCAACTACTTTTGAAATTGATCACACAAGCTCTCAACATATCCTCTAAGGTCTGAATGGTACGCGCTGCCTGTCCATCCGTCTGTGGATCAAATGTTGTAATAAGGTTAACTTGAGTACCAAAACCTTTTTGAAATGACTTCCATAAATGAGAGGTAAACTGAGGACCTTTATCTGAGATTATAGACAACGGAATCCCATGCAACCTCAGAATTTAAGTAAGGTGAAGCTTGGCATAGTCCTTTGTCGAATATGTAGTCTTGACCGCCACAAATCGAGAAGACTTAGTCATCCTATGAACTATCACCCAAATTGAGTCATGATGTATGCGACTACGAGGTATCCCTGTGATGAAATCCATATTGATCACATCCCACTTCCAACTAGGAATATCGATATGTTGAGTTATACCTCCTGGTTTCTGATGTTCTACATTGACTTGCTGGCTATTAGGGCACTTACTCACAAAGTCTGCTACATCCCTCTTCATGCCATTCAACCAATAGACTTCCCGCAGATTGCCGTACATCTTAGTAGCACCTTGATGAATTAAATAAACGGAGTTATGATCTTGTGCAAGAATATGCTTCCTCAACTCTCCCACATCAGGAACACACATTCTACCTTGGTAGCGAAGTACACCATATCCCCCTTGGGAGAAAACCTGCACTCTCTGATTGTTCACTGCACCCTTTTGTTCAAGCAAGATCGGATCACTCTCTTGGTTTTCCTTAACCACCACTACCAAAAAAGAATCTGGCCCATTCTGAACTGTTACACCGCTGTCTGACATGCATATAAGGCGAACTCCCAAGCGAGTAAGCCTTGGAACATTTATCACTAGCTCCCTTCTTTTTTCCTCGACATGGGCTACACTATGCATAGATAATCTACTAAGAGTATCGGCCACTACATTTTGTTTTCAATGATGATAATGCACACTCATATCATAACACTTAAGGAACTCAAGCCATCTCCTCGGGCGAAGATTAAACTCTTTCTGAGTTAACACATACTAAAGGCTCTTATGATCGGTGAACACATCTACATGAACACTATACAAGTAGTGTCTCCATATCTTGAGTGCAAACACCACTGCTGCAAGCTCGAGGTCATTAGTTAGGTAGTCCTTCTCATGCACCTTAAGCTTTCTAGAGGCATAAGATATAACCTTATCTCTTTGCATAAACACACAACTAAGGCCAACTCTGGATGCATCACAATAGATCACATAACCGTCTGAACCCTCTGGTAGAGTTAAGAGAGGAGTTGTAGTCAATCTATGTTTTAAATTATGCGATGTTTTTCTCACAATTATCTGACCATTGGAACTTGACCATCTTCTGAGTCAACCTAGTCAATGGTGAGACTATAGATGAAAATCCTTTCACGAACCTTCTTTAATAACCTGCTAGACGTAAGAAACTTTTGAAATCTGTAGCATAGGTAGGTCTGGGACATTGTTTCACTACTTATATTTTTTGTGAATCTAGGTAGATCCCTTTGCGTGATATAATGTGACCAAGGAAAGCAACGGAATGCAACCAAAACTCACATTTACTAAACTTAGCGAATAGTTGGAGATCTTTGAGAGTTTGCAGAACAACTCTCAAATAAATTGCATTTTCTTTCTCACTCCTAGTGTAAATAAGGATATCATCAATGAACAGGATAACGAACAAGTCTAAGTACTGTTTGAACACTCTGTTCATCAAATCCATGAAAGTGACAGGAGCTTTTGTTGGTTAAAACGACATAACTATAAATTAATAATGACTATACCGAGTTCTGAAGACTTTTTTCAGAATTTCACTATCTCTAACTCTGAGCTGATGATAACCCCATTTGAGGTCTATCTTTGAGAAATGACTAGCACCCTGAAGTTGGTCAAACAAGTCATCAGTACTGGGGATGGGATACTTATTCTTGATTGTGACCTTGTTCAACGTTCTATAGTCAATGCACATTCTGAGAGAACCATCTTTCTTCTTTACGAACAATACTGGTGCACCCCATGGTGAAATACTAGGTCTGATGAAACCCTTATCTAGAAGGTCTTTCAACTGCTCTTTAAATTCCTTAAGTTCTTTTGGATCCATTTTGTAAGGAGGAATATAAATAGGCTTGGTATCTGGAAGTAGATCAATTCCAAAGTCGATTTCCCTTTCCGGAGGAACCCCGAGACGATCTTTTGGCAATACTTCTGGAAATTTACAAACTACTAGAACTGACTAAAGAGATGGGGTTTCAAGGCTATAATCCTTAACCCGAACTAGATGATAGAGATAACCCTTAGATATAATCTTTTTTTTTTTTAAAGTAAGGAACAAATCGATCCATAGGCGCTAGGCTACTACACTTCAATTCTAAGATTGGTTCGTCTGGAAACTGTAAACGAACAATTCTTCTTCTACAATCGACTGAGGCATAACATCAAAAAGTAAACAATCCATGCCTAGAATGATATCAAAGTGTACCATTTCTAACTCTACTAGATCTGTTAAGGTGAATTTCTGAGGGACTATTACAAGGCAATTTCTGTATACCTGTCTAGCTATAACTGGGTCACCGACAGGAATAGAGACTGAGAAGGGTTTTAAGAGAGTTTCTGGACTGACACTGATTTGGAGTGATATACTAAGTTTAAAAAAACAAAGTTGTTTCTATTGTCTTTCCACTTAGTGAACCATATGTGAGTCACATCCTTGAGTTTGTAGGAATCCAATATGACCTATCACTACCAGTTATTAACATCACATTAAATATATATTTGACCTCATCAATGAACTTATTTTGTTCCTTAGAAAATTGCAACCCTAATAACATAGGCGGATTCATCAAAACAAAATCACAAACTGTGGCTACCACTAATCGGTCATTTCTATTAGTAGGAACTAGAACCTGCTATTTTGTTTGGTTCGTCATACTCTTAGCTAAAAGCTGAATTGGCGTTCTGAAACAATGCATTTGAACTTCCTTATCTTGTACTAGAGGACTGCGTTAGCAATGCGTGTATTAGAAGTCCATGCCTAAACTCTAAGAGGAAGCTAGATCTGAAACATAGAACGTCAAGCTAGATTGGAATAATACAATAACTCACGCACGATAAGAGTAAATAGAAAGTGAAGTTTTTACTAAAACACTTTATATCCTCCCTAACATTAGATGTGGTGCAGTTAACACACATGAAAAAGATGCGACTTAGTGCGGATTTTTCAGACATCTTAGGAATCTTAAACCTAGTGCTCTAATACCAAGTTTTGTCACTTCCCGAGCTACCCCGAGACGCGGACACAGAATCTAGGACCACAAGTGATCCCAAGCTAACCCTGCTGACATAATCATGAGCATACTAAAGATAATAAACTGTTGCGGAAACTAAATCATACTTGAAATGAATAGATGGGGAATACCCATATTCTATAACTAAGATATTTCAAAAAATGAGTTTAATACAAAAGAAATATTAACTCAATACTAAGCTTATTCTAACTATGTCAGAAAATAGCCTCTAAACTAGACTAGAAATACTGGGACAAGCCCCAGCTAAATCTAGTAAAAACTTAAACGAAATGACTAAAGACTGAAATGCAACTCATTACTATTCTCCTCGGAGAATGAGGACTCACCACTTAATCTGTTGAACTAAAGATCGGGAAATCAATCTATACATGATTAGGATACTGAGAACCTTAACCTACATCACGAGAGGATGTAGCACACATATGTGTCAGTACTTGAAAGGTACTGAGCATGTAGGATAGAGTAAAGCTGAATAAAACATAACTGAATAAGCACAAAATCAAGTAAAATAATCTGAAAGTGATATGCTGATTTCTGAGTTTACTGGATGCAATGACTAATTTACAACAGGCTGAAATATAAGACTGAATATACTGATAAATGGTCTATGCAGAGAGTCTGACTAAGCTTTGGGAAGTACTAATAACCGATAATAAAACCACATGAGCTAAATGTGGAGTCCAATGTATGCGCCCCATCGAGAGGACCCAATATACCCCGCCAAAGGTATAAAGGCATGCTGGCATGATCACTAAACTGATTACCCACAGAGGGGACTTACAACCTACATGGCTAGTAAGTCTGGGACTATTGGGTACGCTAAACCCTAGTCCAATTCGGTATTATGCTACTCCCAATGAATTCTGTAAATTAACTTATTATATCTAAATTTCTGCAAATACTGGATAGCTCAAAACTTAACATGCAAACTGAGAATGGAACAGTTAATCTTTTAATTATGCATTTATAATTGAGGCATGTATATCTGAAGTGTTTGAAATATATGACCTAGCATGTTTAATTTATGAACTAAAGAAATATAATGGTAGGGTTTTGAACGTCATGCAATGATCTGAGTAATAACATGATAATCTGATTTGAAACATATATTTAATAAATCCATTAAGTTCTAACAATGTTCTAGAAACCCTAGGTTTAATCATGATAAGAGATATCAAGAACCTGACTAACAACTAGGGACCCAATGGGTGAAAGGAACCCAATAGTGAAATCCCACATACCTGGTGATGAAATCCACGGAAAAATACTTATGTTTTGGGGCTGGAACTGCTAGAGCTTGTGGCGTTCTTGAACTAGGGTTCATGAGCTTTAGTCTTCTCTCTTGCTTCTTATTTTCTATGTTTTAATTTAATGATTTGACTTGGATATGTTTTAATCACTTTTCTAGGCTTAAACTGACTAAAATATGATGATTTAGGGTCAAAACTACGTAACTTAAGGTTTAAACGGAGTAGTAAAGGTCAAAAACACCGCTGGGAAGGTTGCAGTCAAGCCTCACGACGCCCAAGACTGACGGACCGTCGTGCGCCTTACACCCCATCGTTGGGTCCCTTGTGAGGGCCTGTTCGACAGGACGTTACTAAAATTGGAATAACTTTTTACTCGGAGGTATGATTTTAGAAAGGTGGGTGGCTATGGAAATATAATGCAATTATCTATTTTTCGGTAAGGCATGGAATACCTAATTCATTTTGTGCTAAGAGTTATGATCATTTTAAAGTGACCCAACTGCATTTCCCCTTAACTGGCTGCAAAGTTTCAACCTACGGACCGTACGTCCACCTACGAACCATGCTAGTCATCCATAGCTCTAGTCAGAGAGTGGTTGAAGGGAGTATTGATCGACAGTCACGGGCTACGGACCGTAGGTCCACCTACGAACCAAGCTGGTCATCCATAGATTTTGTTAGAGAGTGGTTGCAGGGAGTCTTGATCGACAGTCACGCCTTACGGACCGTCGTTTGACCTACGGATCGTAAGTCCGTCCATCGTCTAAGTCATAACATATTTTACTAGGCAGAAATTTTTGGATGTTCTTGATCCCATCGACGGTTGTGAAGGAACGACCGTGGTTCAGGCTACGGTCCATCGATGCCACTGTTTGTAGCACCTACAGATTTTTCAAAAAAAGTAATTTTTGTTCTGTTTTGGCTATGGGGTGTTACATTATTTCCCCCTTGGGAACATTCGTCCTTGAATGAAGACTAAACTAGATGAAATAGAGGGAGAGATATGCAAACCCTACTACTAAACAATGAGAACTGAGTTTTGATTGAATTGAGTTCCGAGTACGTGCAATTACGCTAAAAATGAAAGTACAAACTAAGGGAACATGATTCTAAAACTGAATTTACACATAAATGACTGTAAAATTGAAGAGGAACTATTACCTCAAGCTGGAGTTGAATCTGAAGGAAAAAGGTAACAATAATTGGCTTTAATGGTTGCTTCTGCTTCCCATGTAGCTCTCTCTACATATTGACTCCTCCACAAAACCTTGACTGAAGCGACTTCTTTTTTTCTCAACCTTCTAACCTGACAGTCAAGAATCTCACCTGGAACATTCTCAGAAGAAAGACTATCTTTCACCTCCAAACTCTCTAATGTCACCATAGAGGCTGGGTCACCCACGCACTTCTTCAAGAGTAAGATGTGGTAGAACAGATGCACTGCTGCTAATTTCGCCGGGAACTCAAACTAATATGCCACATTGCCAATCCTTTAAATATCTTGTAAAGGCCTACATATCTAGGACTGAGCTTCCCTTTCTTTCCAAGTCTTATCACCCCTTTCTTAGGTGAGACTTTCAGAAAAACCCAATCATGAACTTGGAACTCTAGTTCCCTTCTCCTTACATTTGCATAAGATTTTTGACGACTTTGGGATGTCTTTAGTCTATCTCTAATGAGTTGCACTTTCTTCATATCATAAAGGACTGAATCTGGCCCTATCAAAGCTAGTTCACCTACTTCAAACTAACCAACAGGATATCTACATCTACGCCCATATAAAGCCTCATAAGGGGCCATCTGAATGCTGGAATGGTAGCTCTTATTGTAGGGAAACTCATTAAAAGGAAGGTGATCATCCCAAATACCATTAAATTGATCACACAATATCTCAACATATCCTCTAAGGTCTGAAAGGTACGCTCTGCCTGTCCATCCGTCTGTGGATCAAATGTTGTAATAAGGTTAACTTGAGTACCAAGACCATTCTGAAATGACTTCCATAAATAAGAGGTAAACTGAAGACCTCTATCTGAGATGATAGACAATGTAACCCCATGCAACCTCACAATTTCAATAAGGTAAAGGCTGGCATATTCCTTTGTCAAATATATAGTCTTGACTGCCAAAAATTGAGAAGACTTAGTCATCCTATAAACTATCACCTAAATTGAGTTATTTTGTATGCGAGTACGAGGTAACCCTGTGATAAAATTAATATTGATTACATCCAACTTAAAAGTAGTAATATCGATCTCTTGAGTCATATCTCCTGGTTTCTTATGTTCTGCCTTGACTTGCTGGCAATTGGCGAACTTACTCACAGAGTCTTCTATATCCCTCTTCTTGCCATTCCACCAATAGACTTCCCGCAGAGCGCAGTACATCTTAGTAGCACTTGAATGAATAGAATACCTGGAGTTATGATCTTCTTCAAGAATATGCTTCCTCAACTCTCCCACATGCGGAACACACATTCTACCTTAGTAGTGAAGTACACCATCTCCCCCTTGGGATAAAACCTCCACTCTTTGATTGTTGACTGCACCTTTTAGTTCAAGCAAGATCGGATCACTCTTTTGCTTTTCCTTAACCTCCACTACCAAAGACGATTCTACCCCATTCTGAACTGTTACACCGCTGTCGAACATGCTCATAAGGGGAAATCCCAAGAGAGCAATCCTTAGCTCCTTTTTTTCCTCAACATTGGCTAAACTACCCATAGATAATCTACTAAGAGCATCGGCCACTCCATTCACCTTTACTGGAATATAATGCACACTCATTTCATAACCCTTAAGGAACTCCATCCATCTCCTCTAGCAAAGATTAAACTCTTTCTGAGTGAACACATATTGAAGGCTCTTGTGATCGGTGAACTCATCTATATGAACACCATACAAATAGTGTCTCCATATCATGAGTGCAAACAACACTGCTACAAGCTCGAGGTCATGAGTTGGATAGTCCTTCTCATGCACCTTAAGCTTTCTAGAGGCATAATATATAACGTTATCTCTTTGCATCAACACACAACCAAGGCCAACTCTGGATGAATTGCAATAAATATTATAACCATCTAAACCCTCTGGTAGAGTCAAGACAGGAGTTGTAGTCAATCTAGTTTTCCATTCTGCGAAGATTTTCTCACAATCATCTGACCATTGGAACGTTACCATCTTCTGTGTCAACCTAGTCAATGGTGAGCCTATGGATGAAAATCCTTCCACGAACCTTCTGTAGTAACCTACTAGACCTAAGAAACTTCTTATATCTGTAGCAGAGGTAGGTCTAGGCCATTGTTTTACTGCTTCTATCTTTTATTAATCTACGTGGAACCCTTCGCTAGATACAATGTGACCAAGAAAAGCAATGAATTGCAACCAAAACTCATATTAACTAAACTTAGCAAATAGTTGGCGATCTTTGAGAGTCTGCAAAACAACTCTCAAATGACTTGCATGTTATTTCTCACTCCTAGAGTAAATGAGGATATCATCAATCAAGACGCTAACGAAAAAGTCTAAGTACTGTTTGAACACTCTATTCATCAAATCCATGAAAGCTGCAAGAGCATTGGTTAGTTCAAACGACATAACTACAAATTTATAATGACCATACCGAGTTCTGAAGGCTGTTTTTGGAATGCCACTATCACTGACTCTTAGCTGATGATAACTGGATCTGAGGTCTATCTTTGAGAAATGACTAGCACCATGAAGTTGGTCAAACAAGTCATCAATCCTGGGGATGGGATACTTATTCTTGATTGTAACCTAGATCAACTGTATACAGTCAATTCACATTCTAAGAGAACCATCTTTCATCTTTACGAACAATACTGGTGCACCCCATGGTGAAATATTAGGTCTGATGAAACCCTTATCTAGAAGGTCTTTCAACTACTCTTTCAATTCCTTAAGCTTTGTTTGAGACATTTTGTAAAGAGGAATAGAAATAGGTTGTGTATCTGGAAGGAGATCAATTCCAAAGTCGATTTCCCTTTCGGGAGGAACATCGGGAAGATACTTTGCCAACACTTCTCGAAATTCGCAGACTAGTGGAAGTTAATCAAGAGATGGGGTTTCTAGGCTAGAATCCTTAACACGAACTAGATGATAGATATAACCCTTAGAGACCATCTTTCAGGCCTTAAGGTTAGAAATAAATTGACCCATAGGCTCTAGGCTACCATTTCTAACTCTACTAAATCAGTTGAGGTGACTTTCTGAGAGACTATGACAGGGCAATTTCTGTACACCCGTCCAGCTAAAACTGGGTCACCGACTGGAGTAGAGACTGAGAAGGGTTTTGATAGAGTTTCTGGACTGACAATGATTTTGAGTGCTATACTAAGTTACAAAAGACAAAGTTGTGTCTGTTGTCTTTCCACTGAGTGAACCATATGTGAGTCACATCCTTGAGTTTGTAGGATGCTAATATCACCCATAACTACGAGTTACTAAAATCACACAAAATATACATTTGACCTCATCAATAAACTTATTTTATTCCTTACGAAATTGCTACTCTAAAAACATAGGAGGATTCATCCAAAAAATATCACAAACTCTGGCTGCCACTTAACGGTCATTTCTATTAGTTACGAACTAGAACCTGCTGATTGTTCTGGTTGGTCATACTCTGAGACAAAAACTTAATTGGCATTCTGTAACATTGCATTTGAACTTCCTTATTTTGAACTAGAAGAATTGTGTAAGAAATGCGTGTATTAGAAGTCCATGACTAATCTCTAAGAGGAGGCTTGATCTGAAACATAGAACGTCAAGCTAGAGTGGAATAATACAATACCTCACGCACGATAATAGTAACAAGAAAGTGAAGTTTTTCCTAAAGCACTTTATAGACTCCCTAACATTATATGTGGTGCACTTCACACCCATGAAAAGGACTCTACATTGTGCAGCTTTTTCAAACATCTTAGGACTCTTGAACCTAGTGCTCTGATAACAAGTTCTGTGACGCCCCGAGCTACCCCTGAAACGCGGACACGGAACCTAGGACCACAAGTGATCCCAAGCTAACCCTGCAGGTATGATCATGATCATATTAAAGATAATAAGTTGTTGCGGAAGCTCAATCATACTTAAAATGAAAAGATGGGGAATACCCATATTCTATAACTGAGATATCTGAAACAATGAGTTTAATACAAAAGAAATATTAAGTCAATACTAATCTTAATATAACTATGTCTGAAAATAGCCTCTAAACTAGACTAGAAATACTATGACAAGCCCCAGCTAAATCTAGAAAAAGTAGAAACTAAATGACTAAAGACTGAAATGAATTTTATGACTGTTGTCCTCGGAGAATGAGCACTCACCACTGAATCTGCTGAACTGGAGATCAAGAAATGGATCTTTGCGTGATCTGGATGCTGAGAACCTGAACCTACATAACGAGAAGATGTAGCGTACCTATACGTCAGTACTTGAAAGGTACTGAGCATGTAGAATAGTGTAAAGCAAAAATAAAACATAATTGAACAAGCACAAAAACAAGAATAAAAATCTAAACGTGATGTGATGATTTCTAAGCTAACTGGATGCAATGACCAATTTATAACATGCTGAAACTGAATATTTTATATACTTATAAATGGTCAATGCAGATATTCTGACCGAACTGTGGGAGCTACTAATAACCGATAACAAAACCACATCAGCTAAATGTGGAGATCAATGTATACGCCCCATCGAGACGACCTAATATACTCTGCCAAAGGTATAAATGCATCATGGAGACTAAACTGATTGCCTAATGAGGGGACTTACAACCTACACGGCTAGTAGTTCTGGGACTATTTGGTACGCTTAACCCTAGTCCAACTCTGTATTATGCTACTCCCAATGATTTGTGAAATTAACTACTTATATCTGAATTTCTTTATATATTGGATAGCTCAAAATATAACATACTAACTAGAAATGAAACAATTAATCTAGTAATTATGCATTTATAACTGAGGCATGTATATCTGAAGTGTCTGAAATATATGACCTAGCATGTGTAATTCAAGAACTAAAGAAATACAAAGCTAGGTTTTGAAATTCATGCGATAATCAGAGTAATAACATTATAATCATATTTGGAACATATATTTAATAAATTCATGAAGTTCTAACAATGTTATAGAAACCCTAGGTTTAATCATGATAGGAGAATCAAGAACCTGACTGAAAACTAGGGACCCAATAGGTGAAAGGAACCCACTAGTGAAAATCCACATACATGGTGATGAAATCCACGGAAAATACTTAAGTTTCGGGGCTGGAACTGCTGTAGCTTTTGGCTTTCTTGAACTAGGGTTCTTGAGCTTTTTTCTCCTCTCTTAATTATAATTTTCTAAGTTTAAATTTAATGATTTGACTTGATATGTTTTAATCACATTTCCAGGCTTAAACGGACTAAAATCTGATGATTTAGGGTCAAAACGACATATCATAGGGTTTACACGGAGTGCAAAAGGTCAAAAAGACCACTGGGAAGGTTGCTGTCGGGCCTCACGACGGCCAGGATTGACGGTCCATCGTGCGCCTCACTCCCCGTCGTGAGGGCTGTTTGACAAGCCTTTACTAAAATGGGCATAAAGTTTTACTCGGAGGTCTTATTTGAGAAAGTTTTGTGGTTATTGAAAGATAATACAATTATCTATCTGTAGGTAGGTCATCAGAGAGCTAATTTATTTTTTGCTAAGAGTTATGATCATTTTAAGTTGACCCAACTGCATTCCCCCTTAATTGGCTGCAAATTTTCCACCTACGGTCAGACCGTAGGTCCACCTAGGAACCATGATGGTCATCCATAGCTCTTTGCAGAGAGTGGTTGAAGGGAGTCTTGATCAACGGTCATGGACTACCGACCGTCGATTGACCTACAAACCGTAAGTCTGTGCGTCATCCAAGACTTAACAAATTTTTTCTAGACTGAAATTTTTGGGATTTTCTTATACAATTGAAGGTTGTGCAAGATGGACCGTTGTTCAGGCTATGGTCCGTCGATGTCACCATTGGTAGCACCTGCATATTTTTATGAAAAACTAATTTTTGGTCTATTTTTGTTACAAGATGTTACAGTTTCAGTAAGTTTCTCTCTTTGTCCTGATATAGTTTCACATTAACCTACCTTTGGTTGATATTTTGTAACGAATTCAAATGTATGCCAAGTATGTGAAGGAGATAGTGTCAAAAAAGAGGAGGCACATAGATTATGAAATAGTAGCACTTACAGAGGAGTGTTATTAGAATTTATAATAGACTAAGTGGTAAAACGTAAAGGGTTCAGGTATTTTCAAGACGAAAATTATTGTTTAGAAAAAGTGCTCATTCCTGGGGGTTATGTGGTTTGGGTTTAAGCAATAATCTCAGGCCTGCATCATTATATAAGAAACTTCGGCTCGACAATCCGATAGCAACCACTGTTATTCTATAACTTGCGAATAGGACCATACCTAGGACAGAGAGAGTAGTAGAGCTTGTGTTAGTACAAGTGGGTTCGTTGACCATTTAAGTAAGTTTTTTTTCTTAAATTATGAGTGTGATCCTGAATTTCTTTTCATTTTGAGGCATTCGTTCTTGGTTATAGGGCAGGCATTGATTAATGTAGCAGCTGGGCAGTTAACTATTGGGGCACAAGATAAAGTTGAAGTATTTTATGTATTCAATTCCTTGAAATTGCCCTATATTTATAAAGTTTAATCCGCTATTACGATTGTAGATCTCGTAAATAAATTGAAATTCATTGCGCCCAAGGATCCCTTCGGAAGAGTTTTAGTGGAATATGACATAAATGCATATACTGAATCTCAAGAGATAGCGACTTTGTTCAATTTGGCTACCATTGAATTCAATAGATGTAGAATTGAGTCGTTGGATCATGAATTAGGGCCTCTACCCAAACCATCAATTGAAAAAACACCCAACCTAGAGTTGAGATCTCTGCCCGTTCACCTATGTTATGCATATTTGGGTACTAATAAAACCTTACCCACAATATTTTCTATAGATTTATGTGAAATACATATTAAGACAGCATTGAGAGTGTTAAAGCGGAGAAATAAATCTACTAGGTCGAAAAATGTCTTATATTTAAGGGATTGGACTGATGTTATGTATGCACAAAATCTGTATGGAGGAGAATCACAAATCGGGTGCACAACATAAATGTAGACTGAATCCTTTGATGACAGAACTGGTGAGAAAGGAAGTAATAAACTATTTAGATGATGGAATCACATACTCAATTTCTTATTGAAAGAGGGTAAGTCCTATGTATTGAGTCCCAAAGAAGGGAGGTATGATAGTGGTGAAGAATGAGGAAAAGGAGTTTCTCCTACTATAATAGTCGTCGGATGGAGAATTTTCATCGATAACCGGAAGATAAATGAGGCTACACATAAATATTATTATCTTATTCCCTTGACTGATATGATTTTAGACCGACTAGAAAGGAAGGAGTACGATTGTTTCTTAGATGTATATTTTGTATATAAACATATTTTGATTAAGCAAGCAAATCAGGAAAACAACATGTCACTTGTACTTATGGTATATATGATCTCAAACGCATGCAATATGGAATTTCCAAATGCTCCGACGATTTTACAAAGATTCATGATTTCCATTTTGTGTGATATGGTGGATGATTTTGTAGAGGTGTTCATGGATTATTGCTATGTCAATGGGAAGTCATTTGAGGTATGTCTTCAAAATCTTGATAGAGTACTTGCTAGATGGGAAGACACCAATTTAGTGATAAACTAGGAGAAATGTCACTTCTTGGTTTGAGATGGTATAAAACAGGGTCATATGGTGTCAAAGTCGGGATTAGAAGTATATAAGTCCAAGCTCGAACCTATTAAAAATTGCTCCCTCTAATCTTTGTAAAAGAGGTGCGCAATTTCCTTTGACATGTAGATTATTACTAAAGATTCATCAAGGATTTTCCAAGATTGCAAGACATAAGTGTATGGTTTTAAGCAAGAGCTGAAATTTGAATTTGAGAAGTTGTTTTTGAAAGTTTTTCATATATTGAAGAGAAACTTAATTGAAGCTCGCATCTTAATTGCTCCTAATTGGGAATACCATTTAAACATATGTGTGATGCAAGCGATGAATCAATGGGTAATGCACTGCGACAAAGAAAAGATAAAGTTTTCCATTCAACCTACGATGCAAGCAAGACTATTGATTCTATCAATCTAATAGAACAGTGACTTAGAAGGAGATGTTTTCTCTAGTGGTCGCCTTATACAAGGTCAAATCATATTTGGTGGGTACTAGGGTAATTTTTTATGCTACACATCGAAATAATAGTTTCTTATTCAACAAGAAGGATGTTAAATCAAGGATTATTTGATGGATATTGATTCTCCATGAATTTGTTTTTAAGATCAAAGGTAGAAAGGGAATTGAGAATCAAATAACTTATCATTTATCTAGGTTAGAATATTTTTCTCATGTACTTGATGGGTAATAAATCTTTGAAGAGTTTCCGGATGAACAATTCATGGCACTACATATCTGTCAAGTTTCTTTGTCTGTGGACATAGTGAATCGGATAGTTAGTGGAGAGTAACCTCCAAATGTAGCAACCCAACAAAAGAAAAAACCAACTACTGATGTTAAGTTCTATATTCGGTATGATATATTCTTATTAATTTAAGGAGTGGATCAGGTGGTAGGAAGATGTCTTCCGGATGGTTAGGTGAACAGAGTGCTCGATGCCAACTCATATAGAGGACAACATTGAGGAAAGCGCAGAATGCACAAGGTACTATAATCTTTCTTATTTTCTCCCATGTTAATTAAAGATTCTCTTACTTATGCGAAGGGATGTGATAAATGCCAAATGTTGGGTACTATATCAACAATACATGAGATGCAACTAAGTAATATTATTGAGGTGGAAATTTTACGTGTGTCGAATATTGAATTCATAGGTCCGTTCCATCCACCTAATGAGAACCAATATATTCTTTTATTTGTTTATTATGTGTCTTAATGGGTTGACGCGGTAGATCTTCCCTCGGATGGCTCTAGAGTGGTTATTAAATTCATCAAGAAGCACATTTTCAATCATTTTATCACTCCAATGGAATTAATAAGTGATGGAGCTGAGAATTTCATTAACTATCAGGTGAAGAATCTTCTTTCTATGTATGGAATTTGACATACGGTTTCTACAGATTACCATCCTCAAACAAGTTGTTAAGTTGAACTTTTGAATAGAAGGTAAAGAAAATCTTGCAATAGACGGTAAATGCACAAGGAAAGGATTTTTTGGAAAATATAGATGATGTTATGTGGGCGTATAGAACATTATGTATAATACCCATAAGCACTTCTCCTTATCATATGGTGTTCGAAAAAACATGTCACCAAGCATATTGGGCAATAAAGAAATTAAATTTTGACCAGAACTTTCATGTAGGAAGTGAGTGGATCAACTACATGAACATGAAGAGTTTAGGATCCATGAGATTGTTAATGCCAATTTCTACAAAGAAAAGATGTAAAGGTGGCATGAAAAGCACACCGTTCCTCGCATTTTCACCCTGGAAGAAAATGTACTACTATTTAAGTCTAGACTATGTTTATTTCCTTGTAAACAAAGGTCAAAATGGAGTGATACCTTCGAAGTGGTAGAGATGACGTAACATTTTTTCGTTGCACTTAAAGATAAAAATGGCCCGACTTTCTTAGTAAATGGTCAAAGAGTTAAGCATTACATTAGTAAATGTTCAAAATTTAACCGGGAAGCAAATGATAAATCATCCAAGTTGAGTCAAGCCACGACTTCAAATTAGGCGCTCCACACGAGAAAATCCATTATAGATATGTCATTGGTAGTCCTTTTTTTAATAAAAAATATTTTTGTTTAGTTTAAAATTTTTAGATAGAGTGTTTATCTTTAGTTTGTAGTGTTTAGGACTTTGGTTAATGTTTGATCGCTTTGTAATAGTAGGGAGCTATAAAGAAAAATACAAAAAGAGGTGTCATACCCACAAATAAAACTAAGGCGTTGAGTGGGAGGCAACCCATCATTAAAAAGTCAAATGGTTTTATTGATGTGTCGGTTGGCGGAGAACAAAACATGAGACAAAAGGACCATCAACATGGGAAAATGATGTAGGAAGCAGGTCGGGCACATCGCGCCAAGGCCTAAAGTACCGAGGCCTATTTTCGGCACACTACCAGCGCACTACGCCAAAATATATTTTAAAAATGTGAGGTGGGCGCAATTCAGGCGCGTTGCCCATGTTAAAAAGTACTGCAACCCATTTCGAGGGGACTGGGAGCGCGTAGAGCCAAGTGCTTTGGCGCATACTAGCGCGGAGCCCCCCGCTCGCACCAAGTATTTTTGCTTCAGATTTAGAAAGTCATGGGCGCCACTTAAAAATCCCACCTTTTAATGCTTCACCTACCCAAAACCCACCTCACATTCACTCTGTTCTTCTCTCTCTTACAAACCAACTATCCCAAATTCTCCCAAAATTCCCAACTTTTCTTCTTTTTATTCTACTCCATTTGTTCTTCCCCATAATTAAAAAATCTCCCCATCAATACTTCCCAAAGCTTTCTCCCCTGACATTTTTCTTCCACTCCAAGCCACTGAATCTCACAGAAGTCTATAAGATTTCAAAACTGACATAACCCACCCTGCACTATCCACCCGATCCCCCACCTCCTCTATCCCATTTTTTTCTTGTTTTATTCAATTGTTGGGTGTGAAAATTGATTCCAAAAATTTAAATGTTTCTATTTTTTCGGTCACTATGAGATATAGGAAAGGAGCAGCTCCCAGAAGTTCCAATCGGGAAACCGCCAACTTGCCACCTAAAACATATGGAAAACAAGATTTAATTAATTATGGCGGGGACTGGTACATCTGTAACTAAAATATAAGGTCATTGGTGAAGATTCTTTCAATGAAGGGAAATTGTTAGAACACTCTGAAAATTCACACTTGATTCAATGATTTGGGACTCTACTACATATTTGTGGATCAAGGTGAGTGCAATTTGATTTTAGTACCAGAATCATTTGCGAATTGAAAAACTCATCATGTAAGGAGGGGAACAAGGTCTAATAAGGAATGATAGTTTTTGATAAATTGTGGGTGCTTTTAACGAATTTTTTATTGCTCCCAATTGTTGTAATTCTGATTATCAACCATGATTGAAAAACCCCCGAATCGTGATATTAGGCATACTCTCTCAGGGGTGAACTCTGCAACTCGGTGGGATACAATTTGGAGAAGATTCATCATTAGACTATCCATTATATCCACATAAATTTGGAGATACTTGTTTGTCACTCCCCTAGTCTAGACCCTAAGCACGTGCACAAGACCTTGGATCATGAGTGACCCCAAGCTAACCCTGTTGGTATATCATAAGCATACTAAAGTAAGCTAAATTACTAAATACTATGTGAAAGATAAATGATATGAATAATATGAAATGATGGGTAAATACCTATATATTATAGGAATAAATGAAAAATAATAGTTTAAATACAAATGAAAAGTCAAACTCCAACACTACCGCTGAATCTAACTATGTGTGAAATAAGTCTCTAAACTGACGAGATGTATGGGGACATACCCCAACTAAATATTGTAAAAAATTAAAAATAAAGACTAAATTGAAAAGATAACATGTCAACTGTCCTCAAAGAATGAGGCCTCACCACAGAGGATGCTGAATTGAAGATCAAGAACCGATTAATGCATGATATGACTTGTATGGACCTTAAACTCTAACAAGAGATGATGTGGGTCATAGTATGTGCCAGTACTTGAAAGGAGCTGAGCATGCAGGATAGAATAAAGTTGAACAATAACATAATTGAACAAGCAATAAAGCAATGATATAATATGAACATGATAAGGATACTTAAAGTACTATGCATAATTAAATTGAATGCAATAACAAGGCTTATGACATGCTGAAACTGAATACTTAATTGTACTAGTGATGTCGTCAATGCTATAGAATTTAACTAAAATGTGGGAGCTACTAATAAACAATATAAACCACATGAGCTAAAAATGGAATTTGATGTATATTCCCCATCAAGAGGACCCAATATACCCTTCTAGAGGTACATAGGCATGTTGGCCCGATCACTAAAATGATGACTACTAAGGGTACTTATGACCTACGAAGCACATAGTTCTGGTGTTCAAGGGTGAATGACTCTAGTGCAATCGATATCAAGCTTCTCCCAATTGATTAGGTAATTTACATTCTAACTCAAACGTTTTAATACTAGATAGCTCAAAATACTAACATGCTAACTGATAATGCAACATTAATATATTGATAATAAAACATTTAAATTTGAGGTATGTATAACATAAATATTTAATATAACTTATCTAATTCATGAAATAAAAGAACTATATAGCTAGAAAAATTTAATATAGAATCTATGTAAAACAATGCTAAAATCATGATAATTTAATTAGGAATATTAAAGTATCTAATCTATAATAATCTATTGAAATTCTAGAAACCCTAGGCCTAGGTAATTTTAAAAGAATCAAGAATCTTCCAAAAATATAGGGACATAATGGTCAAAAGGAACCCATTAGTTATATCCCACATATAGGGTGATGAATTCCACGAAACAATCCTTTGATTTCGGGGCTGAAACTAAAGAAAAGTTGTTGCATTCTTGCACTAAGTCTTGGTCAACTCTTTCCCTTCTGTGTTTTATCTTTTCCATGGTTTTGGTTAATGACTTGATTAGGGAAGATTTAATTTTGTTACTAGATTAAAAATTGATCAAAAAAATGTAGTTTAGGGATCAAGCTACTATCCTTCAATTCTAAGATTGGTTCATATGGAAATTGAAACGAACGACCATAGTTCTACAATCAACTGAAGCATAACATGAATGTAACCATCCATGCCTAGAATGATATCAAAGTCTACCATTTCTAACTCTATAAGATCTTCTGAGGTGAATTTTTGGGAGAATCTAACAAGGAAATTTTCGTATACATGTGTAGCGATAACTGGGTCACCACCTGGAGTAGAGACTAAGAAGGGTTCTGAGAATGCTTTTGGACTAACATTGAAGTACTGCTATATATGGGGTTACAAAGGAAAGAGTATCCCATAAATCTTACAAAGTATAAATATATAGGTCAAATAGTCGTAATTTACAAGTGATTACTTTTGAACAATCTTCTTGATCCTGGCGAGCTTGAAGAGCATAAAACTTGTTTTGATGCTAACCACTATTTGTACTACATAAGTTGCCCTATTGAATCGGGCGACCTGTTGGTGATGCTGAAGTTGTTCATTGAGATATACTAGTATTTCCCCCCTTAACCCTATTTAGAAGAATAATCTTTCAACCTGTGACAAGACTAACCACACCCAAAGCATCCTTACTTCCTACAAGCCACTTGCTCGGATAGTTGTAACTACACTTTTGAAAAGTTGGGTGGGTTCCGGTGCCTAAAATACTACCTTGAGAGATCCTGATTCCCTACCTTTATGATCATTTAAAAACATCGAGGATGGAACACTAGCTGAGGAAGGTGTTGTAGTTGAAGACTTTTGTTGAAAGTGCAAACAATTCAACCACCCAAATTCTGTTGATAATAGTCATAGGTCTTGTCCGAACGTTCTTATTCACCTTGTGATGTTCCCTATGCATATAACTCTCAACCTGATGAGCATGATCATGAGCCTATAGATGCTCATATCTTCCAACAACTAGCAGTCATACACTCATTTTCACAAGGTCGGATACCCCATAAAAACAAATGTTTATTTGAGAACAAGAATTAACAAACATAAATAGCATACCTGGAGAGTTGTGAGAACTTGAATCCATACTCATGGACTATCACGCCCCGAGCCTACATCGTAGACGTGGTTGGCACCCAAAAACCATCAATGGACTTTAGCGAAACCTTGGTTTGGCTTATGTATGGCCTTCCAATTCAAACAATGGTGGATTTTCAGAACCAAACAAACCTTGAGTGGTTACTTCTTCAAGGAAAGACATTGTCAAAGAGCCAATCCTGTTTGGAAAAAATTGGATACAAGAGGCTCTCTGACATGAAAGAACATGCTAATGAACAGGCAATAGGTGGAACAACATATAAAATGGAATCTGCAGGCTGGAAAGTGTTGTTCTTGGTGGGATAATTGGCTTGGAAATGGTCCACTTGCACAGTTTTCCAGCAATAGTAACAGATACAAGAACACCACTGTAGCTGAGTTTTGCGAAAAAAGGAAATGGGATTGGAACAAGTTTATAAAACAGGCTCTAGCTAGCCAATTCTCAAACATTATCAGCACATGAAATCCCATCTCAACAGACCCTCCATGATCAGGATGTTTGGAAACTCAATAACCAAGGCAACTTCACTTGTTCTTCAGCTTGGGAGGAGATCAGGGAAAAAAGGGAGAAACAACACCTTAACTCTTTGCTATGGAATAAAAATATCCCCTTTAAAGCTTCCTTTCTACTTTGGAGGACCCTAAGGGTTAAACTCCCCACTAATGACAAACTAACTAAATTTGGCATTGAGCCATCAAAGTGTTTTTGTTGTATTGATAATGTAGGTATGGACAACATTCAGCACACCTTCACCTCAGGCCAGTTTTTCTGCCAAAGTGTGGACAAATTTGCAGCAGTACCAGGGATTGCACGAGGATGCCACTCACTACAACAACTGCTTCAACTCTGGTGGACAGCAAAGGCAAATAATGCAGCACACAAGATGATTCTGCTGGCCACCCCTATCTTCATAGGCTGGGATCTATGGAAGAACAGATGTGCAGTCAAATATGGGAGGGAAACAACAAATATCAGCAGGGTGAAATTTGCAATTTATAAAGACAACTACAAGATGTTAAGCATAACATTTCCTCATATCAGCTGGCCATCAAAGTGGACAGAATTGATCCAGAAATGTGAATTATGTATACAAGACACCAAGGTAAGTTTGGTAGCTTGGAACAAACCCATAGATCATTGGATAAAAATTAACAATGATGGTAGTGCTCTTGGTAATCCGGGGAGGCTGGGGGCTGGAGGCATTTTAAAGGATAAAGCTGGATAGCTGCTGATGGCTTTTGCAGCAACTCTTGGGGAAGGAACAAATAATAAAGCAGAGATTGAGGCAGCTATTTTTTGTCTGACTTGGGCTTTGGAGCTGGGTTACAGGAACATTATATTGGAGCTAGATTCACAGCTATTGTTAAATGGATAAACCAATAGGAAACCCCTCAATGGATCTTCACAATTCAACTAGGGCTACAGAACATGGTCAGCCAGACCCAGAACTTCAAATGCACACATGTCTATAGAGAGGCAAATTGGATTGCTGATGCTTTGTCAAAACACAGCCATCAAACAACCAACCCTCAGGTATTTTTGAGCCATCAACAGCTACCTAAAGAAGCAAGCGCATACTTTCAGCTGCATTTAATGGAAATGCCAAGTTTTAGGAGGATGAAAACTAAGAAAATTAAAGAGCCCCCA
The DNA here is from genome assembly GCA_032847665.1 of Solanum chilense. NCBI lineage: Eukaryota > Viridiplantae > Streptophyta > Magnoliopsida > Solanales > Solanaceae > Solanum > Solanum chilense. The sequence continues at coordinate 28,024,669 of CM064966.1, forward strand.
TGACTTTATCTTTTCAACTTAGTTATAATCCAATGAATTATAGCTTCTTTTAATAGGTTAGCTTTAGTTTATAGTTTTTCAAATATATTGGGAAAGTCTCCCTTGTTTTTGCTTCTTAGATACTATGTAAAGAGAGGAGTCCTCTCTTCTAGGTACTTAGTATTTTTGAATCATTCTTGGTGTAAGGGAGGAGTTGGCTTTCCTTTTGGAATATAGGCTACGAACCATAATATTTTTGGAGGTTTGGTTTATGCCCCCCTCCGTGTATTTTTCCGTTTTGTTATTAATGTTAAGGCCTGGGGGTGATGCTCAGCCCTACCCCTCCAAGGGTAATTAAACTTTAAAATAACAAAAAAAAATCAGTGGAACACTATACTCATCTCAGATAAAGAATTAAAAGAATCCTCATCAAATAACTTAAATAATTGTATTGGCCAAAATTGCACTATGTTTTGATCTTCAAATATAAGATAAATTAGGCTCCATACTTAACTATTAATTGTCTATGAAGCCTCTGAAATCAATGAGATGGATCTTGGGACAGACCCCAGAACATCCTAATGAAAGAAGCTAGAAATGCAATAAAGGGGATGTAATCCAAAATGCAAGGAGGCTCACCAAGGGACTGTGGAGTGCTCAACTGGATCAACGGTGCACGGCATGCTGATCCTGGTTACCTGCTTTTTTTGCATCATGAAACGATGAAGACCAACTGGTATTAGTACATTGAATGTACGAGTACACAAGTTGGAAAGC
>CM064966.1:28026624-28040624 GCA_032847665.1 Solanum chilense
CAAGAAGCTCAGCAAACTCTTGAAATAGCGGAAGCTAATGTGAAAAAGGCTGAAGGAAGGAGACAAAAAATTGAGGCAAATCTAGCTCTCCGACGAGCTAGAACACGGGTGGAGGCTAGCAATCCGATTTCATAACTAGTTGGTACGTTCGAATAATAAAAAGAAGTTCTCTTTCTAATCCTATTTAGATTCTGTCGGGTGAATACAATCAAATACAATCAAACAGAATCCAATTCTGATGCAAAAATTCAAATTAAAAAATGAAATAGAAAAGATACAAAATAAAAAAAAAAATATCACTAAAGGTGGGTTGTAAACCTTATTAGATACCATTGACTCTGGTATCTAATAAGTTTTACCTACTATTGGATTTGAACCAATGACTCCCGCCGTATGAAAGCAGTACTCTAACCACTGAGTTAAGTAGGTCATTTATCATCCCAAAGAGAACCAAACGAAACCCATCCTGTCGATGGATTATAAATATCATATTACTTATAAGCAATACTAATATAAGGAATACCACTCAAAGAGATCAAAGATTCTTGATGTTGGATCATGGAATATTTCTCTTGACAAGAATTTACCTACATGATAAAATATGTATCACAAGCACTAAGGGCTATAGCTCAGTTGGTAGAGCAACTCGTTTACACGCGCGCCAATGTTTTTCAAGGGAGTTCATCATACAATCAGAAAAATTGATCTTGTTGAGAAATCGATGTCTTACTCCATAACTTTGAGGGAACCATAGCCTGACAAAGGGTTCGGTCCAATTTGGACGCCCATTTAGGAGGTGCCAAACAGACCCCATCATTGATTTGAGATCTTGATAAGGTGAATACCCAGTCTATTCAATGCTAGGCCATAATGAGTATAAGGACCTCAAAAAAATCTCTTTTCGTCATATGAACTTTAAGGTGTATGAAGTTTCATATTTGATTTTTAAGCAGAACGATAGAGACTTCATTTAACTTAGGTTGATCTAGGCCAGAGACAGACCTACGTCAAGATAATCCCACCTTTGAAACACTTTGGTAATGCTCCCAAATAATGAATCAGAGCACATGGAGCCATTTCCTTATCTTTTTTTATGTCAAGAAAAAAAATGGCAGACTAACTGATATTTAGATCAGTTAATGAAGGAGCCCAATGCAAAAAAAATGCATGTTGGGTCTTTGAAACAGTTCAGATCATTTTAATAATAAGAAGTTTGATCTGTTTTACCGAGAAGGTCTACGGTTCGAGTCCGTATAGCCCTATAAAAATGAAAAATGCAAAAAAAAATTGTATAATTTGCATTTCTTCATTATTATTTCTTGCTTGTAACTAAATTATTTCTTGCTTGTAACTAAATGAAACCCAATTATTCCTATAAGTTTACTCACGGCAATCGTTTAAGCAGATGAAAGAAAAAACGCATATCAATGGATCCAATAGATATTGATTTTTGCAATTGCAGATAAACAAACCAACCTTTCGTCATTAATCTTCGGAGGCGAATTACATATTCATATCTACAATAAAAGAATTAGTGAGACTCCCTTTCTTTTGATATCCCCAATCTTATTGAATTTTGGAAGTCAACTCATTTCACGGGCCTGGTGAAATGCAAAACTACGACGAGGAATTCACATGGATTTAGGAAAGGCCTGCTGTATTTGTGTACAAGCTAAAGTTTTTTGAAAAATGAATATCTTTGGTCACTTTCATTGTCAAATAGGCTTTTCCTTCGTATACCTTACTTACCTCGACCTAGCGAAGCACAACAAAAAAGGTAGTCTTCTTTTTCTGTATTCAACCAAGAAAAACCCCTCCACCTGGATTCGAATCCTAATACTATTATTAAATATTAATTCAATAATAATAAAAGGAATATACCAACACAAGATCTTCTAAATCTTGAGATGGCAATTCCTATACATTCTCTTCTATTTGATTACGTGTTCTATTCTAAATCACTAAGAAAAAAAAAGAAAATAAAGACCTCCTGATTCTATTTATAGAAATAAATAGAAATCTTTAAAGAATTTATAATTAAAGAAGAAATCAGATAAGTGAAAGAAGAAATAAGATGCAATTAATTTAGAATTCCCCGCTTTTAGAGAAAAAAACAAGAGAAACAGGAGAATTTGTCGAAGAGTAATATATAGTTAGAAGGTTCTACTAACTAAATAAAATGGAAATAAGTATAATGGAAATAAAATCGGATTCCAGTCGATGAATCTTGCAATGAGATATGCCCTACAATAAATAGTCGGTTCGACCAAAATGAATTCTTGTTTTGACTAAATAGTTATGGATGACTTGACAATTCCAATTCGAATCGACCAATTGAATCCGGTATATTTTCCACGTTCATAGGAGTGCATTTATGTTACTGCTTTATGAATATGATTTTTTTTTGGGCATTTCTAATAATATCCATCCTTGTTCCTATTTTGGCATTTTTCATTTCCGGAGTGTTAGCCCCGATTAGCAAAGGGCCAGAGAAACTTTCTACTTATGAGTCGGGTATAGAACCAATGGGCGATTCTTGGTTACAATTTCAAATCCGTTATTACATGTTTGCTCTAGTTTTTGTTGTTTTTGATGTTGAAACGGTTTTTCTTTATCCATGGGCAATGAGTTTCGACGTATTGGGTGTATCGGTATTTATAGAAGCTTTCATTTTCGTGCTTATCTTAATTATTGGTTTAGTTTATGCATGGCGAAAGGGGGCATTGGAATGGTCTTAGCTCCTGAATATTCAGACAATAAAAAGAAAAACGGAAAAAATAAGATTGACACAGTTATGAATTCCATTCAGTTTCCTTTACTTGATCGAACAGCCCCAAATTCAGTTATTTCAACTACATTAAATGATTTTTCAAATTGGTCAAGACTCTCTAGTTTATGGCCACTTCTCTATGGTACCAGTTGTTGCTTCATTGAATTTGCTTCACTAATAGGCTCACGCTTCGACTTTGATCGTTATGGACTCGTACCAAGATCGAGTCCTAGACAATCGGACCTAATTTTAACAGCCGAAACAGTAACAATCAAAATGGCCCCCTCTTTAGAGAGATTATATGAGCAAATGCCCGAACCAAAATATGTTATTGGTATGGGAGCCTGTACAATTACAGGCGGGATGTTCAGTACCGATTGTTATTGTACTATTCGGGGAGTCGATAAGATAATTCCTGTAGATGTATATTTGCCATGTTGTCCACCTAAACCGGAAGCGGTTATAGATGCTATAACAAAACTTCGTAAGAAAATATCTCGAGAACTCTATAAAGATCAAATTAGGTCTCAACGAGCGAATCGGTGTTTTACTACCAACCACAAGTTTCATGTTTGACGCAGTATTCATACGGGAAATTATGATCAAAGAGTTCTTTATCAACCACCATCTACTTCAGAGATCCCTACGGAAATCTTTTTCAAATACAAAAATTCAGTATCTTCCGCCGAATTAGTGAATTAGAGAGGATTCCTTTGTCCACAATAAGAAGTGGTGGGTCAATTTTCATAAATTTCATCGTAAATGTGAAATACTTATACAAATAAAAATGCGGGAGAGATAAAAAAGATGCAGGGGCGTTTGTCTACTTGGCTAGTCAAGAATGGGCTAATTCATAGATCTTTTGGCTTTGATTACCAAGGAATAGAGACTTTACAAATAAAGCCCGAGGATTGGCATTCTATTGCTGTCATTTTTTATGTATATGGGTACAACTATCTATGCTCTCAATGTGCCTATGATGTTAAGCTGATCAACAATGGTGATTCACACCAAAACAGAATGAATCCATAACAATCGAAGTCGAAGAAGAAGAAGAAGAAGAAGAAGAAGAAGAAGAAGAAGAAGAAGAAGAAGAAGGCATTACGGATATTGATTTGGAGAAAATGATTACACCTTTTCTTTTATTGATTCACTCATATATATACAAGAGAATTGTGATTTGAGTTCAACAAATACAAAGATATGAAATGTGAAATGTGTGACTAACTTTCAAAACTCTAACTAACTTGATGTGACATCTAACTAACATTCCAACTAACATAACTAACATAACTAACAAGATAATTATAATTATATTGTTAATACCCCTCCTCAAGTTGGCAGTGATGATCTTACAGCCAACTTGTTGAGTAACTGAATGTTTAACTCCAGTGAGGGCCTTTGTGAGTATGTCTGCTAGTTGCTCAGTGGTGGAAATGTGATGTAATGAAATGAGCCCCTCCTGAAGTTTGCTGCGTACAAAGTGACAATCGACTTCAATATGTTTGGTTCTCTCATGGAAAACAGGATTGTGAGCTATGTGGATAGCAGACTGACTATCACAAAAGACAGGAATAGGTGAAGAATCAGATATAGTTAGCTCATTTATCAACCTGTGAAGCCAAACCATCTCACCTACTACCTTCCTGATGGATCTATATTCTGCCTCTACAGAAGATAATGAGATGGTTTCTTGCTTCTTTAATTTCCAGTTGATTGGACTTTTTCCAAGTAGAACTAAGTATCCACTGACTGATCTTCTTGAGTCTGGACAAGATGCCCAGTCTGAATCACAATATGCTTTGATTGAGCAATCAGGATCTTTGGATAGATGAAGGCCCAGAGTTGGATCTTGTTTCAAGTACCTAAGAAGATGAAATGCTGCCTGTAAATGTGGAGTTCTAGGATCTTGCATGAATTGGCTCAAGTGCTGAACACTAAATGCTATATCAAGTCTAGTGTTGGTAAGAAAATTAAATTTTCCCACTAGTTTTCTGTAGTATGTAGGATTAGGTAATGGAGTTCCTTCTTTAGCCCTTAGTTTGATATTTTGATCAAGAGGAGATGTAAGTGAACTATGACTATAACAGTCATATTCTTTCAGTAAATCCAATACAAACTTTCTCTGGGAGACAAGTACCCCTCCTGGTATGTCAAGTATCTCCAACCCCAGAAAATAATGCAATCGACCAAGATCTTTAATCTTAAAAGTATCATCCAAGTAGGCCTTTAACTGTGTAATCTCAGCAGTGTCTGTACCTGTGAGAACAACATCATCAACATAGACTGCAACAAAAACAACTAAGGCAGCAACTTTTCTGTAGAAAAGTGAGTAATCATGATGGGAATGTACATATCCTCTGAGTGATAGAGCTTCAGTCAACTTGGCATACCATTGTCGACTAGCCTGTTTTAAGCCATAAAGAGATTTGTTTAGCTTGCACACTAAACTCAAATCATCCACAGCAAGCCGTTGTGGTAGTTTCATGTATACTTCCTCATGAAGATCACCATGAACAAAGGCATTGTTCACATCAAGTTGATACATCTCCCAACCCTTTTTAATAGCACATGCAATCAAGGTCCTCACAGTGGTCATTTTTACCACTGGAGAATAGGTCTCTGTATAATCCACACCAGCCTATTGAGTGTAGCCTTTAACTACTAGTCTGGCTTTAAACCTTTCAATGTTACCATCAGATTTATGCTTCACTTTATACACCCATTTACATCCAATTGCTTGTTTTCCTGCAGGTAATCTAACAAGATCCCAAGTATTGTTTGCATAAAGTGCATCAAACTATTGCACCATGGCATTTCGCCATGCAGGACTTAAGGCTGCTTCATCATAAGATAAAGGCTCACTATCATGGCAAATGTTTTCAAACATTGCTTGACTATTAGATGCAATATCATTGGGAGTAATGTGATGATGTTTAGTGAACATGGCATTCAAAGAGAAACTTTTGTCAATGGGAATGGACTGTGTGGTAAGAATATGAGTTTTTAGGATAGGAATTGAGCAGATGTAATCTTTCAAGTGTGAAGGAATTTTGCTTTCTCTTTGTGATATTCTGGGCAGTAATGTAGGAGAAGAAGGAGATAAAGTATTAGGTGATTGATGTCTGTTATGAGATGGAGGATTAGGTGATAAGGTTGAAGAAGTAGGGATCACATCTGTGTTTTGATTTACCAAAGTGCTATCAAACATTGAATCAATACAATCATCAAAATCATTTGAAGAAACAGTTCTTTTATTTGTAGAAGTTGTACTAGGAATAGAAGGAAAAACACATTTATTTGAAGCTAATGTGAAAGGAAACAAATATTCATGAAATACTACATCCCTAGACACATGTATCCTTTTTGTGGCAAAACTCATCACTTTGTATCTTTTTTGTTCCAAAAGAGTAACCTACAAACACATGAGGAGTGGTTCTAGGCTGTAGTTTATCCCTCTGAACTTTGGGTAATGTTGGGTAACACAAACAGCCAAAGGATCTAAGTTGGCTGTAATTTTGTTTTCTCTTGTATAAAACTTCATAAGGACATTTGTTCTTTAGGTAAACTGAAGGAAGTCTGTTTATAAGGTGTGTTGCTGTAAGTATACATTCCCCCCAGTATTTTATGGGAAGCTTTGATTGAAATAGAAGAGCTCTTGCTGTCTCTAACAAATATTTATGCTTTCTTTGCACTATGCTGTTTTGTTGGGGTGTATATGGACAACTCTTTTGATGGATTATACCTTTGGATTGAAATAAAAACTTGGTTTCATTGTTATTAAACTCAAGTCTATTATCTGATCTAACAATTTTGACTGTGGTTTGAAATTGGTTTTCTATCATATTCACAAAAGGTTTTGAGAACTTGTAAGGCATTGCTCTTGGTGCTTAGCAGATGAGTCCAAGTTGATCTACTAAAATCATCTACTATGGTGATGAAATATTTGTAATTGTCATGGGTAGGTGTATGATAAGGACCCCATATATCAACATGAAGAATTTCAAAAATGGAATTAGAGTGTGTGACACTTTGACTAAAAGGCAATCTTTCTTGTCTTGCCATAGGACATATTGTACACATAAAAGGTTTTTTGTTTGAGAAACTGGCTGGAATGGTAGATATTTTCCTCATTTTCACAAAAGGCACATGTCCAAGTCTATTATGCCACAATAGGTCTACACAATGTTCAGTAGATATAGCATCAGAAGTAGAAGAGCAAACAGTATGACCAGTACACTTGTTATCATTATGTAAAGTTTTATTTGTGACCTGACTATCATTACTAGACAAAGATAAGTTGTGATTGTTTTGAGATATGCAGCAGCATGTGGTGAGTTTAGCAGGATTCTTCAGACATCTTGAACAAAGGAAATAGAGTCCTTCTCTGCTACTACCAAGAACCTGAGGCCTCTTCACTGAAGGGGCCTGCAGTAAACAAGAAACACTGTTGAATAGAACAACACTTCTCATTGAAAGAGTTAATGAGTGAACTGACACTAGATTGTATTTAAAAGAAGGCACATATAGCACATTGTGTAGAACAATTTCAGATGTGATCATTACATCTCCAAATTCAATCACCTTAACTTTGTATCCATTGGGTAAAGAAACAAGCATAGGGTAGGACATGGTTTGAATATTGGTAAGTGAGGATTTGTTAAAGGTTATATGGTTTGATGCTCCCGAATCAATGATCCATAGATCAGCACTTGATTTGAAACATTCACATGAAGGATTGCCAAAATCAATAGATGAAGAACATACTATAGTATCTGCAAAGTTCACAGATCAGCTTCCATGTTTGAATTGTTTAAATCAGTTCTTTCAACTCAAAAATTCTGCAAAAGTTTCATCATGTTATCATATTGATCTTTAGTGAATGTAACTTTTTGATTCTGATTACTCTGCATGCAATCTTCTCCTTGTGCAGATACCATATCATCAGAAGATCCATGAACATTAGCTACAACTCTCCTTCCTCTATATTCATGATTATTGTTCTGCCTTGCATGAGATCCATTGTTCCTATCAGTCTGATTAGGATATCCAATCAACTTATAACATTTCTCCCTGATATGTCCTGTCTTTTTGCAGTAACTACAAGTCATAGCACTTCTATTGCTATTGTTAGCTGGAAAATAGTTGGATCCTCCATAATTGTTGTTACCTGAAGTATTTCCAGAGTAGTTTTCATTGGACAATGATGCTTTGTAGTTCCTCCCTGTTGATCCCTTTCCACTATTGTTAGATGAGTTCACATTCAAGGAAATCGATTCCATAGGAATTTGATTAGCAGGTTTAAACTCCCTTTGCTTCTCCTCTTGAATCAACAAGGAGAAGGCTTGTGCCATTGTTGGAAGAGGAATCATCATAAGAATGTTACCTCTTATCACAGTATACACTTCATTCATCCCCATTAAGAATTGTATCAAACTATCTTGTTCTGCTTTGTATAATCCATCCTTGGCTCCACAATTACAAGCACAAGAACACTTATTCTTTACATTTAAGGTACTTAATTCTTCCCAAAGCTTTTTCATTCTGGTGTAGTAGACTGTTATATCCAAATTTCCCTGTGTGAGATCACTAATCTCCTTTTGAATTTGATATAGCTTTGCTCCATTGGTGTGGTCATATCTATCTTCAAGTTCCTTCCAAAGTTCCACTGAATCACTGACATACTCTACACTATCTGCAATTTCCTTAGTGAGAGAGTTTAAGATCTAGGAAGTTACCATGTCATCGCATCTCTGCCATTGATGCAACTGGTTTGAACTTGTAGCTGGTTTAACACAACTACCATCGTTGAATCCAATCTTGTTCTTCACTGATAAAGCTCGCATAACTCCCCTTCTCCAAGATATATATCCTGTTCCATCGAATTGAACTGGAACTAGTACCATACCAGGGCTATCCGAAGGATGTATGTAGAGAGTGTTGTGTGCATCACTTTTAACAGAGGTTCCTTGCGTTGAAGGAACACTTTCAGATTCTGTCATGATGAAGAATCGACTGGATACAAGAAAAACAACTAAACAAAAAGAAATCAACAGCAGATTCAAATCAGAAATAACAAAAATAGCCTCGCTCTGATACCATATTAAGCTGATCAACAATGGTGATTCACACCAAAACAGAATGAATCCATAACAATCGATTAAGAAGAAGAAGAAGAAGAAGAAGAAGAAGAAGAAGAAGAAGAAGGCATTACGGATATTGATTTCGAGAAAATGAATACACATTTTCTTGTATTGATTCACTCATATATATACAAGAGAATTGTGATTTGAGTTCAACAAATACAAAGATATGAAATGCGAAATGTGTGACTAACTAACTTTCAAAACTCAAACTAACTTGATGTGACATCTAACTAACATAACTAACATAACTAACATAACTAACAAGCTAATTATAATTATATTGTTCATAGGAGCTTTTTCGACTTAGCAAGACAAGTTTAAGAATGGGTACATCTTACCATCCACAATTTGATGAAATAATAGAGGTGGTTAACAGATGCTTGGAATTGTATTTACGATACTTTGTTATGGAGCACCCTCGTACATGGATACAGTATCTACCACGGGCAGAGTTTTCTTTTGACACGGGGTTCCATTCATCAACAGAAACTACTCCATTCAAGATTGTTTGTGGTAGGGACCCTTCATCCATTTCTTCTTTTGTTCATGGAGAAACAGGCATTGCTATATATGAAGTACAACTTTTGAATCATGATGCCATGCTTAAAGTTCTCAAAGATAACCTGTTAAAGGCTCAAACTCGAAAGAATCAGCAAGTTAATTCTCATCATTCTAATGTTACCTTTCAATTTAGAGATTCTATCCTTTTACGTGTTTAACCATACAACTTTCTTTGGCTAAGTGCAGGTGCAAAAAATTGTTAGCTCGATTTTTTGGACCATATAAAATTGTACGATGTATTGGACATGTAGCTTATGAACTGGATCTCCCTGCTTCCTCCAAAGTACATCCGATTTTTCATGTATCAATGCTCCTTACAGCTCATGGTCAACAATCTATTATACGTCCAGCCCCTCTTCCTCTTAATGAAGATAGAGAACTCATCATATCTCCTGTCAAGCTTCTTGCAGATCGATGGTTCAAAGAAGTTGGTTCTTTTTCGTTAGAACTGCTCGTTCAATTGGTTGACCTTCCTCTTGAAGAAGCTAGTTGGGAAAACTATGATCTTATTGCAGATTAGTTTCCTTCTTTTCGCCTTGAGAACATGAAGACTTTTTAGGGAGCTGCACTAATACGAGCAATGATACAAATGCTCCTTTATGCACTTGCTCTAGAAGAAAGTATAGGCAAGCAGCATGTGGGGATAATCTATCTTAGTTTATATGTCTTATGTTTCTTTGTCTTAAATAGGATAAAATAATAAGCAATAATTATCTATTAGTAATAAGTTCTTACCAGTAACATCAGTTATCTATAGCACTAATTGTTTCTATATCTATCCATTAGGAGTTATCGTTATATTTTTCAGAAAATATAGTATTATTGTCTTTGAATCTGGAGATTTGTCCACTCCATACGGACATTGTTATTAGTTAATGTAGTGTTTAAGATTCTTGCACTTTATTTAATCAGTAAATTTTTATTTTTATCTCGTTTTTTTTAGTATCTATCATTTACACAATCCATTTCATCACTAAAAATGTTGAAAACTAATTATGTTGGTAGAGAAGAAGTAACAAATTGTTTTCTTTGTGTATCTATTCAACAATTTTGATGACGTATGTATCGCAAAAATTTCACATTTGCCCATTCATTATGTCACACAAGTGAATGCAAGAAACTATCAATAGTTCACATATTAAGTCAAAACACAAAGTCCCACCACTTGTATATAAGACATTACACATAACTTTTGTGTTCTACCTTATTATAGACAAAAAACATATCTTTGTTTTGCCAACTCAATTGGATGCCAGGAATAAGATCATCATACAACTAATTTGTTTAGGATAAGAGTATTACATGGCGTATATACTTTAAAAGAAACATAAAACTTTATACCTTAAGAATTGGATAGACATTTTGCTAATGCATTAGGTTTACACTGGAAATCTACTCTGAATACAGCGCCCTACATAGTGCACCAACTGCAACAAATTTTCCAACAGAATAGACCTCCTGATGGAAGTCAGTGCAGGAGTCCATACATAGCATTTTCTTCATAGATTCAATACCACTGATTCATTAAGTACAACTAAATTAAACATTTATTTCTATCTTCCTATAACTTATAGGTGAGTGTGAAATTGTTGTTCTTGTCTTCTTGGAGAGTAGAACGGAAGAAACACGTTGTTATAGTCCTCTGTTCAGTAATGGAAGGGATGATATCCAGGATGGCAAATACCGTTTGAGTTAAGTAGATTGATATCAATATGAGAAAATGTAGATTAAATGATATGAAGATTCAAATTCTGTTCAATTTCTATTTTATCAGTCGAATATGTCTACGAATAACTAGGCTGAATTTATTTCCACACAAATGAAAACAAAATTTGGTTGAGTCACAAAGGAAAAAAAATTGCGACTTCAGTCATAGGCTAACAAACACTTCAAAAAACTAACAACAACAAACTCAGTGTAGCCCCTGACTGTCTTGGGAGGATAGTGTGCATATTTATCTTATCTCTGTAAGTAAATATTTTTATTTTAAAAGATTATTTTTGAAAAATGTATTTGAAAACGCAAAAAAAAAAATGTTGTAGAATTGGCAATGTTTGCAGTGTAGTATTTGCCATTAGTTTGCACCCTTCTCGCCACTTGTCAAAATGCATGAAAACTAATAGACAAATGTCTAAGACACTTTGTCTTGTGATTGGCTCTCTTCCTTTGGCCTATAAAGAAGCATTTTCTCTTTGAAGAATGGTAACTGAAAACTTCCTAATAAACATTTTTCTCTTTGAAGAATGGTAAGTGAAAACTTCCTAATAAACATTATTCTTTTTTTTACAATTTACTCTCCTTCGCGTTCTATCTCTCTGTCTGTTGCCTTTCTACTTTAGCTAATTATTTAGCTTTGTTATATTTTATATCCCTTAATAACCTACTGATGTTAATTAATTTGCTGATTTCTGTAACTATTATTTATGATAGGAAAGTGCTTGTTTAATCTTGAGGAAACATTTCACACTGTTAAAATAGTTTCTTAGGATAGTTTCCAACACGACTCAAGTATTTATCTATTTTATGCACTATTATTTATATATCATCGTAGCAATATTTATCCTATTTTTAGAATTACTATTTTGCTAAATTATAAAGTTATTTATTATTATTATTGTGAAATTTCTATTATTTCCCAATAATCTAAGAAACTATTACAAATTATATATGTCCTAAAAATTACTGATGGGATTGATGATACTGGTGTTAGTGCTACCATGACTGGTACTGTTCAAGTCATTCTGCAGGAGGCTACGACAAAGGAAATTATAGATATGTAAGTAGACATGGTTACAAATCCAATGCTAGTAAAATATTCTTTGAAAAATCCACATGAAATAAATGAATGTTGAAAAAAAATGACAATACTGCTAAGCTAAAAATAAAATTGGCTGAAACGGATGATATGATTATTGCGGTCATGTCAAAAATAAATATTGTGATCAATGTAAGAAATTGGGTGATAGGTTCTGGTGCTTCTAGGCACTGTTGTACAAACAAAAATGATTCAGTCATACACCAAAGTTGGAAAGGGTGAAGAAATCTTTACTTGGTGACTCGAGGACAAATAAAGTTCTTGGGAAAGGAAAAGGTCTTCTCAAACTTGCATTTGGTAAAACTTTGGCATTGAGTAATCTATTTGTTCCTAATATCCAAACTAATTTGATTTTTGTGGGATAATTAGGAAAAGGTGGAATGTAAGTTTGTTTTGAAAATAATGGGTCATATTGAGTAAAAATAAAATTTTTACGGGTAATGAATTTTGTAACTATGACTTATTTGTGTTTAATATTTGTGATAAATTCAGTAAATCTGCTTTCATGAGTGCCTTTTTCTTCATTGAATGCTAGATTAGGACATGTTAATGTGTCGTATATTAAGAATATGAGATCTCTTGGTTTAATACATGATTTAGAGTTAAATAATTTTAATAAATGTGAAATGTGTGCTTCAGAAAGAATTACTAAAAAGTCATGTTTTTAGTAGATAGAGAAACTTAATTATTATTGATTGATCCACACTGATTTGAATGATTTGAAATAAACTATGACTAGAGATGGTAAAAGATAATATGTGACTTTTATTGATGATTTTTCTAGAATTACTAAATTCTATTTGCTCAAAATAAAGATGATGCATTTGATATTTTTATTTCTAATAAGTCTGAAGTTGAAGATCACCTTGCTAGGAAAAAAAAGAATTCGATCTAATAGAGGTGGAGAATATGTACCGTATCTTTATATTCTTTATGTGATAAAAAAGGAATTATTCATGAAGTAACCCCGTCTTATTCACCTGAGTCTAATAGAGAAGTTGAAATGAAAAATATAACTTTGTAAGAAATGATGAATTCCATGTTAATTAGTTCTAATACTCCCGATTATTTATGGGGTGACGAAATATTATTTGCATGTCTTACAGAAAAGAATTTTTCATAAATGAAATTGTAAAACTCCTTATGAATTGTATAAAGGTTATAGAATTAATTTGAAATATTTAAAAGTGTGGGGTGCCTTGCTAAAATTTTCTTGCCTGGACCTAAGAAGAGAAAAATAGGTTGTAATACTGCTGATTGTATGCTTATTTGATATACTGAACATAGTGTTGCGTATAGATTTCTTGTGTTGAGAAGTGATGTGCTTGATTGCAATATTATTATTGAGACAAAGAATGTTGAATATTTTGAACATATTTTTCCACTTTGTGATAATACATCCCATGAACCTGTTGAAAGACATAATGAGAATGCATCTAATATTGAGAAACTGCGAAGGACCAAAAAGCCAAGAGAAAAATATTTTTCTTATGGAAATGATTTTCAAACTTTTTATGTTGAAAATGAACCATTAAATTATTTTGAAGTGATATCTTATTTAGATGCAAAATTTTGGAATGAGGGAAAAAATTGAAATTGATTTAATTATGAAAAATAAAACATGGATTTTAAGTAACTTACCTCCTGCTGCAAAGCCTATCGGCTGTAAATAGATTTTCAAAAAGGAACTTAATCCTGATGGATCTAT